>NW_018921514.1:92354-163933 GCF_002207925.1 Prunus avium
ATTCATCCAAATTAGGCCTTAACATGCTTGAATTGCATGAATTATGTTCTCCAAAGCCATCATTGTTACCTAAAGCTCAATTAACTGAAAGATAAACACAAAAAGGATTAAAAGCACAAGTTTAACTCAAAAACATAACCAAATCATAAGCTAGAAGGGTAAGAAATAATATACAATTATGAACCGATCAACTGTAGAGATAAGAACTATGTGTGGCTTGATCCCTTGTCCAAGGGTACGTAGGTAGCCTGGGGTCTTACCTAGGTGCAATCACGAATTATATTATGTTTAAAAGGTTTGATCGATTCTGAGTATGTGATTGGACTTTGATGTGATTGTTGGATTTGAATCCTGTTTGATGATTTCGGTGGTATTTGTAAAGTTGTTTGCGATCTTTAATTGCATTGTTTATGTAGTTTTCGACTTAAGAACTTTGCTGGTTTTGTTTCGAATTAATTGAAGGCCGAAGGTCTATTTAGGCAATTGCATGTTGCTAACTTGTGCATGTTTTAAACTGTGATTTTTTTAACAGGTTGAAAATTTGGGGAAAAGTCCAATTTTCAGGGGAGACTCTGCCGAAATTTCGGCAGAAAGTCTCGGTTCTTAGTAAGTGGGCCCGGCATCGGTGTGATGTCGGAATTTCCATAGGATTCGTCTCGAGTTCCGAGGAATTCGGGGCGGGTCCTGTCAATTTACATATATGGCAGGTACACAATTTCAAGCGGGTGCTTATCAAATCGATTGGTATAATATGTGGGTCTTTAATTTTCATTGATTAAATTGTATTTTATCCATATATTAAGTCAATATTATCAAGGAAAAAATTCAAAATTTATATTTTGAAATTCAATTACAACGAAATAATGCATCAAATTCAGATTTTCAATGTGTTTTCCTTATTTAACTCAAAGGGTAAAATCGACACAATAAAAAAAGTAATAAATGTCTAAGGACCTACATCAAAAACAAAAAATGTATGGACTAAACCCAATGACAGCTAATCGTTTTGGACCTAAATTTAAGAAGTCCTAAATAATAATTATGAGTGTAACCTAAAAACCCCAAAATTGATTGTGTTATAAAACCACCAGAGCACCGCCATATTCCCAGCCACCTAATCTCCAGGCTCGTGGCCGTCTCATCATGCATAATGGAATTGGAGATGGGCTGTCTCAGTTTTCACTCCTGCTACGCCACCAAGTTACTTATATGCCTATATACACGATCATAGTTCCACTTCCACTCCAGCCCTTTCTGATTGCATTCCCTTAAGAGCTATCAGGCTTGGCTTGTACTGCATTGAAGTTAGATATTTCTTCCCATTCTCTAAATACATGATGACCTTCTTAATTATCTGCCTCTCCATGTCACACAAAATAAATTTACTAGCTTTCCTATTGGGAAAATTCTGATCCTTTAAGAATTCCGACGGAACAGGGATCTGCTTTCTACTCCATTTGTGCTCCTTCACGTCCTCTAACACCAACATGTTAAGCTTTCCCTATGCTACACTACCAAAAATCGAAGTATTAGCGGCACTTTAATTAGGGCGGAAATTTGGATACGCCCCTATTATGATACATTAGGGGCGGATAAAGTATTGGCCCCTATTAATGTTATTTGGGGCGGATAGAAAGGCCTCTAATAGGTGAGTGTGAAACACCTGTCATTTGATTTGCGCCCCTCATAGTTAATATTAATGTTGAATTTATAAATCCGCCCCTAATACTATGTACTCTCTCTCTCTTCCGAGTATTTCCTAGGGTTTCCTCCAACTAAACTTTATTCTTGTATAACCAGCCCCCTCTTCCTCTTTCTCTTCCTCTTCCTCTCCCCCACTTCTTTCTTTCTTTTCTTCTTTCGATGGGGAATTTTACTTAAAGCTTTCTACAGGCTCAAAAATAAAAAAGGGTAAACACAACTCTACTTCTTCTTTTTTTAATCTCGTCCATCTGTTATTAATGGGCGAACAGCCCAACCCTTGGAACATACTACAGCCCCAGGTGGCGAAGAGCCGACATCGAGGTGCCAAACCTTCCCGTCGATGTGAGCTCTTGGGGAAGATCAGCCTGTTATCCCTAGAGTAACTTTTATCCGTTGAGCGACGGCCCTTCCACTCGGCACCGTCGAATTAGCATATGGAAATCATGTGTATATAAATCCGAAATTTTTAATTCATTTATTCAAAAAAAAAAATGAAAAATATAGATAGATAAGAACATAGATATCTATCGATGTTGATATTGGTTGACATCGGTATATAAGTCATGTTATACTGTTGAATAACAAGCCCAGATCAAACTAAATATATTAAGCATAACAAACATTTTGTTCTTGAGGATAATTGTATTTTATTTATTTTGATTGAGTTATTAATAAATTGAGTTTTTTTTATTATTTAATTATTATAAATATGTTATTATTCATAGAAGAGAAAAATGAATAAAAAGAAAATAAGATAGACCAAAAAACTTTCTTTGACCGGAGCTATCAACCACTCGGCCATCTCTCCGAAATAAAATTTATATTTTATTCCACCCAATAGAACATGGACATATGAGTTGATACCATTACTATCAATAGAAAGATATCAGGTGTGAGTCTATAGGCCTATCTATCTGTATATATAGTTTTTTTCTTATCTTTTTTATTTTATCTATACGATGGTTGGCTCACTTAGATATGGAGTTTTTTGTGTTTTGAAGGTGATTATCTGGTACTTAGATCCAGGTGTGATTTTTAGTTTTTTTTTTTTTATACTCTTTAGTAGTATTAAAACATTGTCTCCAATTTTAATTTGGTTAGATTTTTTTTGGGTGTATCTGCAGGTTTGATGGAGGACGCATAACTTTTATTTATTTTTTATTTTTCCTGCAGCAAATTAAGAAGGCAGCCAGGAGATTTCTTCTGTAAAGCTTCAGAGAGCAAGAGTTTGAGTTGTGTGAATGTGGGGAAGAACAAAAGAGTAGAGAGATTGAAGTCAAAAATTGTGTTTCTTTTCTTGTTTGGAGAGATGGAAAGAAAGAGAATTGTATGTTGGATTTGAAATTCAAATTTTGAATAATTCGATCAAAACGAGACTTTTGCGTTTTATTTTGGAAATTTTTTTTATATTAAATGAAAATATTAGGGGCGGATGCGTTAGCCTGTATTGCAGGGCTTTTAAGGGAGTCTGCCAACATGGCAACCAAATTATAAGGGATCATCTTTTCAACTTTTACGCCCCTAATAGTAATAGAGGCGCTACTTATTGGGGCGTATCTTCTTTCCGCCCCTCCCTTCCATTAGGGACGTTTTCTCATGATATGCGCCTCTAAAAGTGCTTAATAGAGGCGAATATTAATGCCGGTAATACTTCGAATTTTGGTAGTGCTATTTCTGTAAAAGATACACATTGCTTCCAATAGCTAATCAAAACTTTACGCAAATCTACTAAAAATCCTCTGGGGACCGTAGTAGTAGTGAAACATTCGTTCCAGATATCAAGAGATTGAATTTCCAGGCACAAATCGTTCCCGTCCACGATAACTATAACCAAATGACCAATCCCTTCTGCCTTGTTAGTTGCTTTCAGATATTTTAGGTTTAGTGCTTTCTTGCTGTGTTGTTGAGGCACATCTTGGTTAGGGCGCTTCAGAGGTCTCCATTGCTCATCCTTTCCAACAGTTATGACTTCAAAACCAGCTTCTCCAACACATACCACTTTACACTCATGAGTCGATGGATTAAAAACAAAGTCCATTATTTCTGCGCTTTCATGTGCATTAGGCAAGTAAAGTACTTGATCAGTTGCAGGGTTTCTGATCCAGCAAACTTTAGAATTAAGACTCTTCTCCAAAAACAAGCCAGAACAACGCTCAAGGACCTTCAAATTTTCATCAACCACAACTTCCAATTTTTTAGTTTCTTGTTTGATTAATGCACATGAGTATTGAAGAGGACGGGCTCGATCCATGTGTTTTGCAATGAACTGGATGTCTTGAATCAACGAAAACCATTGCTTGCAGACGCACCTGAACCTTAGCAAAGAGTCCAGGCAAGCAGCTTAAAATCTCAGTGATGACATCAAAGGGAAGCTCTGATGCTTTTACGGGGTTCACTCTCCTCCTCTTATTTCTTTGGTAGGTCAACAGGTAGCAATGGAGAGGTTCTGTTCTCCTTTTATTTCTTTGGTAGCAATGCGCCATCTCCAACCTGTGTACCATAAAGTTATATGAAGTCATTTAGAGGATATAATTTTTTTACTCGTTAGTTATTGATTTGAGGCATGAAATTTCTATTGATTATACAATTATAATTGTTTTGAATGAACGATGATCAACGAGAGAGAAAGTATATTAACTTACTTGAACGCATTCTGATTTCTGATTGGGTTGATTTGTGCAAGTATCGTCATCGAATGAAGACCTAAAAATTGAACAGTGTAGATCATGAGATATAACATAATGGATTGAATATGAATGAGTATTAATTTAATATAGTTATATTAACAACTAACTGGTTAACACTTTCAACGCTCTTATTCATATGTATATGTCACCATGTTAATTTGAATATATATATGAGCATTAATACTTTTTGACACAAACAGTAAACTACTCTAAATTAATCTAATCTCCGGGGAAGGAGGCTCGAATTTGGATGTAAGGCAGCAAGTTCACTATTATGACCAACTGGCCTAATCCACATTTGCTTTATGCTTATTAATACTATGTTCGTCTATTTACTTAATCAAAGTTAGATAATAAAAGCAACAGGGTCTAGCCCAATGGAAATAACATTGACTTGTAGACTAGTGGTCTCAAGTTCGAATCCCCATGGAACCTTGACATGTCAAGGTTTAAGGAGCTTGACGGTCAGTCAATCACTCGTCTAGGGCCTTCCTCACGGTCAGTGCATATGTTAGAGAAGACCCCCTCCTCTTCTAAATTTGGCAAAATAGTTAGATTATCCAACGATTTTCGATTTAAATGAATTTTTGTGCTGTCGTTTATCATTCAATGAGGACACAAAAATAAATAAACAGTTCAGATCATAGAGAGACATTATGGTGACTACGTATGAGAAAACAAAATAAGTACAAGAATAGCCACTTAATATTTTAGTCCCAAACCTGAGCTCGTAGCCAATATGATACAACTCTTGGACACCGTATCTTAAACCCGTGAAGATCACTCTCAAACCTTTTGGCTCTCACTGTCTCTCTTGTGCGTTCTAAAACACCCAAACTTAAATCTCTGAATTTATAGGCTCCACAAAAAGTACACTAAAACAAGTGATCCAAATCCTATTAGTAAAAGAAAACCAAATCTTACTAAGATTGATAACCAATTTTTAACAAGGAAATAAAAAACAAGTTACCCTGAAAGAAAACCTCCACTAAATAAGTGGGCCCGAAAGATATATTTAATTATCAGGAATTAATAAGAGAAGCCATGAATCAGGGAACTTTGATAGGGGAGTAAGGGAATTGGAATAAGATTAACTACTCCCCCTTGTTAATTCCATTCATATTTTTTAGGGTATTTTATTACAGATTTAACATAGAATCTACATAATTTTTTGATTCCTTATATATTATTAAATTTAATGGAAGTCAGGTTTTGGAGTAACAGTAAACTTAAGAGAAACAGGAATTGGAATCACTCCAATGGCCATTGATAAAAGGTGCCCAAAGTTCTCTGTTTAAAGTTTCTATAGTTTCCTTATATGTTAGTAAATGTAAGGGAAGTCAGGTTTTGGAATAACTCAAAATACCTATGTTTTAGTAAACACAAGAGAAACAGAAATTGGAATCAGTCCAATGATGAATCCTGATAAACGATGCCCAAAGTTCTCTTCTATAGTTTCCTTATCTTGTTTTATCTCGTTTTAGTGCTATATATGAGATAGACCGAAAGAGTTTATTAATTGTCATTCTCAAGTCCATAGGCTTATTCATCTCATTGTCCAAGCTGCCTATTTTGATGCAAATTGAACCATTGAGCAATAAAAAATGAAGAACAAACGACCCTTAACAAATATTATTGTGTTTATTTGAATCCAGCAGAAGTAACCAAAAATTGGTTTAGCACACGTTGCTATATTTTACAAGTTTATTATATTATTATAAATAATTAGGAATAAAAAAAAAAAGTTGATGGCTGCAGGCTAACAAAAAGGAAAGAAACAAAATTGGATATTTCTAGGTTGTCTTCTTCTTGTTTGTTTCATATTTGACTTGAAAACTTTGATGGTGTGTTTACTAATCAGGAATTGAATTCCACACCTCTGGAGGATTCCAATCAACCTGCTTTGATACCATGTTAAATTTCAGAGAGACGGGCCAGTGGCCCACTACCAGCAATATCAATATTGTCCCCAACTTAACCACCTACAAAGCCCAATAAGTGTGGGGTTTTATCACAAAAGGTCTCAGTGATATTAGTAGTGGAACCATTCATTATATATTGTATTTTATTTAGTCAAGTTTCCGATGTGGGACTTATGGTGGTGATTGTTTTCTCCTTTTGCTATAGCCATTGCATTGACTAATTTGAGAATGAAATTGAAGGGAAGCACCAGCTATCCAATTGGGATGGTACTGACCACAGTAGAAAGGATGATAAAGGCATTGGAGTGGAAGAGCCTCTCAAGTTTCTCTTCGGAAGACTAGCTAGAGGTTTGATTTACGTGCTTTCTAATACAGCATAAGTCTAACCAGCTGTTACAAAAAAGGGTTGACAGATCCAATACATGATTGCTGATTTTGTTTGTGTTAAGTCATGTAAGATTATGAAGATTAATGAATATGCATACTACAGGGGAAGATTGAATACAGCTCGAAACAAGCGGATTTTCTTGCCACTATGACCTTTACTCTGAAGTGTGTCTGGCTAATAAACCAGTTGTTTGACCCAATGATAGTTACGGGATCAACGTGAAGATGAGTGAAGAGCCTTTGTATTTAATTGAGGAGAGGGACAATGTTTTAAGAGTAAATTTGCGAGTGGTGAATTGTCGGACCTAAATCCTTATATTCTCCTTTCAGAGTTCCTTTTTTTTGCTTCTGAACTCTCTCTCTTTTTACAGCATTTCTCCCTCTATTTATAGGAAAAAGGAGGGAGGGTCAATTCACAAGCCGGCCATCTCGGTTCGGCGCTGAGCTGTTCATGTTACGTCAAATCTGTCAGAGGATGAGCTGCCTGGATTCGCTGCTAGGGGCAGGTATGTACAGAAGTAGCCTTTCTGCATAAACGGCGCCGGTCCCATCCGGAAAGGAGGAGGGGGTCTATGCGGCCAACACCTGGCTTTTGAGGGGACAGGGCGCGTCTTAAGAGGCGAGGCGGGTCGGTAGTCAGAAAGGGTCTTGTCACTGACGTGTTCTGCAGGCGTCCTATGAATCCCATATGTCAAGATTCTATTGGGCCGATGGGCTTGGTAAGTGCCGAGCGTCAACACCAGTTATAATTGACAAGAATGCCTTAACAGTTTACATACCATCCAATCAAGCCCAAGATGAACACAAGGTTCAGCCATATGCAAGGAAAGAGGATCGGACTGCAATGAAGGCTGTGACTAGAGTGAAACACTTGTATTCCACCAGCTTGCAATTTTACTCACAAAGTCCCAGCTGTGGTTTTTACCTCTGGGGGCTTCACAGGAAATCTATTTCATGAGTTCAATGAAATCATCATCCCCCTTGTTCATCACGTCCCGGCTCTTTCAATCCCACCTTCAGTTTGTCATAACTGATTTGAAGTGTTGGTGGGTAAGCAAGTACGAACGCATTCTGTCAATGTTGTCCAGTTATGATGTTATAAATCCAGTTGAGAATGGAAATGTTCACTGCTATCCTGGAGCTGTCATAGGGCCAAGTATATATCATGACAACTTAGCTCTAAATTCTACAGAAATTCCTGGAGGTTAATGTTTGGGTTCAAGCAGTTCCTAAGAGAATCATACATGCTGAAAATGAAGGATGTATCGGATCAGATGAATAAAAAACCAGCGCTAGTTCTCATATCTCGTCGCAAAACAAGGAAGTTTTTGAATGAAGATAAAATGGTGGAATGATGGAACAATTAGGCTTTCAAGTCATCGCTGCAACGCCTACCCAGACATAAAATTTGGACATGTTTTCGGGATTGGTGAACTTTTGTAGTGTCATGGTTGGAGCTCATGGTGCTGGCCTTACAAATGCACTCTTCTTACCAGCCAGGGCATGCTGGTGCAAGTGGTCCAGATCACCCAGTCATCACTGATCCCACGTCTATATTCTTGAAGGGCTATCTGGCTGCCAGGGCTGTGTATGTTGATGGGCAGAATCTCAAGGTTAATTTGGTGAGGTTCAGGGAAATGCTTATTGAAGCTATGAAACCTCTTGGAGGCTCCACTCCTTGAAATTGAAACCCTTACTTCGCAATTTGTATAAAATGTTAATAACCATTTATTGTATGTAGTTTACTGCTACAAATTGAATTAGACAGAGCTTGATCAACATGGGCTCTTATGAATTGGCTATTTGGGATTCCCAGATTCAGATAAAGACCGAAAGAAAAGAAGAAAATGGAGACTAATGGGATACAAAGAATCAAATAAAAACATATACGAATTAACAACTACCAAAACCGGTCCAGGTCATCTGTAAACTACGGGCACAAATTGTGACCAAATTCTAAGCAACCATGGGCATGAAAGACAATAACTTCCCACAATCTGTGACTATTCTCGCAGGGCAGTTACATTTAAAGCTAGAAAAAACAGATAAAAAAGCTATCACCAGGAGAAAAGCCAGCCTTCTCTGATTTCATTCCTTTAAGAGCAATCAGGCTTGGCTCATGCCATCTAGAATCAGGCAATGGAAAGGGCAGTGGAGGTTTGCACTCACGTATTACTGTCTGGCTACTCATATCATAGTCAATAACTATTATTGTTTTAGTAATACCCCCTGGGTAAACATAATTAATAGCCATTCGCAGCATACCAGACTCAGGTATGCCAATGGCATGAACAATTTTGTCCTTCCATTCCGGGTGGTCCTTTAAAAATTTCAATGGAACGATGATCTTGTTTTGACTCCATTTGTGCTCCTTGAAGTCCTCTAACACCAAGACATTAAGGTTCTCCTCTGTCATATTGCGAACAGCTAGACAGTGATTCCAAGTTAAAACCGAAACTTCATTCAAGTCTGCGAAAAATCCCCTGGGCACAGTATTAGTAGTGAAACGTTCACTCCAGATATCAAGAGATTGAATTTCCAAGTACAAATCTTTCCCATCTGAAATAAGTTGAGTGAAATGGCCAAGCCCTTCAGCCTTGTAAGCTGCTGGCCAATATTTTTGTTTCAGCGCCTGCTTGCCATGTTGCTTTAGCAAGTCTTGGTTTGGGTGTTTGAGGGGTCTCCATTGCTTATCCTTTCCAACTGTTAGAACTTCAAAACCGACTTCTTCTCCGTCTTCACCATGAACACATACCACTTTACACTCATGAGTGAATGAATTAAATGCAATGTCGATTTGGTCCGTGCCCTCATGCGCATCAGGCAAGTAAAGCACTTGATGGGTTGCAGGATTTCTGATTCGGTAGACTCCAGAATTTTTTAGGCTCATCTCCACTAACAAGCCTCCAAACAATCTGTAAAGAAACTTGAAGTTTTCGTCATAAAGAATTTGTCCTGGGCTTATCATACATTGAAGTAGCAGAGGACTGGCCCGGTCGCTATGTTTGGCAATAAACTGGTGGTCTTGAGTCAACAACAAACACCATTGCTTGCACACGCACCTGAATCTTAGCAAAGACTCGACAGGCAACCAGCTCAAAATCTCACTGATAATACGAAAAGGAAGCTTTGGTACTTTTATGGGATCCACTCTCCCTTCCACCATCTGCATGCTGTGGGTTCAGACAAAAGAGATGAGCAGAGAAACTTTATTTGGGTTTGAATTGGATTGATGAGTAGAGAAAATCTCTAATATTTGGGTTTGATTGATAACTCGAATTGAAATTTACATGTCTATGGTAGTGCTTTTATAGGCATTAGTCTTATCCAAGTAGAGTAAGGAAAAACATAAAACATGAAAGTAAAATACAACAAAAGGAAAGTAAATCTAATATCTTGTTTGGCAAGGTAGCACAAGGAAATTAAACCTAAACATAACAGGAAACTAGGAAAACCATCAAAAAGAGTAACAACCCAAACTTCCATGTCGTGTCCTGCATTAGTCCACAACACTTTGAGGAAAATAAACTTAAAAATAATAGGAAACTAGGAAAACCATCAAAAAGACTAATAACACTTAAACTTCCGGAATTTGTCCTATATGAGTCCCCAACACTTTGAGAGAACTCGTCCTCGTCTAGAGCTAAATTCGATCTTCATCGCCATGTCAGCCACTTCAACTCTTTGAAATTCCCATGACAGGTATTATCATTAAGCTTCCTATTTATTTATTTATTTAGTTAATAATATTTGCAGACCACGTGGCACCATATGAGCAAGGCTGTAATCAGGAATTTTTCGATGGGTGGGCTAGCTAAAACTTTTTCTTTTTTTCCATTAACTAATTTTCAATAAACTTTATAAGACAAATACATATTAAATGTAACTAAAAAAACACACTATCAAAATTAATGTGTTCAACAATATAATTGAAAGTGCACCTATTCAAGTTTCTTGTTTCTTGGCATCAATTGAATAAGACAAATGCAAAGTGAAAAATCTAAATAATTAAGTTTCACATATATATTAGTTGTGAGCACAAGAAGAATATAATTAAGTTACTATTCCGTTTTTGAAAGCATCTTCCCACCTGTGAGTTTTAATTACCTATTGTTGTCTATAATTATGGGTTGAAAGACTTGTGAGGGTTTCTATTGAGTACAATATTAAGAAGCTTTCCCTTTTTATTTTGGGGGAAAAAACGATTATTGACTTTGCCAACAAAAAAAGAAAAGAAAAGCAAAAGGTTGGATGCTTCAAGGGAAAAAAAACAAAACCAAGGCTTGCTAAGCAATTGCATGATTCGGTCAATTTGAATGGAGGATTGGATCAAAGTAAAAGGCAGCAAACTTGGTGGGCCATATAGATATAGGTAATATTTTTTTCTTCAAAGCTTTCTTGGGCTACAGCCCACCACAGCTGTGGCTATAGTTCCGCTCTTGCATATGAGTGGGTCTACATGGCATATTTACTGTCACGTCAGTTGTTAACAAACAAGAATGATGGTAGGTATGAAAGTGGTAGGAAAATTAACTTTGCGTATGTGACTAAGACGAAAAAAAACTTCAAGTACTAAGGGTTGAAACTCGGAAAACTTTAGGATGGTAAAGTGAAAATTACCCTATTTTTTAAGGTTACAACATATCCCAAAAATAATAGCTTATTAGTTTGAAAGCTGCAGTTCATATTAATGAATAATCAATTTTCTTGCAATATTTCCATAGAGCAATTGGGTCATTAATTCCCATTGGTTTTCCAAGTGCAATACTTGCAATAATTAATTAATTAATCTGAGGCTAAGTCTTTAACTATTTGTTATGGAGGCGCACTTGGATCATTTAAGACAAATTTGGAAGTATATATATTGCTCTTTGCAAGGGAAAATCAAGTCGTTTTCCAGAGAGCAAAAACCAGTTGCCATATTGTTTGGGCTATGCACCAAGTTGTGTCAAATTTGCCACAATTTTCAGATACCCATCGATCCCATGTTCACGAAACATTAAACATGACAATGGAGTCATACCATGTAGCAACAGTCCCTTCCACCTAAACTAAGACCCAAACCCTGAAACAAACAATGCGTTCAACTTATTGTATCATTTTGCAGGCAGGTAAAGAAAATTAAGGTAGAATGCAGGGAAGCAGGCTCCAAATTATTAATAAAAAATAAATTCAAAAGGAAAAAGGAAAACTGAGACTAATTAGATACAAGAATGAAACACAAAGATATAGAAAACATGAAATTAATTATCATCCCATCCAATAATAATGCCAACATGTCAAATAGGTCCAGACCATCTGTAAAACCAGAACAAATGTTTTTACAGGTTTAAATCCTAAGCATGAGCACAATAATTTCTTATAATATGAGGCTGTTCTTCCAAAGGGATATTACATCTACTGGTAGAAGCATTTGGTCCTAATTAATCCGACCAAATAAGAAAATTTTCCTTCAACCTGCATTCAAATGCAGCAGGCAACCTTTCCTGTTTTCATTCCCTTAAGAGCTATCAGGCTTGGCTGAACGAAACAGAAGTTGTTCCCCTGGCGTATATTTACCTTCTCAATTGTCTCCGTCTTCAGATCATAGTGAATAAATCTGTCCTTAAAACGAAAATGAAGGCCATCAGAATCAGCATTGATAACATAAAATGGATCCTTCCGCAGTGTCATGTGATCCCCTAAAAATGTCACCCGGACGGTCTTTTTACTCCATTTGTGCTGCTTGTAGTCCTCCAACACCAGCAGGGTAAGTTTTTCCTCAGCTATATCAGCAACAGCTACACAGTCATTCCAATAGAAAACCAAAGTGTGCCACCAATTTACATAAAATCCCCGGGGCATGGTATTAGTACTGAAACATTCACTCAAGATATCAAGAGAATGAATTTTCAGGTTCCAATCTTGCCCATCTCCAGTAACCTGGAGAAAGTGACCAAGCCCCTCACACTTAAAAGATGATCCTCTATAATACTGTAGCGCTGGTTTGCCACGATGTTTCAGCAAATTTGTGTTTGGGTGTTTCATTGGCCTCCATTGATCATCCTTCCCAATAGTTAACACCTCAAAACCAACTTCACTGTCTTTGACATAAAAACATACCACTTTACACTCATGAGTGGATGGGTTCAAAGCGAAGTCCATATTCCTGGTACCCTCATGTGCATTAGGCAAGTAAAGTACCTGATGGGTTGCAGGATTTCTAATTCGGAAAACTTGAGAATTAGTAAGACTCTTCTCTAGAACCAAGCCAGCACAAAACGCTGCCATTCCGAAGCTTTCGTCGAAAATAACGGTTAACTTGTTAGCTTCATGTTTGTATACATATTTGAGTCGCAGAAGACAGGTCCGCTCCATATGTTTGGCTATGAACTTGCGGTCATGAACAATCAAAAAGCACCAGTTTTTGCAGACACGCTTGAATCTTACTAGAGAATCTATAGGCAGCCAGCTCAAAATCTCTATGATAATTTCAAAGGGAAGCTGCTTTGATGCGTTTACAGGATCAGCTCTCCTCATCATGATGATTTTCTTTCTTTGGTAGCAACGCACCATCTTCATGCGCTTTCCATAATATACTAGAAATTAAGGTTTAGTAGAGTCCTTCATGGTTTCGAACTCTGCTAGTTCCAAACGTGATTCATGATAATTAATTATATAATTCCTACTTTATCACTTGTATAGTTGAGGATAACAACATCCTCTGTTTCTGTTCCGATAACCCCTCGAGTTGACAATTTCTACCAATAAACGGTGTTCAACAGATAGAAATATAGCCGATATTACAAGCAAGAATATTAGAGAATGAAAAAAGCAGTTGGATTTTATAAAAAAAAAAAAAAAGCAGTTGGATCCAAGTATGATAATCCAGCTACAATTACAAACAAGGACTCTTAAATCAAATCATCAACCAAGTAGAACTTGTTACCTTTAATTTTAAAAAGTAGAACAAATCCTATTAAACACTAACCATTAAACACTAATTTGGATGAAGGAATTGAAAATCGCATAGAATTCTAAAATGACAGAATTTAGATCTTCATCGTTTAAATTTAAGGCAATTAATAATTTTAGTGTTTGAATTTATGTATGTCGAATTTTATAATAAATAACAAAAATTACAAATTTCATTGGGAAACGAATTCCCACGCAATAGCAATTGAAATGACACCACTTTTGGCGGAAATTAAACTCGGAAATATTTATCCCTAATTTCCACAATTTTTTTCTCGTGTCATTTAATAATCTCGGTGCTAAGTTGCCAACAATAGAAAATTACGTGGTATTGGTGGTGGTATTGATGGTTCTGGGAATTATTTAAATAATAATAATTATGTGGTGTCTAACTGACTTCAGATTTATTACTATTTTTTTTTTTTGGGGTGAAAGACTTAAGATTTATTTACATTGAAAGAGAGCCCAAAGGAAACATGATATATTGCTATGACAAAATTGGGTACGTTTTGTTCGTGTACAGCTCTCATCATTTAGTACTTAGAACTTTATATCTTATCTTTGAACAACAACAAAAGACCTTTATATCTTATCATCTGCACAGTATGGTTTTTATTTATTTATCTTATTTGCACCGTAAGGTTTATCATAAAATGGATGTTTGGCAATTTAAACATGAAAATTATTAAGAGAGTTTTTTAAAATGTCACTTGAACTTAGACTTAGTTTTAATTTGTCACCTTAAAGAAAAATTTAAGAAATGTCACATTAATTTTTTTTTTAAATCCATGATTTGTCATCTGACTTTAACATCATCCAATTTTCCACCCATTTTAAGTGTATTTTAGTATTTCCGTTAAATTTTTTGTTAAAATAATTTTAAAAATAATTTTAAAAAAACATAACTATTTGAATACAATTTGAAAGAGATAAATAAGTTAACTTAATAAATAAATAAAATTTAAAAAAAAAACCTAAAACTAAAAAGTCAAAATATGGAAGACACCACCTCCAATCCCAACCGCCAGCCACCATTGTTCTCTCTTCTCTTTCTCCCCAACAACAACCCACCACCCCAACTCTGATCTACCTCACCCCTTAATATATATATATATATATATATATATATATATATATATATATATATATATATATATATATATATATATCTCTCTCTTCCTCTCACAAGAACAACCCCTACCCCCCACCATCCCTAGCCATTTACCCCATCCCAGCCAGTTGCTCACCCAGATTTTCCAACCCATCTCCACCCCAATCTCTGCTCATCCGGTCATCGCCCCACTCCTCTCTCTCCATCTCTCCCACTTCGGTCATGCCTCTCCTTCCGACCTCTCCGTTGCTGGGTCCTTCCCTCCCCGACAACCTCCATCCCTTCTTTTCAAGTTTTTTTTTCCTAAGCCTTTCTCTAATGTTATGATTTACTTGAATGAATTTTTAATATTTTTAGATTAATTCAGTTTTTTAATTAATTTCAAAAAGGTTTATAGGTTTCCAAAAGATAAAAAAAAGTTTATCATGTGTATTTAACATCAAGTAGTTTAATTGGATTAAAGCATGAAAATGATGAGACCATTAAAACCCTCAATTATCTCTAAATTAAGTGGATAAACGATAGACTTTTTGAAAGCCTAGTCATGGCCTTCCACCATGGTGGATTCTAATTAAGCATAACCCTCTTGTAAAGGCTTGCCTTAGATATTAGGGCCAAACGCATAGTACTTGTGTTTAAGAGGAATCCATTTTATACATTGGATGTTGCAAGGGTAGGAACAAACATGGCCAACATTCCAATATGATGAGATTTGTGTTTGGATCTATATACTAAGCAAGCATGGTGGGTTAATACTTAACTAGTACAATGGTGTGTCACCATAATATTTGGGGTTACATATTTGTTACAGGCCAAATTATATGGGAACTCACATCAAAATGTGAATGAGTAGAAGAAGGACTCTCTCTATTATTTGTGATATCCTTATATCCTATTATGGTGCGATGATCCAAGTAATATGCAGTTTCCCATCCCACTAAGGGGGTGTATTGAATTGAGATTTTAAAAGACTATTTATGGATAAATAAGTCCAGTGGATTTTAAAAGACTATTTAGGAATGTAATGACTTATAAGATTTTTTTAAAAGATTTTTATAATCAAGATTGTTTATGTTTAGATTTTAAAAGATTTATATCATAAGAATTTATAAGATTTGAAAGGACCACATGGATTTTTTACTTTTATGATGCTAACCAACCAACTTATTGAATGATGAGCAATGGCAATAGTTCAATAGTTCAACCAAATTATTCAATACCAAAGAAATTATAATTTTAATAAAGAAAAGTAAAACCCAATACAATTTTCCCAATCTTTTAATAGCCAATTTGATGTAGCTTCATTTCTTCGTCATCAATATCTTCTTTCTCCATTTCATTACCTTCATACATGCTCGGTTGTGACATTATACGTATATAAAAAAATATATGAGACTGCAAAACAATAAAAAGAAGAAAATAAAAGCTGTAAAAAAAACTAAAAGCTGTCCACGTTTACTAAAAGCTGTCTTTCTCTTTATGTATGTGAAAAAAACTATAATATGTATGTGAAAAAAACTAAAAGATGTCTTTCTCTTTACTAAAAAAAAAACTATCAATCTGGAAGGATAAGAATTGAGCAAGAAAATCCCATATAAAGAATAATCACAAGAAACAAATTATCAAGACCAAGAACATTAGGCAGCTAAAAGGGACTGATTCAAACAAACGCCGACCATTGAAATCATTAAAGATTGATCCAAAGAACAACCAAAATACTTTAATCAAATTACAAAGAACAATAGTTCAACCAGAGCATGGTTAATGGAAGTCAATCTTTGGTCCTCGATAAACGAATACAAAAATTTACCAGCAACTAATACAAAAGACAAAAACAATTGCAAGATAGAATACTCTTGAGTTCCGCCTTTTGAGGGATTGTGGAATTAGCCAAAATAGTAGGAGGCGCCATTTGATTTAAAGACCCTGATCAATGGCCTTAAAATCAATCTAGTTTAAATATGTTAGATTATATTTATTTCGATATATTTGCAAACACGCATTCCAACACTTGACAAAGAAAGCCTTCGAGGCCTAAGTTTCCCGGTTTAGTACCTCAATGTACTAAAGCTAGCCCACTTCTCACACTCTTTTACGTAAACGTTCCTAGTGAGGCCCTTACTAACTTACTAATTAGTTAGCTTTTGAACATATAATGAAATTAATTGCAGTGAATTCTTCAATAGAATCATTTGCCCTAAATCTTCAGCCTCTCTATTGTTTACGCAGCTACCAAGCGTTCAACAAGTTAGTGAGCAAGTAGTATGTGGATTTTATTGTAACTAGCTAAATTTTTAGTGTTGATTGCAGGATTCATTTCCTTTGGGTTATACCTAACTTTCTTACCGAGAAAGAAAGCCTCAAAAGTTCTTCTATAACTTAACTTTGTTTTTTTAATTTATTAACAGAAATCTCTTACGGTTAGCATTTAATTTTTGAATGTTATAGCTCTTACTCAGTTACCATTTTGGATTTCTGATTTTAGGGAAAGACCCAAAGGGAAAGAAGAAACTGAGACCAACGGATATATACAAAAATTTAAAAAAAAACACATATATAAACAAATATGCAATTATTATTCCAGGCAATCCAAAACCTAGGAGCACAAACCAAGTGTTACAGGTTCACTCATGCCTTGCCAAGTCTGGCTAAGGGAATTATACACATATATAGGTAAATTGAAGGATACCTCCTCCATCTCATCACCCCCTTAATAGGAATTACTAAGCGAAACAATCAATTAATTTTGCCCAAACACAGACGATAACTAGCAGCATTATTCCCCTCAAACAAAAAACCAAGAGACTTATTATCACCCTATAGGCCTTAGCCCCAAGTGTGTAGAGTAGTGAGGCAATATAACCCAACATGGAATCGGATTCCCTTGTCTTCATCATGCAATCAGATTTTTCGAGATCCAAAAGAGGCTTAAATATCTACAAATGAAGAATAGCAAATAATAAAAATTTAGAGGTTATATATAGAGATATAGTTCTTCCAAGCATTTAAAAACTTAACAAAAGTCTTCCAACTTCCATGCTAAAGAAAACCAGCTAATAGAAATACGCACCTTCCACAGCTCATTGAGATCATAATTCAAGTCAACGTAAACAGCAGCAGCCACGGACTCGACAACATCTGCAAGAACCTTGTAGCCTGGAAACCCCGACATATCTTTTCCTTTAATTACTCCTTCTGTAAACTTCGCGACCTAGAATTATGAAATAAATTTAAAAAATTTCTCATAAAACCTAATATGAAAACAATTAACTAACAAGTAAAAATCTTTTAACCAAGTTTTAAGCTGAAAAGCAAAGTTAGTCGAAATATAAACACTCACACGCTGATGTACACACAACTTTTTTATGTGTCATTTTTGTTTGTTTGGGCTTCGGTTTCCTTTCACCAAAAATTAAACAAGAGAAATGTTAAAGATAGTTGCCCACACGTGCGTGAGTTGTTATCATCCGTTCATGTTAAGAAGCTTGGCTCAAAAGAAAAAGGCATTTTGTTTTTTCAGAAGACAACTACTGTAGTACAATTCTAAACATTTGTCTCTTTCAATGAATTATGTCCTCACTTTACAGGAATTAAAAAAAATTAATACTTGGCAAACATAAATATCCAACTAAAATACCAAACTAAATTCCACCTAAAATGTTTTGTTTTCTCTTTTCACTTAACGCAAAGTCCCACACATAAATCGCTTGAGAAACATGAAAAAGAAGGAAAAAAATACCTCATTATCAAGATAAAAAAAACATCAATGAAAAAAAAACAAAACCAACTAAATTCCATCTAAAATGTTTTGCTTTCTCTTTTCCCAAATAAAGCAAAGTCCCACACAGAAATCGCAAGAGAGACATGAAAAAGAAAAAGGAAAAGAAAAGACCTGATCATCAAGATCAGGTGTATTGTGGCGGAGAAGGTAGTCATAAAGCCGAAGCCGAGCACCAATGCGGGCGAGGTTGGGGTTGCTAACGGTATCTTTGCGTCGGTTAGTGATTTCGTCTTCGTTGAACTTCCGGCTGTCACAAAATAAGTACTTTGTCACTGCGTGGTTGAGAGCACTGTCGCCGAGGAGCTCCAGGCGTTGATACGAATAGGGCCGACAGGAGGAGGGGTGGGTGAGAGCTTCTTCTAGAAGCGTCTTGTCCACGAAGTCGTAGCCTACGATTCTCTCCACGGCTGTCACTCGCTCTTTCATTTCCGGTGATGGCTGGAGTTGGCGGGTGAAGAGCTTCATCTTGTCTTGTTGATGAATTCGTCCGGATCGTGGTTTGATTTGAACTTTGATGGTGAATGCGTGTTGTGTTGATGTAAAACTAACTACTTGTGTAAGAATTGGAAATGCCAGAAACCTAATGGAAAAGTAAAAGGAAAGAGAATATTTTAAAGAAAAAGTTAAAAGAGAAAAGGAATAAAGGTGAACCTGTGTAGCCCGAGGTTTGTCACGTAGAGGGATTGGCTGACTAAAACTCCAAATTTATTCTCACTTGCATCCATTTTCAGTCGTAAAAAATAAAAGGGAAATAGCCCAAAATGCCACCAATTTTTTAGTTTTAAGTGGAAATACCAAGCCTCCCCAAAAATTTTGCAAATACCACCTATAAATATATATTTATTGTCCACTTATTGCCCATAGAACACTTTTTCTGAAATTTAGTTCTCTCTCTCTCTCGTGCAGTTGTATCTGTTCTGAATTGTCCCCATTTCTCTATTGTGAATCTGGAAAACCCCCATCGACCCCATCTCTCACATGCTTTCTATAAAATATAATTGTAAATGTAAAAGATAAAAATAAATAATATAATAATGATTTGTAGACTTGCATTGCCTAGTTCCTTAGAATAAACAACTCTTTCATGAGGTAAATGGGTAGGCAACATGCCACCTAGGTTATTATAGTACAATTTTGCTTATTTCATTTGTCTCTTCCCTTGGAGATGCTCTTAGGTGGCATGTTGCCTATCCATTTGCCTCATGAAGTAGACAACATTGCCTTGTTGGGGAGAGTAGGTATATTTTGCCCACCTATTTACCTACTCCCTAGGAGCATGAAAATGCTCATGTGGCAATGCAAATAAGGTTTGCATACTCTTTTGTCTAATCCCTTGGAAATGCTCTAAGTTCAGCTAGTAAAGTAAGGACAAAAAAGAATATATTTTTTTTTTTATACAAGAGATATTGAAGGGGGTATTTCTTACACACACTACCAATGTATCATAATGGTTCAAAATGTGAGACCGAAAAGATTATTTAATAAAAAGAAAAAGAGAAACAGGGCTCATTTGGGGATTGGGTGATCAAAAATCAGCATCCTATGATCGAATTGGGGGTTGAGAATTTTGAATTTAAAAATACTCTGACTAATCTGTCCTTGATTTTATGAGAACCGAGAGAACGACAGAGTTTAACTTTTGAGTTGTCGTTTGGAGTGTTTAAGCACTTGGGCTCTGTACTCTGCGTGCGAGTACAAACTAGCTTGTAAATTGTGGGAATGCCAGAGAAGCTTGCAGGTAAATTTAAAATTAAGTGCGTCCGCCAAAGCAAACGTTAAAGGCTTTTTACATTGAAGGTGAGCTTTGGACCGTCTGAAATTTACAAGCACAAACCAAACGTTAAAGGCTCAAATCCTTGGCATCCATCAGGCATTGAAACACAGCAATTTCCTACAGTCCATGGCAATTCTTGCTTTCTCTAAAGTTTAAATATGTAAATTTCCATCCAACCTATGCCTTCAAATGCAGTAGGTAGAGCGTTGTGTCCTATATAACGGTATTCTTGTAAAGCCCGGACCACCAAGGAAGCTGCAGAATTGTCTGCATATCTTATTCTCGACTTTTCATCTCCCTTCATGTATAGCACCCCATCTATAGTTGCAATTTTAACTGACGACACAAATCTCTTCTCATGTGAAGGACCTTCATCTTTCTCGATGCTGAAACATAAAAACCAATATGGCTCTGCTTAACAAATAGAATTGACAACAACAGAAAAATCATGACAACGTAAAGATTCATACTGGTAAATTGGTCTAGGCCACATCTTCTGGTCACAAATCTCTTGCAACTTCTGTTTTGCTTCTTCAATATGAAATGACCCATCCATTAAGACTACACCTTCAAACGACTCATCATTTACACCCATGGATGGCGATAGCTTACGGAACTGTGTACAGGCTCAAGTGGGCTCCAGCCTAGTGCAAAAATTGTAAAATACTAAACTGAGTGCAGATTTTATACGGTTATTTTCACTCCCGAAAATATTAGCTCATCATCCCTAATGTCAGCTGATGTCTCCTTGTTTTGTGTTGTTTCTTTTGTTTGATATTAGTCCAACCCTTTTGACAAAAACAACAATTAAAGCTCATCACATTCCATGTTGTCTATAATATAATAAGCTAATAAATAACATATTGGTATATCTCTTCCCATTGCACTGACTTTCTCTTTTCCTCCCTATTAACCTTCAGCTTTCTTCTTTGGCTTGTTTGGCTTAACATCAAGCCTCTGTTTTCTTTTCTCTTGGCCACCGAAAATCTCTCATCATCTCTTTGAACTTGATAATGAATGAGCCAATACTGATTTCCTCTCAAGAGGTAAATGATAAAATGCTATTTCAAATATTTGTGTTTATATGTGTTTCTACAGGTATTGAGAAATTAAGGAAATTTTGAATTGGAACTCTACCAACTACCAAGGCTGCAATACGGTCAAGTTCAGGTTCAGGTAAAATAATTTATAATCTTATTGGTTTTTTTTGTTTTCTGTTAAATATTGGCTTATGTATGTTACCTATACTTCTTGATGGTATGGTAGTAGATACAATATAAAACTATTACATATTTTGCTTTCTGCAGGTTGGATTGCATATTTTGGAGTGCTTATTGCATTAGCATTATTGCTTGCTTCTCTAGCTTTATAGTGCTATTTCTTGTTTGGACATAATGAACATGAGACGGGTAAATCAGATTGGTACATTGCATCGGCCTGGAGCTGGATTGATACCTTGCATTGGCCTAGAGCTACTCGTTGGGGATCTCATTATGATTCTTGTTCGAACTTAATAGATATGTATAATGCATCTTGTACCATTGTTGAGACCTTGATTAAGGATGGAGCCACTAACTCTATACATGGGGAGGCTACTGGTACTTTCCAAGCGATGACATCTTACAAGTTCATAGTTGTCTTGCATTTGTTAGAAAAGATTATGGGACTTACTAATAGCCTTTGTCGAGCATTACAAAATAAATCTCAAGATATCTTGACTGCTATGAATAGTACAAACTTATGTTAGATATCTCATTGGAAAAAAAAATTATTATTAGCCCAACCCTATTAAAATTCATGGTTCCGTCCTTGTTGGCAAATTCCTTATGTTCAGAAGAACCCAAAGCAACAAATTCGCCATCAACATACACACTGGCAATACTCTTCCTCTATCTCTCCAATGTTTGATATCAACATGCTTCCCATGTTTCTGGCAAAGCTCAAACAACATTGTCACGGGTTGCGGTTAGAGTAACTATAGACTCCGACAGACCCCAGAATATCTACAAATATACACAACAATTACAAAAGTAGTTCAAAGGTTAAACTATAGTCTATAGACAAATTGCTAAAACTTTTATACAAACTAAGCAAAACCAAGCTTTTCACTTTCGTTTAAAACAAAGAGAAGCAAATAAAGATACACACCATCCACAGTTTCTCCAGATCAAAATTCAAGTCAACATAAATAGCAGCTGTCGCAGACTCTATAATATCTGCAAGAATCTTAGGGGGTTTTACAGACCAGCCATATACAAGCGACATCTCATCTTGAGATAATTATTTAATTCCTACCTTATCACTTGTATAGTTTAGGATAACTACAACCTCTGTTTCGATAACCTCTCGTGTGATCAACATATAGAAATAAAGCCGATATTAGAAGCAAGAAGATTAAAGAATGAAAAATGGAGTGGGATCCAAGTATGATAATCCAGCTACAATTACTAACAACTACTCTCAAATCAAATCATCAATCAATTGGTGCTTACTTGCAAGTAGAACTTGAAACCAATTTCAGGTTAAGTTTTGAAAACCCTAACCACTCTTTTCCCAACGTGAGTCTCAAAGAAAAACTCCATAGAGGGGGGAGGACCCCCCCTCCCCTTCCTCTTTCTTGCCTTTTCTTTTGGGTTAGTGAATATGTCCACCTGAGCGTTTTGAACAAGAAGACCCTTGTGGCAGTAGATAGAGGAACCACATATACAATTAAGCACATATAATGGTGCAAGTGTGGAAGATTTTGGAACATAAAACTATAGAAATTATAGAGAAAATGAGATTATCTTCTTCACATGCCTTGCCAAGTCCGGCTAAAGGAATTTATACATATATAGGTAAATTGAAGGAGACCTTCACCTCATGACCCTTAATAGGGATTTACTTATAACCCCTTCTCAAAAGCTAACCAACTAAGTTGGACAAAACAGAGACAATAACTAGTGTAAGTAACATACATAAGCATGAACAAACTAGCAGACGTATTCCCTTCAAACAAGAAACCAAGAGACTTATTATCACCCTAGCCCAAATTTGTAGAGTGAGGGAATATAACCCATCATGCAATCCCATTCTTTGATCTTGATCAAGCAATTGGATTCTTTGGTCTTTATAGTAAGATCAGCTTCTTTGCTGTTGATCATAAGAAGCTTTGGTGTTGATCATACGATCAGCTTCTTTGCTGTTGACCATATTATTAGCTTCTTTGCTGTTGATCCTTCTATAAGACTCTGGTGTTGAACATATTATCATCTTCTTGTAAAACAAGGATCATCTTGTAAGCTGCAGAATTCATCGCTTTTTTTTTTCTTGACTTTTCATCTCCCGTCACAGATTGCACGGTACCATCTGAAGTTACCACTTTAACCGAGTATACATATTTCTTCTCATGTGGAGGACCAGACACATTCTCTTCTCTGCAATAGAAGAACAACTATGGATCTAGTTAACATTAGAATTTACAACATAATTCCAGCAATATATAACGGGTTTCATAAAGTAAAGATTCATACTTGTATTCTGGAGGTTTAGGCAACCTCTTCTTGACACAAAGCACATGCAACCCATTAATCGCTTCTTCAATACGAAATGACATGTTATTTCCAACTGCACTACCTTGGAACGACCCATCGTCAACAACCACCGATTGACACAACTTATTTATAGCTTCTTTAGCAGCGTTACCCTTTGCACCTTTCTTCTTGTGTGACGAACCTGAGGCAATAAACTCGCCATCAACATAGACATCAGCAATACTTACATTTCGGGTCTCATATCTCGGCCGCAGCTTGATTTCATAGCCCTTCCCGTTCTTCTGGCAAAACTCATTCAATGCTGTCGTGGGGTGAACATGCAAGTTTTCAAGAGTAAATATAGGATCCAAAAGAGGCTTAAATTTCTACAAAAGCACAACAGGCAAACAACAAAAATTCATAAGTTATATATCCCAACTTCCACGCATTTACAAACTTATAAACAAAAGTTTTCACGCTTTCATGTTAAATTAAAGAAGATAAATAAAAATACACACCATCCATTGTTTATCGAGATCAAAATTCAACTCGATGTAAATAGCAGCTGCCACGGACTCAACAATATCTGCAAGAACCTTGGCTTCTTCAGACTCAACCATCTCTTCTCCATTAATTACAGCTTCAGTGAACTCCCTAACCTAAAAGTTTAAAATGAAAAAAGAAAGGTTAGTCAAAATTTAAACAATCACACTCAGAATCAGAAAACGCTTGGCTAAAATTAAAAAGAAAAAGACCTGATCATCAAGATCAGGTGCATTTCGGCGAAGGTAGCGATAAAGCCCATGACGAACGGCAACGCGGGCGAGGTTGAGGTTCTTAGCATTGGCGGAGCGTAGCTTAGTGATTTGGCCTTGGGTGAACTTTTGGTGGTCAGCCATACAAAAGAAGTAGTTGGTCACTGCATGGTTTAGAACGCTGTCGCCGAGGACCTCGAGGCGTTGATAGGACGCGGACCCAGTGAAGGAGGGGTGGGTGAGAGCTTCTTCTAGAAGCTTCTTGTTCTTGAAGTTGTAGCCTACGATCTTCTCCACGGCCATCACTGATTCTTTCATGTCCGGTGATGGCTCGAGTACACGATCAAGGGATGTTGGGGTGGTGAAGACCTTCATCTTGTTGATGAATTCGGGGTTTGAAGTTTGATAAAGTGATGAAACCAATTAGCTTAGAGAGCAAACATAATATTGAAGAAAAAGCAAAAGAGAAAAAGAGTAAAGAGTAAAGGTAGAATAGTGTAGCCAATAACCCACGATTTGTGTGGAAATGGTCCAAAAGGATGCTAGAAAATTGAGTTCAGCTAGTAGAGCAAGGACCAAAAAGAAATTTTTTTTTTTTTTCGTTTTTTTTATACAAGTGATATAAGGGTGGTTTCTCACACACTGTGCTAATGAGTCATAGAGAAACAGGGCTCATGTTATGTTGGGAATTGGCTGATGAAAAATCAGTATCCCATGATCGAATTGGAGGGTTGAGAATTTTGAATTTAAAAATACTCTGACTAATCTGCCCTTGTTTTTCTGAGAGCTGAGAGAACGACAGAGTTTAATTTTTGTGTTGTCGTTTGGAATGTTTAAACGCTTGGGCTCTGTACTCTGCATGCGAGTACAAACTAGCATGTAAATTGTGGGAATGCCAGAGAAGCTTGCAGGTAAATTTAAAATTAAGAGCGTCCGCCAAACCAAACGTTAAAGGCTTTTTACATTGAAGGTGAGCTTTGGACCATCTGAAATTTACAAGCACAAACCAAACGTTAAAGCCTCAAATCCTTAGCATCCATGAGGCATTGAAACACAGCAATTTCCAAAAGTCCATGGCAATTCTTGCTTTCTCTAAAATTTAAATAGGTAAATTTCCATCCAACCTATGCCTTCAAATGCTACAAGAGCGTTGCGTCATATACAACAATCTTCTTGTAAAGCCCGGATCATCAAGGAAGCTGCAGAATTGTCCGCATCTCTTACTCTCGACTTTTCATCTCCCTTCATGTATAGCACCCCATCCATAGTTGCAATTTTAACTGAGGACATAAATCTCTTCTCATGTGAAGGACCTTCATCTTTCTCAATGCCGCAACAGAAAAACCAATATGGCTCTGCTTAACAAATAGAATTGACAACAGAAAAATCATGATAACGTAAAGATTCATGCTGGTAAATTGGTCTAGGCCACTTCTTTTGGTCACAAATCTCTCGCAACTTCTGTTTTGCTTCTTCAATATGAAATGACCCATCCATTAAGACAACACCTTCAAACAACTCATCATTTACACCCATCGATGGCAATAACTTATTCACAGCTACCTTAGCAGCATCAATGTTAGTACGAATTTTTGTATTGGCATTTCCTAGACTTTAGCATAGGTTGAACATTAGTTTGTAACAAATTGTCACTGGACGTGTTTGGCTCAACTCTTTCAACCACGTACTTCTGAGGCATGACCTGACCATATGAGAAACTTGACAACAGGTAAATCATCACATAATCATGCATTCAAAATAGAATTTATGGCTGAAGTTATTTTCATTGTCCTTGTGAGTTAGGTTGCATTATTAGCTTTTCCTATAGTAACGTGAACTTTGTGTATCTCCTAATTACCTTGTTTTAGGAGAGAATTCTTTATTTGTAAAAGTAGCTGATTGGTGTCTTCACTAAGACACCATATTGAATTAGGATTTATATTCCTATTTGGGTCAGAAGTTATATTCACAATTGGATAGCTTTTGGCAAGCTGACGTGTTGGCACTTTATGTAGAAACCTGGTTGGATCAGGTTTGCAAGTCCTAATTGAATAGACGTCTTGGTCTATGAGGTTTCTCTCCTTGGGAGAGAAAACTCGTGTTGATTAAAGAGAAGTGACCACTGTTTCATTGATGCAGCTTTTGACGTTTTAATTTGCAGAGCATATTGATTATATTTGTGCAAAAGCTGCTGTGTTTATTTTTCTTCAGTAAATCATCAAGTGCCCTTACGTTGCTCGGTGATTTATTGAATTCTTTCATCATTCATAATTGCATACATATGCATGTCGGTGACTCATATGGTTGAGGGCACCAAAATCGTTGTGGCATTTATCCTCCGGTGAGTTTGAAGCAATCGTGACCAGTATTGCGTTCAACGTAAGGAGCTTTGAAGATCATCCCGTGACAGAAGTTGAATTACACAGAAGTCGGTAAACTTTATCTAGAATGAGTCTAGGATAATTGTGTGAGTATCTCTTGTAATTTCAATTCTATAGTGGATTTGTTCTGGACTAAGGAGTCCCGTGGATTTTCCCCAGAGGTGGGGTTTTACTACGTAAAATAAACATCTGCGTGTTCTTTTACTTTCAGCACTGCACATCTCAGGATTGATAACCCATATCAATCCTGCTTCGAAAGTCTATTGTTATTTATTGCTAATAAATTTGAATAAGCCTATTCACCCCCCTCTAGGCTTTTCTTAGTCGTCCTACAGGTATTTTCAATCAAGCTTGGCAAATTCCTTATGTTCAGAAGAACCTGAAGCAACAAATTCATTTTGGACCGGGATGTTACATATATAACCAGATTCATGTAAAGCCCCGGATCATCAAGGAAGCTGCAGAATTGTCCGCATCCTTTATTCTTGACTTTTCATCTCCCTTCATGCATAGCACACCATCTCTAGTTGCAATTTTAACTGAGGACACAAATCTCTTCTCATATGAAGGACCTTCATCTTTCTCAATGCTGCAACAGAAAAACCAATATGGCTCTGCTTAACAAATAGAATTAACAACATAATTCTAACACACTTAAAATCATCAAAAGGTAAAGATTCATACTTGTATATTGGTTTAGGCTACTTCCTCTTGTCACAAAGCTCATGCAACTTCTGTTTTGCTTCTTCAATATGAAATAACCCATTCATCCCAACAATAACTTCAAACGACCCATCAAGTTTGATCGAGGATTGGAGAGGAGAGGTGGAAGAAAAGGCTCGGGATGGATTTAGGAGCCTTTGTGCGAAGAACCCGAAGTAACAATTAATTGGTCATCCACATACAACTAGTAATGCTCTTGGTCTTATCTCTCCAATGCTTGATATCAACATGCTTCCAATGCTTCTGGTCAAACAACTTTGTCACCGGTCGCAATTGACTTTGCAAATCTTCAAGAGTAACTATAAGCTCCAATAGACCCCTGAGGCTCTACAAATTTATTCAGCAACAACAAAAGTTCGAAGGTTGTACTATAGTCTATGGCCAAATTGCTAAACTCTATTACAAATTTAGCAAATCAAGCTTTTCATTTCTTTTTAAACCTTTAGGAGTTCAAACCATTTAATAAAAAATCCAAATCCTTTTTAAGAAAATTTACCGAGAAAAACAGGGAAGATTAAACTAATAACTAAAAAAAGACCTTCCCCTGTTTTTAAAATTCACCCTCATATACAAATAACAAATTTTCACACAATTCTAAACCTTCTATTTTTTTTCACCAAATTCTGCTATCGCTAAAGGAAAGACAAATTTTAATCCTTCTGAAATAACTAAGCTGTTCCAACACAAACCCCAAAAAAAAAAAAATTCCTTTCACATACAAAACAGAGAAGCAAACAGAAAAGAAAAAAAATTTAAAAGAAAGGAACAATTAATTCTTGGGAGAGTCACTATTATACCCGGGATTTAAAAGGAGGAGTGGGTCAGAGCTTCTTCTAGAAGCCTCTTGTTCTCGAAATTGTAGCCCAGGATTTGCTCCACGGTTGATCCCGATTGTTTCATTTCTGGTGATGGATGCTAGACCATGTGATTGAGGATGGGTACAATTTACCAAAAAGAAAACAAACATGTACACGTATATGCAATTTTTACTCCAAGCAATCTAAAACCTACGAGCACAAACCAAGTGTTACAGGTTCAAATGTAGCAGGTAGAGGAACCTACCACATATACAATTAAGCACATATAGTGGTGCAAGTGTGGAAGATTTTGGAAGAGAAAACTATATATAGAAATTATAGAGAAAATGAGATTATCTTCTTCACTCATGCCTTGCCAAGTCTGGCTATGGGAATTTATACATGTATAGGTAAATCGAAGGATACCTCCATCGCATTACCCTTAATAGAAATTACTTATCCCCTTAGCAAAAGAACCAACTAATTTCGCCAAAACAGAGACAATAACTAGTGTAAGTAACAGACTTAAGCAGAAACAAACTAGGTTCACTCAAAAATACAAGAGACTTATTATCACCCTGTAGGCCTTAGCCCCCAGTGTGTAGAGTAGTGAGGCAATATTACCCAACATGGAATCAGATTCCTTTGTCTTGATCTTGCAATCAGCTTCTTTGGTGTTGATCATACGATCAGCTTCTTTTCTGTTGGTCATTCTATAAAACTTTATGGTGTTGATCATATTATCATATTCTTGTAAAGCAAGGAACATCTTGTAAGCTGCAGAATTCATTGCACATTTTTTTCTTGACTTTTCATCTCCCTTCACAGATTGCAAGGAACCATCTGAAGTTACCACTTTAACTGAGTATAAATATTTCCTCTCATGTGGAGGGCCTAACACGTTCTCTTCTCTGCAATAGAAAAACAAATATGGATCGAGTTAACAATAGAATTTACAGCATAATTCCAGCTAGATAACGTTTCTTTTGCTCTTCGTTTACGAATACTTTATGATCATGATAAAGTAAAATTTCTTACTTGTAGTCTGGACGTTTAAGCAACCTCTTCTTGACACAAAGCACATGCAACATTTGTATCGCTTCTTCAATACGAAATGACCTGTCGTTTCCAGCTGGAATACCTTCGAAGGACCCATCGTTTACAACCATCGATTGCGACAACTTATGTACAGCCTCTTTAGCAGCATTCTGCCTTGCATTACTATTCCCCTTAGAAGAACCCGAGCCAACAAGCACGTCATCAACATAGACACCAGCAATACTTATATTTTCAGTCTCATCTCTTGGCTTCAGCTTGATCTCAAGGCGCCTCCCGTTCTTCAGGCAAAAGTCATGCAATATTGCCATGGGGCGACCACGCAAGTCTTCAAGAGTATATATAGGCTCCAAAAGAGGCTTAAATATCTACATAGAAAACAACAAAAATTCATAGGTTATATACATACATAGTCATGCCCCAACTTCCAAGCGTTTACAAACTTAACAACACTTCTCCACTTTCATGTTAAATAAAATTCGAAGGTAAAATAAATACACACCATCCATAGTTTATCGAGATCAAATTTCAAGTCAACGTAAATAGCAGCTGCCACGGACTCAACAATATCTGCAAGAACCTTATGTACAAGCCCCGTCTCGTCTTCTCCATTAATTACTGCTTCGATAAACTCCTTAACCTAAGCTTTAAAAAATAAATAATTTTAAAAAAAAACTTGCTCATAAAACCCAAAGAAAGAACAATTAGTTAACAACCAATAATGTTTTAAACAAACCGCGAAAGCACGGTTAGTGAAATATAAACAATCACGCCGATGTTAAAACAAATTTTTTGTGCGTATTTGTTATTCGTATTCGTTTGGCCTTCGACTCCCCTTTCACCAAATAGCAAAACAAAACAATTGTTAAGGAGTATTGCTCACACACGCGAGTAGTTGTCAGTCATTAATGTAATTGCATCACATAATGCTCACTTGCTAGCGACAACTCAAAAGAAACAGGCGAACTTTAATACAATTCAAAACCTTGTCTTTTTGTGGATTACGTTCTGCATAGGGGTGCAAGTTCGACCGGAAATTCTGGTCAAATTCGATCTGAAAATTTCTGATTTTGGAAAGTTCAAATCAACATCCAAAAATTACGAAAAAATTTGGATTTGAATTGAAATGTATTTCAAAATTCCGAAAATTCCGCACTCCAAAATATAATGGAGTTTCAATGTTAGACTACACACAAGTTGTTCCTTAAAGATAACAATATATAAATGCTAGCATATAATAGACAGACAAGTTGTTTCAAAATTTCTGAAAATTCCGAATTTTCCGCATTCCGATGTTGAAATTCTGAATTTTTTTTTTGGAAGAAATTAGAATATTTTGATTCCGATGCATTCCGTCCGAAAAACCAAGCCTAGTTCTGCTTTACACAACTAAAATAACAATTAATTAATAATTAACAAATATTCTTCAAGCACAAAAAAAAAATACAAAAAAAGGTTTAATGATATTAGTGTTGTTGAAAATATGTTACCCTCCCACGTTTTGCATCTTGTTTCCCAAATCTTTTATTAGGGAAATAATGTGGTATTTGACCATATTTTAGGGCACAACATCAATTAAAAAAAAAAATCAAGCCTACCTAAATTCCATGGGCATCTAAAATGTAAAGTCCCGCTCAGAATCAGAAATCGCTTGAGAAAGAAAAAAAAAAAAAAAAAAAAGAAGAAGAAAATAACCTTATCATCAAGAACAGGTGTATTGTAGCGGCGAAGGTAGGGATAAAGCCCAAGGCGAACAGCGACGCGGGCGAGCTTGAGGTTGCCAGCGTTAGCGGAGCGTAGCTTAGTGATTTGGTCTTGGTTGAACTTCCGGCGGTCAGCCATACAAAAGAAGTAGTTGGTGACTGCGTGGTTCAGAACGCTGTCGCCGAGGACCTCGAGGCGTTGATACGAAGCGGACCCAGGGACGGAGGGGTGGGTGAGAGCTTCTTCTAGAAGCCTCTTGTTCTTGAAGCTGTAGCCGACGATCTTCTCCACGGCTGTCACTGACTCTTTCATAACCGGCGATGGCTCAAGTTCACGATCAAGGGATGTTGGGGTGGTGAAGGCTTTCTTCATCTTGTTCATGAATTCGGGGTCGTCGTGGTTTGAAGTTTGATGAAGTAAAACTACTTGTGTAAGAAGTGGACATGCCAGAAAATTAAAGTGATGAAACCAATTAGCTTCATCACCAACCTTAGTAGTAAAGTAAAGAGGAAACATAATATTAAAGAAAAAGCAAAAGAGAAAAAGAATAAGGAATAAAGGTAGAACAGTGTAGCCAATCACACACGATTTGTGTAGAAATTGGAAATGCCAGAAATTTGAAGTGAAACAAAACATAAGAAGGAGTATGCAAATGAAGTAGGCAAAATTGTAATCACTATTTAAAAAACACACACTAGCCACTGATATGAATTTGTCTCCTAAGTTGATTTTAGAGACAATAAATTGTCTCCATTAAGCAATAGAGACTATGCAACTATATATGAGCCTTACAGTATTTCCTTTGGATCGTTAGGTGATCCTGGCGTTTTCTCCTTTTAGATCTAGGGTTACTCCAATGGTGTGAAGGAGCTGAAAAAAATAATGAACAGGTTAATGTAACTAAACTAAAACCAAATTTTATAAAAAATAATTATACAAAAAATTTCTTACAAAGATTTTGAAGCTCCTCTGTTCAATGCGCTTTCCAAGCTCTCCATTACCTTTCCTCAAAAATTAAAAAAGAAAAAGAAAAAAAGCATTCAGTAACAGCCATATATAAATATATATCATACCAAAGTCAAAATCAGATGTTGGAACCAAAATAAATAAATAAAGGCACACTGAAGAAGAGTGATATTATGATTTTTCAATAACCAGTTCATCAGCGCCTTCTTCCATAACGAAACCATCACAGTATTTGTCCCAGATTTTCTCTCATCAACTTTTAGATAGGCATCTTACCAAGTCACACTGCTCCAACTCTTCAATTTCCAGATCGGGATCTCAAGCCGCAGCCTAGTCTTTTGTGGCCAGATGGCTTTGTGATTCACGCAAAGAGAATAAGAGAAAAGAGGAGAGAGAGAGAGAGAGAGAGAGAGAGAGAGAGAGAAGTGAAACAAAGAATTCTTTTTTCTCTCTTTTGCTTATGTCCACGTGTTTGAAGTTGAGAAATAAAAAATGTGTTTTAACATTGCGCTATGTGAAAATATCCAACGGGAGAAACTAACAAAAGCAATCAGTATCCAATTTAAGGCCAAATGCCAAAGTAGCTGAGTGAAGGGAGCCAGTTTCTTTTGACAAGTTGGGACTAATAAAAATGCCCAATTATTAAGGAAAAATAATGAAAATTACTTTTCTGTATTAGACACCAATGTCTATCCCAAATACCTTTAATAGGCATGGTGGGAGAATTAGTATCCAAAAAAAAAAAAAATCATAAGGCACTTTTATGAATTTGTATCTAAATAATCAGTGGCTAGTAGCCATATTTCTAGTAGTGAATATAACAACTTAGAGCATCTCCAAGGTAAGAGGCAAAAAGAGTAGGTAAACGTCATTTGCCTTGCCACATTAGCATTTTCATGCTCCAAGTGAAGACCCAAATGGGTAGGCAAAATATACCTATTTTCCCCAACAAGGCAATATTACCTACTTCAAAGTGAAGAGGTATATTGGGCTCCACTTGTTTTTTATAATAAAATATCAACTCCACTCTCTTACATGCTTTCTATAAAATATAATTGTAAATGTAAAAGATAAAAATAAATAATATAATAATGATTTGTAGACTTGCATTGCCTAATTCCTTAGAATAACCAACTTTTTCATGAGGTAAATGGGTAGGCAACATGCCACCTAGGTTATTATAGTACAATTTTGCCTATTTCATTTGCCTCTTCCCTTGGAGATGCTCTTAGGTGGCATGTTGCCTACCCATTTGCCTCATGAAGTAGACAACATTGCCTTGTTGGGGAGAGTAGGTATATTTTGCCTACCTATTTACTTACTCCCTAAGAGCATGAAAATGCTGATGTGGCAATGCAAATAAGGCTTGCCTACTCTTTTGTCTAATCCCTTGGAGATACTCTAAGTTCAGCTAGTAAAGTAAGGACAAAAAAGAATATATTTTTTTTATACAAGAGATATAGAAGGGGATATTTCTTACACACACTGTTAATGTATCATAACGGTTCGAAACGTGAGACCAAAAAGATTATTTAATAAAAAGAAAAAGAGAAACAGGGCTCATGTGGGGATTAGGTGATCAAAAATCGGCATCCTATAATCGAATTGGGGGTTAAGAATTTTGAAATTAAAAATTCTCTGACTAATCTGTCCTTGATTTTATGAGAGCCGAGAGAACGACAGAGTTTAATTTTTGAGTTGTCGTTTGGAATGTTTAAGCACTTGGGCTCTGTACTCTGCGCGCGAGGACAAACTAGCTTGTATATTGTGGGAATGCCAGAAAAACTAGCAGGTAAAATTAAAAACAAGCGCGTCTGCCAAACCAGACGTTAAAGGCTTTTTACAATGAAGGTGAGCTTTGGACCGTCTGAAATTTACAAGCACAGACCAAACGTTAAAGCCTCAAATCCTTAGCATCCGTGAGGCATTGAAACACAGCAATTTCCTAAAGTACATGGCAATTCTTCCTTTCTCTAAAGTTTAAATATGTAAATTTCCATCCAACCTATGCCTTCAAATGCAGTAGGTAAAGCATTGCATCATATATAACGATATTCTTGTAAAGCCCGGATCATCAAGGAAGCTGCAGAATTGTCCGCATCTCTTACTCTCGACTTTTCATCTCCCTTCATGTATAACACCCCATCTATAGTTGCAATTTTAACCGAGGACATAAATCTCTTCTCATGTGAAGGACCTTCATCTTTCTCCATGCTGCAACAGAAAAACCAATATGGCTCTGCTTAACAAATAGAATTGACAACAGAAAAATCATGATAACGTAAAGATTCATACTGGTAAATTGGTCTAGGCCACTTCTTCTGGTCACAAATCTCATGCAACTTCTGTTTTGCTTCTTCAATATGAAATGACCCATCCATTAAGACAACACCTTCAAACGGCTCATCATTTAAACCCATCGATGGCGATAACTTATCAACAGCTACCTTAGCAGCATCAAGCTTGGCAAATTCCTTATGTTCAGAAGAACCCGAAGCAACAAATTCGCCATCAACATACACACTAGCAATACTCTTCCTCTCATCTCTCCAATGTTTGATATCAACATGCTTCCCATGTTTCTGGCAAAGCTCAAACAACATTGTCACGGGTTGCGGTTGACCTTGCAAGTCTTCTAGAGTAACTATAGGCTCCAATAGACCCCTGAATATCTACAAATATACACAACAATTACAAAAGTTCAAAGGTTATACTATAGTCTATAGCCAAATTGGTAAAACTTTTATACAAACTTAGCAAAACCAAGCTTTTCACTTTCGTTTAAAACAAAGAGAAGCAAATAAAGATACACACCATCCACAGTTTCTCCAGATCAAAATTCAAGTCAACATAAATAGCAGCTGCCACAGACTCCACAACATCTGCAAGAATCTTAGGGGCTTTTACAGGCCCACCATATACAAGCGGTGTCTCATCTTCTCCACTGACAGCTTCAGCAAACTCCCTAACCTGAAATTTACAAACGAATCGCAAACAAAACCCAGAGTTCAAACCATTTCATTTAATAATCCAAATCCTTTTTAAGAAAAATTACCCAGAAAAACAGGGGAAGAGGAATAAAAAAAAAAAAAAAACCTTCCCCCTTGTTTAAACATTCACCCTCATATACAAAATACAAATTTAGACACAATTCTAATTTCTTTTCACCAACTTCTGCTATCACTAGAAAAAAAAAACTAAAAAAATTCAAATTTACGAAATAATTAAGCTGTTCCAACACAGAAAACAGAGAAGCAGACAAGATGAAATTGCTTGAGAAACAGAAAAAAAAAAATTAACAAAAAAGAGAGAGAAAGGAAGAATTAGTTAATAGAAAGTAATGACCTTATTTAGGAGAGCAGGTGCATTGTGGCGAAGGTGGTGATAAAGGCCGTGGCGCACGGCCACACGTGCGAGCTTCTCGGTGCTTACGTTGGCGGAGCGTAGCAGAGAGAGGGTGCCAGGGTCGACCCCAGGATTAGAGAGGAAGAAGTAGTTGCTGAGCGCGAGGCTGACAGCGGCGTCGCCGATGAACTCCAGGCGCTGATACGACGCCGATTCGGTGCATGAGGGGTGGGTCAGAGCTTCTTCTAGAAGCCTCTTGTTCGTGAAATTGTAGCCCAGGATTTGCTCCACGGCTGACACCGATTGTCCCATTTCTGGTGATGGATGCTGGACCCTGCGATTCATGATGGGGATCACGATTTGCTTGCAGAATGAGTTTTTTTGCTTGCAGAATGAGTTCGAGTTTTTTTCCTTACAGAATGAGTTCGATGAGTTTGAAGTTGAAGACAACTCTCTGCGGTGTCGTTTTGAAGTTAAGCACCTGATTCGTGTTGGTTGGCTTGGGAGTTCAAGTTTAGACTGTAGTCGTTTTATAGTGACCAAACTAAAATATCGAGTGTTTGGAAAGATCAATTGTTTGAAAACACCAAAATATCAATGGAAATATCGGAAAAATATTGATATCGATAAATATTGAATAAAAATTACGGAAATTATATGAAAAACTTGGAAATTTTGATTGAAACTTTAGAGGATGTTTATTTAGTCAATTATCTATTGTTTTATTACCAAAAAAAATTGGAAGAAAATGCATTGAATGGTGAGTTTGACTTATTTAAGTTAATTATATAACGAGTTGACAAACATAGAAAATATGTAGTAATTAATGAGAAAAGATTAAACACACTATAATAATTTATTACAATAGTTTACACTTTATACATCGCATAGTAAGATACATGAGTGACTTAGTACCACACAGAGTTTCTATGAGATTCAAATTTTTCATTGTCTTCATAATCTCTATGTATAGAGTATGTGTATTTTGAAGAGTAGTTATCAAATGATAAATCCCCAAAATAGTTTTGCATGTAATTGTTAACATGTCACTCATATGGCTATGAGATTGGTTAACGTTGTACATAAGCAAAATCATTTGAAGATTGGGTCTCAAATTCTTTCCATGAGCCGCTCTGTGTGCACGCGCGACTATGGTTTTTTTTTTCCTTTTTCCATTCCACTTACATATTATCAATATTATCGATAATATCTCGATATTGTCTTGGATTCAAAATTTCCCCGATATTATCGCTGAAATTATCAATACTTATATGATAATTGCATAGATAAGTTCCAATATATCCTTCTCCCAAAAACACGATAATATCCCCGATATTTCGCCCATATTATTGACATTTTAGATCTTGCTTGAGAGTAAGTTCACCAACGGTTACTTGATGGACGACTAGGATGCATTGAAATTGGGCGGCCAGATTTCAACCAAAATTGGAGGTTGTAACTGCAATTTCATCCAACGGATCTGAATTAATTTTTTTTTCAATTTAGACAAACGGATTTGAACCAAAATCTATGGGATGAAATCTAACACACAAAAATTAAGAGAAAAACGAATTAGTACCAATCAAAAAATCACATTTACATCCCGGCGATGCGTATCAAAATGGGACATGAATAGAAAGAAAAAAATATTTATGAGAACACACAAAATTACAGTCCACCGCTGTTAGAAGCCAAACCACATTTCCAAGTAAAATGCTCTACCACTAGATAAACACTTGCATGGAACGGGGCCAATAATACTATAACACGCGTGATAACATTTCAAGGTAACATAGCATTATTGACCGGGAATAGTAAAATAGTGTTATCCCCTTGCAACCAAGTTTTTCTCCTACCACTGAGACAAGAAGCCCCAAAACCAAGTACTATGTATAGAAAACAAAATATGTCAAAAGAAAGGCTTACTTTATTAGGAATAATTTTGCCATAATGGGGGTTTGTTAAATAAACCGAACAATTCAAAAAATTACACATGAAATCAGCCAAGAAGACAATTTCTTCTGGGAACAATTGACTTCTCTTGGAAGGTCAATAGTTAAAAGCTTCGCCTTTTCAGGCCAAGTTTACAGAAGAAACATTTTGTAATTACAAAGATGAAATTTTCCCATTAGCACTGAGGTAGATAAATAAGAAGCATGCAGCCCCTCTCTGATGCATAAACAGCAGATGGCAGCCCAAGGACAACATTGAATTATTTATATTAGTTCACCATCATATGATCAAACCCTCCTCCGGCCTGAAGTGCAGGAACCCGACTAACCGCAACATTGTGAAGCAACTGCTGCAGCCATCTCCTTGTAGTTGGATCTTCCTGAAACCATTGACAAAAACAATTAACTTCTAAAGTGAACCAGACAATGCAAAAGTTAGGGGATATTGAAAGCAAAAGTTGGGTCGAAATAAAACAGTAGGGGATATAGAAAGCAAAAGTTAATCAAGACAATTGGGTCTATACAAAACAGTAGGGGAAACTGAAAGCAAAAGTTAATCCAGACAAATGGGTCTAAAAGTTTATCTGACTGAAAGCCTTTTTCTTTTTTTAAATATCTCGCAGACTATAACTGGTCTACGAAGACAAAAATAGAAACTAGAATCGGTGATTTTTGTAAAATACAACAAAGAATTCATTCACAAAGATTGACTTGATTTGTATTCTGGGGAGAAACGTGACAAATTTTACTGCATGTGAACATCATGTTATATTGTACACCAACAGTTTAGGGTAACTGGTATCAAGGCACTTTGAAACATTGAAACTGAAATCAAGTGGGCTACAATAAGTATTAACGTATCCCTAAAAAACAAAAGCAAGAAAAACAACAGTAGGGCTAACTACTATGAAGAACACCAAAACATGCATTGGACAAAGTTATGGCACCCTATTTTCAGAAATTAGGGTGTGATATGACTTGGCAAACACCTTAATGATTGCCAGTCATGAAACAGGCTAATTTTTACTTTTCTCCAGAATACCAATTAAGATCAAGTATGAATTGAACAACATAGGTAGGCAAAGAAGTTCTTACACGAAGGCAACCACTGAAGGTAGCATCTCTTAATGTCTCCGGAAGACAACTTCTTAAAGCATCACAAGCCCTGCATGATAACAGACAAAGAACAGGTCTATAAAAATCATTAACAAGATAAATTAAAAACACTAAAAAAGAATCTACTTCATTTAACCAACCTTGCGTTATCTGACAATCGAAGATAACATCGGATAATATGTTTTAATAAGCGCGATGAATGCTGCTCAGCAAGTGATGCTACCATGGTTCCCAAGACTCGACCTACTGCAAAAAACCGCTCAGCTGTAGTACAAATATAATCCAAGCCCACATCATCTAACAAAATCTTTTGAACAATAAATGTGGCCACCTGCCAGAAGAAAACCTTTTGTCAGGCAATTACATACCTTACATCCAAACTCAAGCAATAGGAGAAGGACCCTGTACAGTACGCTATACGAAGATCGGATGATGCATATACAGATGGAAAAAAAAAGTGAAAAAATAGAAAAGGACACTCAACTGTTTTTGAGAGTTCACTACCCATTTCCATAGTGCGCAGGCACAGTGGAATTATTTCTGTTGACAGAAGAAAACTAATCACTTCTGTATCATCGACCTGGTAAAGAGGAGTAAAAAGAATTAATATTCCAATTTCCAAATATACCCATCAAAGTGATATGACTTCCATAAAAATGCTGAATACTTTATCAAAATAGCAGGATCTATCATGGTAACATAATTCTCCTTTCCAGGTTTCATGATGTGTGAAGAGTGAGAGGAAGAACTGCACAGAAAAGTGCACGTGTAGGAAAATATTACAAATGATAAGCAGTCATGCATATTTAATTTGATACAAAAGCAAATGGAAGATAATCTAATACTTATGCAAATAAAGCAATGCTACAGAATCAACCATGTTCTTGTTCGTAGTTCAAACTCATAACAGATTAAGTGCCATCAAGTTATACTTGGATATCATGTTGTCAATTTACTGCATAACATTTTATCACACAAACAAATAAAAAGACAAATATACGTATCAGTTTGTGCAATAACATGGCAGCAAGAATAGCATACCTTCACTAAGGCACCAATGACACCTAAGCTAGTAAGCCTCAAGTACTCGAAAGGCCTTGACTTGCTTGTTGTATTAAGGAAAGGGTACAAATACAAAGGTATATGAGCTGCCAAGGACAAAACCTCAGATGAAATAATCCTTTTTTATAATATTTAAAATTTAAACGTACCAGCACACGAAGGAAATTTAAACCTCAAGTACTCGAAGTTGCTTGAGAAAATTATGCTTATATGTACCAGTACACTAAGAAGGAAATTTGAAGCCTTCGAATGTAAACAAAATAAAGGTTATTACCATTAAGGAATAACATCCTGGTGTCTGGGTGAGAAGCCACACACTACAAGATAATACAAAAGGAATATGAAGCACACAATAATAATACAATATGTACAATATAGGCCAACTCCATTAAATAGAATGAAATAAGTGCATCAATGGACCTGAAGAAGAGCTAAAGCATTGCAAACTCGATTTGATTGAGCCGGAGTTAAATTTGGTGGTGACAGAACAGGGTAAATTGAAACTATCTCCTGCACACAGGATGAGAAACAGAGTGAGAATCCATAATCAGGAAGTAAGACAGAAGAGTGCCCAGTAGTGTTGATTATCAAACAGGCAGTCAAACGCTGGAACGTCAATGATGCATGGACATATGTATAACACACAAGGTATTTTCTATATAGAAGAAAAATGAAAACAAGTTAAAAGCATGTGCCAAAAATGCTACCTTTGTAGACAGACATTTTTACAAAACAGGCGAAAACCCAAAAAATAAAAAATTCAATTCAATAAGAATGCACAACAAGCTTACCTGTAGCAGAGCAGCAATAGTACCAAAAGAATTCCACAACAATGGAGCCAAATCTTGAAATAATTCTCTCTTCTACAAATTGAAACAGAAAAGAGATAAGGAGGGTTAACCAGGAATACACATAGCGCACAAAAAGTACCAAATTGAATATTAGAATGCCAAATTTTATTAAAAATGACCATCAAAACCAGAAGGCAGATGCAAGTCTATTTGCAGCTCAAAAATGTTCAACAGTTACAACTTAAAAATTTACTCCGTTAAGAAAACATGTGCATAGCTCTCATGGGGGTGGCAACTTTATCGAACAGGTATAATCATACCGATTTTTTCCTTTTTTTATCCTTTAAAAATGAACAAGAAAATTTGATCAAAATAATCTTTGGAGTAAGTGCTTCAAGGCACTGTTTGGCTCTTCACAATAGGTGGGAACGATAATCCTTTGGCCAAAGTGCTTATGCATAGAAACCAAGTCTTTTTCCAGATCTGACATGTAACTGTCACTAAAGTTGTAGACAATGAAAAACCCAAACTAATAAAGAAACATTACTAAATTGTGCAGCCCATTTAGTATGTTATAATGATATCTATATCACTTCAATTCCCTCACCTGATTGAATTAGAGCAGAGCATCCAACCCAAAACCAATTGGGAATGGATGGAGACGCCCAAGATCTTATAAAGTATGACGTGGGATTCATACTCTCAACACCCCCCTCACGTCTAGTGTGACATGAGCTAAGCACGTGTAACTGTCACTAATGTTGTAGACAATGAAAAACCCAAACTAATAAAGAAAAATTACTAAATTATGCAGCCCATTTAGTATGTTGTAATAGTATCTATATCACTTCAATTCCCTCACTGCTGATTGAAACAGAGCGGAGCATCCAACCCAAAAGCAATTGGGAATGGATGGAAACGCCCAAGATCTTATATAGTGTGACATTTCCAACCTGGGATTTATACTCTCAACACACCCCCTCAAGTGCAGTGTGACACAGATATCAAACGACGTGGGAGCATATGTAGCCGTTGGGCCTGACAGATACATGACAGAACTAGAGCATCCAACCCAAAACCAATTGGAAACGGGTGGAGAGGCCCACGATGCAATGCAAGGCTTTACATCCCGCATGTGAGATATACTCTCAGCAACCACTACACTATTCCAAATCCAGAAACACAAAACAGGTTCCAGCTATGAACTTTTTCAATAACCACCTTACTGCAGAAGTTAAAAATTCCATCTAAAAAGGAAATTGATTAAACATAATTAAGGAATGTATACCTGGAAACATGAAAGAAATGCATCAAAATTAGATTTTTTATCCTACCCGAGGAATAATTATAGTAGGTGGGTCCCACATGCCTGCTGTGACTACAAAGATGCAAATTTTCTTAAATGGAAAAAAGAAAAACGCAAAGAACCCCCTTTACGCATGAAACACATATTATGTAGAACTAACTATCTTTTTCCCCTTTTCCTTGGGTTCTCATCAAATACACAGAATCACAAAGCAACGAAATGATGCTAAAACAAAAGAAAGCTAAATAGAATCCAAATTACAAACAACCCCAGATTTTAAGCTTGATCATACCTTCAAGCCCAAAACCCCATAAACAAAAAAGAAAATAAAACCCTAAATGGAACCAATCAAAGACAGAGGAACTGAATTTAGAAACGAATATAGCCCAAAGATTATACCTTCGAGAGTTCAAGGAGGGCATTTTCACGAAGATCAGGGTTACTGAGTTCGAGCACCAATTGCTCAGCTGACGCCATTTTTGGTTCCTTGTTAGGCTGAGCTCCGGCGGCACTGGAATTAGAAGCGATCGGGTCTCCAAACGGTGCGCTCATGTAAAGAAACTAGCGCAGATTCGGCATTTCATAGCAGAAGACTTTCAAAGCTTGAAACTTTTACCATCAGTTTCTCACAGTTTCCAATTTTCTACGAGTTTCCGTTGAGGGAGAGAAAGAGTGAGAGAGAGAGTGTGTAGAAGACAAGTTCAATTTCGAGACGAGGAATTGGATTTATATTTAAAGCCACGTACTTTACATGCGCGTGGCAATGACCCTTACATTTGAGTTATATGAAGTGACACCTAAGTTTCACTAGAAAATAAAGTATTTACGCTTCAAGAAGAAAGTGCGTCTACGCTCCACTCTGTCCCATGAGAGCAATTTAAAGCTCTCAAGCACAATTAGTAATTTGTATCACGATACGATAATACAACTCGAATTCGACATAGCGTTTAGCATATTTAGATTGAATATTGATTGCATAAACTCATATACAACATTGCTTTAGATACGATAATTCAACTCGTATTTGACAATACATGTAACATATTTAGATTGACGATGAATTGCATGAACTCATACAGGACACGACTCTCTAGCTAGTTAGTTAGAATGCAACTCAAATTCGACATGATGCTTACTAAGTTTGGATTAATCATTAATTGCATGAACTTTCATATACGACACGACCCACTAGCTTGTTTTGATAGAGCATGACTCAAATCGAACATGATGCTTAAGAAATTTGGATTGGCCGTTTATTGCTTGAACTCATATACACCACAACCCATAGCTCGTTGTAATATAACACGATCCGAATCCGAAATGATGCTTAACAAATTTGAATGGACCATTAATTGCATGAACTCATATAGAACACAACTCGACTCTAACATGGTTCTTAACAAATTTGAATAATTGACCATTAATTACACAAAAATATATACAACATGACTCGTTAGCTCATTATGATAGAACTGTATAATCCAACATAACACTTAAAATATTTGGATTGATCTTTAATTGCATGAACTCATTTGTGACATGGCATGCTAGCTCGACTAATTTTATTTAACAAGTTAACTTGAATTCGACAAAATATTAGCATATTTGGATTCAACACTAATTGCATGAACTTATGTATGATATGTACTCATATTAGTAAGATAACTCGAGTAATAAATGTCAACTCGAATATGACATGATGTTTAACATATTCGGATTGACCATTAATTGCTTCAACTCATTTATGACATTACCTTGCTAGCTCGAATAAGAAGTTAACGTCAAAGTTATTTTGACATGGAAAATGATGACTATTACATAGAGAAACTGACCATTTTTTTCTTGACACAAATGACATTGGGAGAAGGGAGATTTGAGCACACGACCACATGCATGAATAACCATTCTTAACTTACAAGGCCTTCGCGGAGAAAGTGAGCATTTTAAAAGTCTTGAAAGCGACTGTCTAATTACTATAACAACTTTAGTTTTCAAAAATTGATTGTCAAAATTATTTGATGAAATAAGATTATAATTGTCATTTCTTGTATATGGTTGAGAACACGTTCTCTTGAGTCTCAAATTTCATACAAAAAAGGGGGAAAATTATAAATACATTCTCCTGCCTAATTTATACATTCTCCTTCAAGGAGGGAGGGTGAGAGAAACAGTTAGGAATCGAAGTGTCATCTCACAATTCCCCCCATCCAAATATTCTGCTTGAACCCTCTTGCTGCATCATAACATACACTTCCTTGAGTTCACTATGGAAGAAATGAGATCAACATGCCAAAGCCTCCAAAATAAAGAACCATGATAATGAAGAGAATAGACGAACATCCTACCTTTCTTCTTGAACGGTTAATCTTCTTGTTAAAATATGAGATTTCCCATCAAGGCCACTTACAGAAGTGATGAACTACCATATAAACTTTATAACTTGATGAGTGTTATGCAGTAAGTGTTAGCCTTCGTGCTTGAATGTCGGCTTACAAGTTACTCTCTGAGTGCAATATTTTTTATATTCTCAAAATTCTACTTAATTTGTAAACCTGCAAATAAGAAAATTAACATGATAAATATTCATGTCAAAATGTAATATAAATTCACCACTATTTAGTATATCACAAGGTTTGGTCACATGGTGCATAGTGAGAAGAGGTTTTCGCCTTTTAGGTCCCGCAGTATCAGTGGGACTGAAACAACAGAACCAAAAGCAAGATTGTGGATGCACAAGAGCAAAAATGCCTCAAGATATAGTGTTTGTACCAAAATTATTTAATATGTATCCAAATGCATGCAGTAGATCAAGTACAACAGTCAATTATCGAGTGAGGCTATTTACAATTTGAAAACAAAGTACAGTGCTAAACAGATAAAAAAGCCCTTTAGAATAGTTGTTGCATCCCCTAGCCCTCTAAAGCAAAGAAAATTAGTGGCCACAAAACAAGATACTAACAAAAGAAAAACTGCAGAAAGATTTACCAACCTGGGCAGTCCTACTGGGCATAGGCACTTCTAAGCAGTTTCGGAGGCCATCGCCTCTGCAAAACCAAGATGTCAGAACAACATAAAGGGCAGAACCAAAGAAAGTAACCAGAATTGAATTCCAAAACACGCACACAAAGATAATAGACAGAAAATAAGAAATATTGGAAAGGTAGTCGTGGGGTCAAGCAAGTTAACACTAACCTTTTGCTAATAGTTTTCCTCGAATACTGGTCATCCTTTATAAGTCCCTGACCTCCATACTTTATTTCATCCGTATTGAGTACAAGCTGTGGTCAGAAAAGTAACAGATTTTTATTTAATTTAAGCCCTGCAGTTCTATGCATACATATAATGTTTGACACCGAAAGCAAACTACTTGGTTCTTCAGTTCCCTGAATTACTGTACTCATGGCAGCACACAGATAAGAGTTAAAAGCCCTATCTCTACTTGATAAACTACTAGAAGCTGTTTGTCAAAACCTACTTGATACTCTCCAGCCTCTTCTACACCTATTCCATATCCTTCATAAGAATCTGTTGGATGAAAGTTAAATACGAAGAGAAGGGGGCCTCTTAGGTAAGCTATTACCTGTAAAAGGAAATAAATATTTTAATCAGTAAATGGCACAAAATTCTTTCCCAAACGCATGCAAGCACACCAAAGTAATTGAATGGAAGAGTCACCAAACCATGTTATCGTCATTCACATGATGAATGCTGGGTAAAACTCTTGTAAGTACTCTTTCATTTTCATCCAAATTCATCAAGTCCTAGGAAAGAGGAAAGATCAATATTACTTTGCTACCATGATATCACGGAACATTAGTCACTCAGGACAGAGGCCATTTAATAGTTCATAAGAATAATCCAAAATAGTAACTTAAGTTGAACATGCTTATGGTGAAACCAAGAGTGAGCACACATTAGAGAAACTGCATTTATGGGGAAATTTTAATCATTAGAAACCTGTACTAAATAGTATTCAGCAACTATTAACAACAGCAGATGCCACAGAATGACAGCCAGAAGATCATAACATGTAAGCATGTCAGGGCAATAAGATGGTAACAAAAAGTTATTATTTGACACCTTGTCAAATATAAACAAGTTGCGATGCAATCCTTCCTTTGCAAGAAGATCCCACCTACGCTTGGCAAGTGAAAACGAGAAATTGTTGCTTGGCATTGGGAACTCAACCCTCTGCAACATGAGAAAGATCATTAGTCACATGAAATAAAGTTCTTGGTCATGCAGGGGCCAGTAACCTCACCTCTGGATGTCCAAATTCATTGCCCATGAAGTTGAGATAGGCACGGCCACCAATTGTCAAAGTAATTAACCTGATCATCTGGCTCAAGACCAAAAATGAACATATAAATAAACAGACCAAACAAAAACATGAGATGAGAACAACTTACAAAATTTACACATTACATGTTGCATTCATTGCATGTGTTTTCATGCAGATGTGCATTATGCATATATAAGAAGCAATGCATCTGTGAGGGCATGTATGTATATAAAACAGTACACAAATTCTGCCAGTTAGACTTTGATTTTCAAGATAATAAAGATATGTTTACTATAGAAGGCACATAGCATACCTTGTGCAAGGAACAACCTCTCAGCAGTAATTTCTCTGTGTCATGGGAACCATCCCTGATTTCACCAAATAATATCTCCGCAAATGACCGCCCTCCAGATATTGACTGATATGCAGATTGTAATAACACGGTGTAGCAATAAATCAAACACATATAAATTAAAACAAGGTATAGAATTTATGATTAGGGTATCTCAATAGAGTTGTTGATGTACAAGAGATTAATACCTGGTTATGATTTTCAGCATACATAAGTGTTTTATCCGCAAATTTTCTGTTGCCCATTAATGTGTTGACAATCTGCAATGTAGGTTAACATCACTGAATTTTCACCTTATGGAAGGGAAAAAAAGTAAGTAAATTAACAAGGAAACGACACAATCCCACTTGATTCTAAGACAATATATAACAATTAAATAATACAACCTTACTCATGCTCCAATCATGGTCTGGAACAGTCTCAAGAAAAGATGACCAGATCTCTGACACAGAAAGATTGACACAATAATCAAATCCCAATCCGCCTTGTGAGGTTGGTTCACATAGCCCAGGATAGAAGGTTGCCTGGAAAATATATCAAAAATAAAACTCTGTAGAAGCCACAAATTATGCATAGCACTGAATAAATTCAGTGAGAACATGAACACCTCCATAAATGAATGGACTGCATTTCATTAATTGATAGAGTGAAGAGAAATTAAATTTGCAAGTCTCTGCATATGTAACCCTAAACTTTGCATGGAATAAAAACAGTAAAAAAAGAAGATTCAAATCTGTTTTTTAATCGTCTTTAATGATATCAATATATCTGCTACTCGACTTGAATACAAAATCAGAATATAAATTTTGGTAGAGCCAATATCCCAATATGACCTGGACTATGGACCCCACTAGCAGCTATGTGCTAATTTTTTTTTTCCGAGCCTTCTATGAAAATAAACAAATGTTATGTGAGTTTCTTTATAGGAGTTCTCATACTATAAACAAACATTTAAATATCAATTTCTCACATCTTCGGCAATTGTTATTATATCTGGATGCAAAGCGTGAAGTATCTCATTGGCCAAAATGAGGTATAATAGTGCATCCTTATCAACATATTGATTGCAGTACCTGCCAAAATAGCAAGATTGAGTTTTAAGTTCATAGCTAGCCTGAACCATAACATATGGTGAAAAACGCTGAAATCAGTTGAAAGATAGTATTTAGGAGGTTGACTATGAAATACCATAGTAGGTCATAGAACACAAAAGTTTACATTTTCTAGTCCTAGAAAAGAATTTAATTTCCATACCAGTTATGTTCCATCCTTAATTCAACCAATTTTTGTCTTGGTCAATGTAATTCAGTCACCAACATATTAACAGAAGCAGTTGAGGTCTCTTCTTATATAGACCATAAATTACAAACAAACAAAATACAATTACGATTATTAGAGACTGCATGTCAAATCCAGCTTGTTAAACTGTAGTATGTAAATATTCAGCAAAAGGATAAGCATATAAGCGATATCTTGGAAACTCACGAAGCCTTTGTTAAGCCCAAGAAAATTTGGCAATTATTATGAAGTGTAAATAATAATATAGGAAATTATGGAAGTTCCAATCACTGCCTTACTCCTCCAAGTCACCAGTAAAAGAAGCAAAACCATTGTGCGTATACATCATTGATGAGAGTGAATGGAAATGAAAACCATCAATTTGGTACTCTGTGGGCCACCTGTAGAAAATCGCAATTATTGAGATAACACACTGAATCAAAAGGAAAGAAAGAAACATATAACTTCCAAAAACAAAATAATTGCAGATAAAATGGTATTGGAACACTGAATCAGGCAGTTCAATGATGATTGGTGCAAAGAAGCAACTCTACTAATGTTTTAAAACATTGAACCGTTCATTGAGCTTCACATTTACCAGTTCAAATTTGAGAGCAGGAAATGCAGGACATCCAGATCACCATATTTAAACATTCTGGTACCCCAATACTTGTGATGTCCCCGTTTACCTATATAAAAAAGTAATGTGATTGCAGAACAAGATGATATATGAAATGAGAAAAAAGGCCAATATTGTCAAAGAGAATAATCCCACATTGGTTAGATACCATCATCACTAATTTCATAGCATAAGCTTTTGGATATGGTAGTCTTTATTGTACTTACTTAATCCAATTACATAGCTAGGTTTTGGTTGGTCTCTCTCCCATGCCTCATATATCACCACAATCTGACTTATATTGGCTCTTCAAGCATTTGGGACCTTTTCTTATTTTTTGGCCTCTACAAACATAGCAGGAGGGCTAGCTGCCTATTCTAATAGCCTCATGGCCATGTTCCAGATCTTTCTATCAGTCTTTGAGGTTTGACAACTAGTTCCATTAACAATCCACTTCAGTCCCATGAAAGAAAGAAATCTTCAATTAGTTAGATATAGCCCTTGATAAATATTAAAGGGACCTCTCCACCTATTGACGTAAATTTGTTGGCTTGTATAATTATTTATTACTTTTTTAACAGGGTATGATTCCTCCCAGATCTAGGTTTGATCTCAAGACCAATTTCTGTTGGCCCTTCAAGCACTTAGGATTCTCTTCCCCCATACCGATCAGATCCAACCAATCTCTATTGTGTTGGATTGGGTCGGTTTTTTCGCATTTCAATCAGTTCTGGTTTCTTAGTAATCGTAATCTATCTTGGCTCACTATGAAACAAATTCGAGGCGTCTACCCCAAGTGAGATATACTGTCAATTAAAGAGCAAGCACAAGTAGTATAAATACCTGTGTGGAAGTAGCAGTCACTTGTTCCATCAAATAGTGACAATCCAACCATCTCATCTGCAGCTGAGTAGGAATGGACAATGTCTAAGAAGACCAGCAGTCCTAGTCCTGTAAAGTAAAGAAGGTAGGTTGCTTTCTGTAAGCTTTAATCGTTCAGTAAATAATATAGGGGAAAAGATGCGGAAGAAACATGTTATTGATGCCAAAACAGTCGAGAAATAGCATTCTCTTCATGAATATTATTATTAAGAAGCATGAACTGAAAATACTTGTTATCTAAAGAGGCTTATGCTATTGTCATCCTGTGGTGTCATATCTTTTTGTCAATTATTTTTCTTTCCTTAAAAATAAATAAAAGAGCTGACAGACAACTTTTTATCACTGCTGCCATTGATATACAACAATTGGAATCTACAAACAAGATGCAAACCCATGCACCATGCAAATATAAGCAGCGACCTTTACATTTGTTATCATATGTCAAGCTCAATATGTGATGCAATACAAAAAGAATTTTTCAGCAAGTAAAATATCTTTTGCAAAGCTGAACAGGCCAAGCAGAAAATCACATAGCCACTGTGAATAAAATCTTTGAGGTTACAGGTTATTGAAATGAATGGAATTCAATGAATACTGATCACCATGTGCTTCATCAACCAACCGCTTGAAATCATCAGGAGTGCCATATCGACTGCTAACAGCATATAAATTAGTGGCCTGAAATCCATAAAATTGTTTTATCACATTTGTTGAACGGCCATGTAAATCAAGATCACAGGAAATTCTTTGACAAATTCATCTTTGGTTAACATCATATTTATACGAGTGTATCCAAACCATGGAAATTGACAAGGTAGAAGTAATCAATGTTTAAATGTGCGAATAGAAAGAGTGGAAAGAATGTTTGACTCACTCTATAACCAACAGTGAAATAATCTTTGTGCTCAATAACTCCAATCAGTTGGATTGTATTATATCCAGCCTCTTTTACATGAGGAAGGACCTGTAAGAAACATGAAGAGTGCAAAATGAGGAATTTGACTGCTATAATAGCAGATGTAAGTTAATAACGCAGCAATCCAGGAGTTGCCTTCTCTATGAAATCACTGAAAGAAGATATTTTTGGCTCTGATCCACTTATGCCAACATGGCATTCATAAATGCGCAGAGATTTTGGCACTTTCGGGCGTGAATTTTTCCATTTGTATGCATATTCTGGCGGTGGATCCCAGTGGATAGCAAAAGCTTGCTCTCCTTCTGCATCTGAAGGTAACCAACAGAGTTCAGATGAAATAAAGGAAACATAATAGGCCTACATAGATAATGACACAACGCAGAAAACATAATAAAAGGAATGACAAGATACCACTATAGAAAAAAACATATCATTGCTTATCAGAAGTTCCTAAAGAAACCAAGAGGATGAGAGAGAGAGAGAGACAGACTGACTGACTGACAGAGACAGAAACACACAAACACACACACACACACACACAAGCAACCAGAATAGTCTTCACAGGTCCTGATTGTACAAAGCATGGCTGTAAGCAGATATCCTATTTACCTGATGATGTAAAATAGCCAATAAATTCTACATAAACTTCAACAAAAGGAGGAACAAGCAAAAGCAAAGCAAATATACCTGGCTGCACATAAGTAGCCCAAGCAGGTACTCGTTCCAATGGCCCACTAGGAGTGTTAAAATAGACCCTGTACTTGCTCCCATGAGGAATGCAAGGACTGTACTTTTTCAACCATGCCTGCCTTCCTTTGCGTGTCTCCAACCAATATGCCAAGGGAGGCTTCTTTACACGAAATTTCTCTTGTGATACAGGATCAAGCACAACATTGAAAATGTCATACTCTTTTCCATTGTCAATCACATCATAGCAAGGTGTATTACTAGGTAAGTCATCTTTATGCTGTTCTTTCCACGCTTTATATCTTGTTTCTGCATCTGGTATTTCTTCAAGTTCCTCTAATGTTTGAGGACCATTAGGCCCAAAAATCTGCTCGTATAACTTTGCTGGAATTTCATAACGGTTCTTTATAAACCGGTCTTCTCCAGGTTCCCAATATTCATCATTTGCTTTCTTAAAGATTTCTTCAATGGGAACACCACTGTCACCTTTATCATAGTCATCAATGTAGTTATACTGTTGAAAATAGAGTTCATCTGGTTTTTCTCCGTCCCTCAACTTATCTTCAAGAATGATGAACCAGTATCCATAGTCATCATGGCCAAAATGACCCTCTCTTGCACAGTTCTCTGTCGGAGACCACCCATTGAAATCACCAACCAGTGCACAGTAGCGAGCACCTGTATGCGACAAGCTTATCAGACACACATCATCTGGTAGATGGAAAGTCCAAACAATACAAATTAGAAACCAGAGAAACAAGTTCTTATCATGGTCCCGAACTATTGGTGACTAGTCATAATTCAAGCTGACTATAATTTGAACAAAAGCCCTGTTCTGCATCTAGTCAACATAAGGTTCAGACAGACAAAAAATGACCATAAGAAAGTTATAGAAGATGTATTAACAGAAGAAAAGGTTAGAGAAAAAACTCTAGGCCATCTTTAATTATCAAGGAAAAATCAAAATGCCAGGGGATCAAGTAACAACATTTGAGAATCACATTGACAATAAATTAAAAATTGAAAAACGAAAAGGGTTTAGGCTTTTATCAAACCTGGAGCCCACTCCATATAATCCTCTCTATGTTCCGGGTGTCGATGAATACCCAATATCTCAAATCTAGAGAAGAAAAAATAGCAATTACATCACGAATAGTGAACCTTAACCACCAAAGGGTCAGCCATATGTTTTTTTTTGTTTGGTTTCAAATTGCATGCACGATAAGTTTTGGCTATAACATCGACAACTTCACAAACATAATGGAAGTAACTATTCAACTATTTGAATGCAAGTCCTCTTAAGTTATAAGAATGAGGTTGCAATTAAAAAAAATTAGAAAAATCCACTAAAGTCAGATTTAAGACTAAAATTTAACTAGCATTGGAAACAACATTGAAATGAAGTAAATAGAATTTTAGTTTGCAACAAACCCAGAAGCCATATCTCGGAGATCAATGTGACGATTGAAAATTTCATCCGTGAGGTCCTTCATGGATTTGTGTCTGCATAATCAAACCAAATTTTATTCACAACCTTTGAAGCAAAAAAGAATACAATTGAATTGAACTTTAAATTTTATTAGCTCACTGCAATTCTTTCCAAGTGCAACCAGGCTCAAATTATCAACGTATCAAAGTTTGAAAATTTTCTACTTTCCCATAGTTTTGACCAATTAGCAGAGAATGACTCATATCTATATACCTTTCACGGAGGAACTGAGAAAATTGTTTATGGGAAATGCCGAATTTGGTAAGGAAGCCAACTGGGTCAATCCCTTTCTCGCTGTCCGTAACGCTTTTCTTCTTCTTTGGCCGCTTTTGCTGTCCTTTTGGTTGCTCTGTGGCTGAGCACGCTATTTGTGTTTTCTTGGGGAAGCTGATTCTTTGAGTTCTGTTTGGGCACCGAAATTGGAGAAATGTGCTGTTTGGATAGAGAGGAAACTTGGTTGAAAGCGCAAGTGAAGTCATGGTGAGGAGTTGTGGTATAGGTGCTGTTGTTGCTGCTGCAGAGAGAGAGAGAGAGAGCAGAGACACTGGCAGTTCTGGGTTTGGGGTTTTGGGATAAGAAGGCGGGTACTGTGAGTTTTCTTGTATTGTATGAGAGCTTTGAAGAAGGAAATAGAGAAGTGTTTGAAATTTTGAGTTAGACTGGGCAGCTCAATGTACAAAGTTATATGCAGGGCATTTAGCCCAGCCCAAGACCCAACAATGAGGATTGCTGCTGACACGTTAATGGGCCAGCTTGGCCCGTATACAAGAATTTCTTCTGTTAAGGATTGCAAAAGATAAAGTGTTCTGCCAGCCGGAATTTAGCCTAATGGAAAGGGCCTTGATTTGCAGACGAGTGGCATTAAGTTCGAACTTTCATAGCACCTTGAAATTGTGTATGTATAAAATAAAATAAAAACCCCACTCCCCCAATATCATTTGTATCAAAAAAAGAAAAAAAGAAAAGAAAAAAAAGAGAGAGCCTTCCATGTCGTGCCTAGGGCTTGTATACAAAATTTATTCCGCTAAGGGCATTTCCAATGGAGAGGTTTTATTTGGTGAGTCCTAAAGAAATTAAGTATTTCAGGTATCTTCTAAACCCTAAACCAAACCCTACATATTAACAATTAAAACTGGCTTAAATGTTAAAATGGTCCCTGTGTTTTATCTCATAGGCCAATTTAGTCCATGTGTTATCAATTTGGCCAATTTGGTCCTTGTGTTTGTATATGTTAGTCAATGTGGTCCATTCCCTTAAAAATATAAAATATAAAATATTTAAAATTAATTTTAAAAACTATAATTGATTATAAAATTTTAAATTCAATATGAAAAGGGAATATATTTTGTTTTAATTTCACCTTCCCCAATTTCACGGACACACCTCAACCACCTCCCAAACCCAGCCACCCTCACCACCACCACTCCAACCCCAAACCCATAGCCACCCTCACCACCATTCCAACCCCACCTAAACCACAACAACTCTCTCTCTCTCTCTCTCTCTCTCTCTCTCTCTCTCTCTCTCTCTCTCTCGGCTTCCTCTTTGACGGAAAGGATCAAATTTGTTAACAAATACAAACACAGAGACTAAATTGGCCAAATTAATAACACGGGGACTAAATTGGCCGATAAGGTAAAACACAGGGACCATTATGACATTTAAGCCATTAAAAATTCAATGGGGTATAGTTTAGTTGGTTGAGTTCTTCCACATCTACCCATGTGGACGAAGATTTGAAAACCCCCAGGCACCTAATGAATGTTTGTGTAAACCCCTCTCCTCCAATCACTTGCACTAAAAATAATAATTAAAAATGTTGATTATGTCTACAGAAATTAAGGCATGCATTAATTGCATATTCTAATTTATGTGTATAAATTTGAAAATTAAACAAATTAGGTTTACAATTTCAATTTCAATTCATGCACAAACCAAATATATAAATGGAAATGAAATGATATTTTCTAGTCACTTTTTCATCATTACTAAACATAGGAAATGAATCTTCCATTTCAAGTATGATTTAGTTCAATATAAGTCTCAAACCGCACACCAAACCAAATTTCAATACGTTTGATGTAACCCTAAAACTAGATGCGATTTTAGTTTTAAGTATGAAATGGTTGATGTTAAAGTATCAGATTAAAGGTCCCCGCTCTCGTATGGAGTCACCACTTTGGCCAACACTTTACACCTTACGGGCCGACCCGGTGTGAGCGGGGATTAGTCTGGGTTGTGGTTAAGGCTTAAAGGTGCCACCCATAGTTGGGGCCCATTCAGGACCACCTCGTGGTTTAGACCCAAAAAAAAGTATCATATTAAACACATGAATAAATGGTGAGAGTAATTAAATCTAATGTGTCAAAATATAGTATAATTGATATAGGTGTTTGGTTTGGTTCATACAATTTTCAATAGCCAAAGGGTCCATAGTTCAGTAGTAAAAGCATTTACATGCATATTAATGGTCTCGGGTTCAAACCCCAATAACACCTCCTCTTTCCTTTTCCAAATTTTGACACAAAAAAAAAGGGGTAAATTTCACTTTATTTCCCACAAGTTTACCCAAATTCTGACTTCGATACCCAAAGTTTTTTTTCCTCTCACTCTCATTCCCAACGTTTATTTTTATTACCAATTTCATACCTCCATTCGTGTTGCCGTCAGGACCTCCATTAAACGCTGACGTGTCCTTGGCATGGCCCACCACTCATCACCAACATGGCTCAAGAGGGTCCCAGACTTTATAAACTCCCGCCAAAAATCTTACTGAATGACACGTGTCCATCTGTCACATTAATTAATTAATTAATTTTTAAATAAAAGAGGAAATGGTTGATTTATCCCTATCCCTAGTCGAGAAAAACCAAAACCCATCTATCATTTAGTTGAAGCTAACACTAAATGCAAAAATTTAAAAACTGAACATCTAAAACTCGAACCCCAGTCTTGCAGCACAACAAACTCGAACCCTAAACTAGAACTTCAAAATCACAGCATTTCAAACTCGAACCCCAAACTTGAAGCAATCGACGACAGCCGTAAAATCATTGAAGAATGAAGGAAAAGGCTGTAGTTGTGACGGTCCTGATGGGTTGGGTGAAGTGAGATATTACCGAGTTTGAAACCCCTAAATATGGTAAGTTTTGTGTTGATTTAATAAACTTCTATGCATGTAGTTGTTGTTGGGGATTTTGGGGGTATATTTCTTTGAAAGTTTGAATTTTGTCTGTCGGGTCTGGGTATATTGGGTTTATAGTTGTTGTTGTTGGGGATTTTGGGGTATAATGCTTCAAAAGTTTGAATCTTGTATGTGGGGTCTGTGGGTATAGTGGTTTATAGTGTTTGTTCTTTATTGTAAGATGTTTGTTTGTTAGTGGGTTAAAAGGGAACTTTTCCAAATTTGTTTACTAATAAAGATAGTCGATATAGTCGTTGTCATGTGCAGGCAAAGAGAAAGGAAATTTGATTAATGAATTACTAACCTTTGTTTGTCTGAATGGTTCTGTAACTTTAATAAGCCTGACATTTTTCATTGATGGTCCATCACATGTTCTCATATGTTTTTGTTGCATTGTGGTCCTAACTACCTGTTTAACTGTTTAGTGTCCCAACTATAATATTTAAATGCTCACTTTAACTGTTTTTCCATGTCTGTGTTTACAGTCATCCCAGAATTGTTTACAATTCAAATGCATCATGACAGAATATGGTATGAAGAGTTTTATAAGGATGTGTATGTAGCATGGTTTGATTATTGTGATAAAGACCTAATATCTTTGATTGAGATAGACGAGATGGCGGAGTGTTTGGGGTATGATGGGTTCATATTGTACTACTACATGGAACCTAGCACGAACTATGAGGATGGGTTAAGGTTGGTGGAACATGATAGTGATGTGCTTTAAATGTATAGCCAACTTCCAGAAAGCAGAGAAATCTCCATGTACCTGGAGCACTTGAACCCAAAAGAAGATGCAAAGAAACAAATGATGTTGCTAAGATTATGTGGACAAAAGAGCAAGAAGAAAGGGGTAATAATTGAAGAGATTGAGGAGGATCGACTTTGTCTCAAGCATCTCATTATGCATAGAAGAAAGAAGGATAACCATGCTAAGGCACGGGTTGAGGAGGTTACAAAAATTATAACAGATCATCCTTCGATTGAAGATGACGTTGCAAACCTTGTTAGTCAGAATGAAGTGGTTAATGATGTTCAACAAGATGTGGTTAATGAAAATGAGGCAATTGAAAAGGGGAATGAAAATAATGAAGAGGGTAATAAAGATGACACTGATTCTGAGTTTGTGGATAATAAGTTAGTCTTGATGAGCATGATGATGCATGGATAGAAGATGATATATATGATCCCATAGTTGCAGCAGCTGAAATAAGGGAAAGAGATAATGAGAGAAGAGATGATACAACTACATTAACGATGTTGACCCTAAAGACATGGATGAGATTAGTATTGGATGATGCAAGAGAGGGATCGGATGGCTTTGAAAGTGTGCATTCAGATGATTCAGACACTGAGTATCAGAGACGAATATTCCCTGAGTTTAATGATGTTGTGCACATGGATGATCCTTCATTTGAGAAAGGACTGAAGTTTAAGAACGCAAGAGAGTTTAGGAAGGCAATACAGTCACACTCAATTAAACATGGGGCACCCTTGATCAAATTTAGAAGGAATACAGTCACACTCAATTAAACATGGGGCACCCTTGATCAAATTTAGAAGGAATGAGAAGTGGAAGGTTAGTGCAAAGTGTTTGTGCCTAATAAATCACGGTCGTACACTGACCAAAGGGGTCTCCCCCCTCGGCCTCAACATCTGTCCGCAATCCAAAACGCAGCGCTTTTGCCTTCCTCAAAACAAAGGAAAAGTTGCGAAGGCATGGTCATCTCGGCCTTACAAACACGGTATCGACAGGCCGAGGCCGGGGGACGAAGGGGACACGGCCGAAGATATTAAGAGTCAAATCGTCACATGGCAACAGGGCCCCATGCCTCATTTAATGAAGTAACGCCTCTAACTAGCAAACCCACTAGCCGCAAGAGTGCATTTAATGCACGAGGGAAGAAGGGAAGTGACTCAAGTCAGGATTTGGTGATAGAAATCAGAGTGGTTAGGCGCCAACATACTTACAAACATTCTTACAAATTGAGGTCAGATCACCAACCACCAAACAAGGGCATTAAATGCGTCCCCACGGCCAGAAGCGCAGAACCCACGATCAGGGTGGCGGCCGAGATTTACTAGGATTCATGGGGTCACATCACCATGCTTCACGATCCCAAATGTCGATTGGACTACCCACTTGCTTTGATCAAGCTCCACCATGTAGATTTTCAGCCTCGATTACTCCTCCAAGAACTCTTCCTATAAATACCAAGTTCAAGCTATATTCAAAGGGTTCAAACACCAAACAAAAGCCTCCCACTGAGCAAATTATATTTTCTTGTAATGCACTTTCAATACCTTTACTTGCTTTCCTAGGAGTAGTGTTAGTTTGTAAGGAAAATCCGTTCATCAATATATCATACGACCCTTGATTTTCAAGGCGCCAGAGCACCATCTCTGTTACTCTTTCATTCATCCCATATATCATACGGCCGTCGCTCCCTAAGCAACGCGCCGAAGCAACGCCCAAGATCCACCATCAACACCACCACTAAACGGCCTTGTAGCTCAGGCCGTGAACCTGACGGCCGAGATCAATTCCTCTCTCGGCCACAATCGTTTTATTAGAAGTCAAATTCAAACAGGCGCACCACTTAACCATTTTATCCAAACCACATCTCGACGCACGGTAGACCGTGCTGGCACGCTCGCGCACAATCGCACCGCATCCAAAAGCAGGAAGCCACGTGTTAACGCACATCCCCTCGGCCCGGAACCCCAGGCCGTGAGATTTGCGCAACCAAGACAAAGTGTTATGACAACTGCCCTTGGAGAATTTATGCCTCGAAGATATTCAATTAGGATTCTCTACAAGTGAAGTTATATGTGGAAAATCATGAATGTTCATGGGTATGGGGAGAAACCCTAACTGCAAGGTGTCATGGATTGTGAAGAGATATGTGGATAGGTTCATAATTAACCCAACTATGCATATTGAGAGTTTCATGAAAACTGTTCAAGAATAAAGAAATGTGGAGATCTCTATTCAACAAGCATATAGAGCAAGAGCCCAAATAACGAAAATCATTGAGGGTACAAACATGGAGGAGTACACAAGATTGTGAGACTACTGTGACAAACTTAGGAAGACCAATCCAGGGACCATAGTCAAAATGAAGGTGCTACCTTATGATGAGGATTCTGTCATTTTTCAGAGAATATACATATGTTTGGTTGCTTGCAAACAAAGATTTAAGGCTGGTTGCAGACCACTTATTGAAGTAGATGTGTGCCACATAAAGGAGCCTTATAGTGGGCAGTTGGTGTCTACAGTTGGAATAGATGCAAATAACCAAACATAAGTTATTGCATATGCCTTTGTTGAAATAGAGAATAAGGATAGTTAGATATAATTTTAGAACTTATTAGCAGATGATGTGGGAATAGTCAACCAATTTGGGTGGACTGTCATATCAAATAAATAGAAAAGGCTACTTCCTGCATTTGAGGTTGTACTTCCCAATTGCAAGCATCGATTTTGTGTAAGGTATCTCTACACAAACTTCAAAATTGATGGGTATAAGGGAAAATCATTGAAATATACATTGTAGAATGTTGCCAGATCAACAACAATGGTACATTTTATATAGAACATGCAAGAGATAAAGAGCATTAACAAGGATGCATTTGATTGATGGAGAGGCCAGCTGTGCATTGGAGTAGGTCTCAATGTGACACTATCTCACAATGTGACTTGTTGCTCAACAATTTGTGTGAGAGCTTTAACTCATTCATACTGAAGGCTAGGTCGAAGCCTATATTAACCATGCTTGATATTATCATAACTATGTTGATGAAAAGGATATACTCGAGGAAGGATTCAATGAGGAAGGATAAGGGTCATATTTGCCCTAAGATTGTTCAATTGTTGGAGTTAAACAAAGTAAACAGTTATGTTTGTACAACCTTGTGGTCTCGAGGAGATAAGTTCTAAATTGATGCAAGTAGAGGTGATCAGTATGTGGTTGATTTAGAAGCAAAAACTTGTTCATGTAGGAAGTGGAATTTGACTGGCATCCCTTGCACCCATGGTTGTTCTATTATATCATTTGCAAGGAAAAAACCCGAGCAATTTGTTAGCAGTTGGTATATGAAGGACAAGTATTTTGCAGCCTATGGGAACTTAATCCAACCTGTGGATGGAATTTCTTTATGGGAACCAACAAACAACAAGCTTATACTCCCACCTAATACCAAAAGACAACCAGGGAGGCCGAAAAAGAGGAGGATTAAGGAATCTGATGAAAATGAGGATAAATTGGGGAGAATGAGTCAAGGCACCTTGAAATGTTCAATTGTGCATCCTCCTCCAACTAAAAGAAATTCAAAAAATAACATGAGCAAGAAATCTAGAGCAATTAAAAAGGTAACCCTAAACCCTTTTTTTTTAATTTTATTTTTCAGGTTTTGATATAATGATACAATCACTAATTATATTATGTCAACAGGCAAAGAGAGCAGAAGTAGAATCATCCCAGACAACCACTTATAATGCTCCAGGATTTTCTTCTCAGGCAATTGCAATATATGATGCTCTACCACAAGGTTATCTTCCAACTCAAGCATCTCAGAACTATACAAGAACAAAAACAAGGAAGACCAGGAAGACAAAGGCACATGGAAAAGATTACATTTAGGTTATTTTGGGACTATATTTTGAACAAACTTTTGAATGTTGTTAACTTTTGATTAATTGTGTTTTGATGGAGGTATAGTTCATTCTAGATATGTATTTTGATGAAGATTTGGTGGGTTTTTGGAAGTATTTTGCTGGATAATTGGTGGTTATATGGACATGCATTTAAGTGAAGATTTGGTGGACTTTGGATTAATATTTTTGTGGATATTTGGTGGGTTATTGTATATGTTTTGGTTAGTATTTTGATGGAGATTTGGTGGTTGTTGAAATAAAAAAAAATTCATTGGCATTAAATTAAAATTTGGCCCAAGTTTAAAGAAGTTGGGCTCATAGCTAAAATGGTCTTGTGGGCTTATTGCTAAATTGGTTTAGGCTCAAAATAAATTAATATTAATATATTTACAAGAAAATATTAATATATTGAAACCACTAACAGAACATGCTTCATGTACGTGACTTTTGGAGTGTGGAGTTGAGGGCTGACTGAAAATGGGAAGTTACTCCCACACATGGTACCCACACAGTACTTGAGCCCATAACTGGCTCCACTCTCTTCAGTTTCTCTTGGTCTATAAAAATGGACCATTGGTGAGCAAAAAGGGGCAGAGGCAAAAAGTAGGAGCAGAAAGAAACCAAAGGGCTGCAGATAAGGGGAGAGGCAAAATAAAAGCTGCTGCAAAAAAGAAGGCAGAAGTCTGGAGAGAAAACGAAGACGTTGTTGGGATTCTGATTGAGAACGAAAAATGTAAACAAATCCTCTCAAATTGACAGTAATCGTGATATTTACACAAAGAGCTCTCGCAAGGAGCTCTCTGTTGTGAAGGTACATATGCGTTTCTACAAGAGCCCCACAGTGTTGATCTCCTCAAATTGGTGATGACTGCTATTTACACATAAAGCTCCCGCAAGGACCTCTTTGTTGTGAATGTACAGATGGGCTTCCGCAAGAACCCCACTGTACTGAGTGCTATGAACACTTTGCAAGTGTCCATAGGCACATTGTGGTACTCAGAGAAGAACTTGTGAGTGTTCTTGAATACCAAAAACAAAAAATGGCGTGCTATGTCCCAACCCACCTTTAGCATAGCGAAATTCCAGATTTGCAAATTGGAGAAAAAAGAAATGGCAAAACGTGCTGCAAACGGAGAAAATCAACAACTCTGTTTTAGTCTCTCCCATATACATAAACAAAAGAAAATACAAAAGAAGACATTAAAAGATATGGAGAAAATACTGATTGCCATAAAGTTTACAAAAGCTGATGACTCACATCCACGTCTTGTGCTCCAAAAGTTGCCAACAAAGAAAAATCTCAAGCTAGATGGCCCACGGAAGTTATTAAGACAACATTCATCTGCAGCAATTTGCAAATATCATAAAAAGTTCTCACTTTGTTGCTGGCAAGACATGAGGCAAATGAGACAAAACAAAGTCAGTATCTCAATTGGTGGTATGATAGCTCTCCCAAAAGATCTCAGTCTGCAAATGGAAATATGCAATCAAAATCAGAAAGAAAAGAATGCACCAAAGCATCAGGTCATTGCTACAAAATTCAAACAAGGAAAAACCAAGGAAAAACTTACCATATGCAAAAGGAGAAGTCAAAGCTAAAATGGATGTACAACTTGCTGCCATCAACTTTTCTTCAAATCAAAATTTGGTCTTTAGACCAAAAGTGAAGAAGCTCATTGCACAAAGAAAGCCTTCCTGTCAAGTCAACACAAGGATGGTTTTAATTATCTGAAGGTCTCTAAGCACGTACAATGGGCAAAGACAAAACCCATTTTGGAGAAGACTGCCACAAATACATAGAAAACAGCAAATAGCAAAAAGGGTCAAGCATGTACACAATGGACAAAACCAAATTTGTGGTTGAACTTTGAGTTTAAAAAAAGGAGAAGTTTCAGCTACAAAGTTGGTATTGCCAAACTCAAAGAAATACACAGATAGCTCTTTGGTTTGTACATGTTGTGTTGGGCAAAGAAACCCACTGCTTCAAATCAATTTTCTAAAAAGGGAATTCAACAATTAAATAAATATCAAAATCAAGCTCTACAAATTAGAGGGCATTTTGTTGTGTTGGTTTTCACAAATTATGAAAGAATGTGAAAATTGGTCAGAAAGGAAATTCCAAGAAAGAACAAGAGAGTGAAGCAGAGACAAGAGGAACTTACCCGTTGTTTGCATAAATGATGCCGAGAAGGAGTAAAAGTTTGGCCTACATGCCACCAATATACTTGTGCAATAGAATAATAGACAAGTAAGAGCTCAACAAAATGGGGAAGACGCCAGTCATAACTCTTCAAGGCAAGGCAAGGAGGACTCCGCACTTAGATGGCATTTTAAAGCCAAGGGAAGCGCTAGCAAAGAGGATCAAATCCTTTTTCAATTTCACTCAAACTCTGCAGTTCAATCTCATCCATTCCAATTTAGGAGTACAAAGTCTACAAGGTTTCTTTGTTTTGAACGACAAAAGGAGATGAAGCATTCATTTGAAGATGTCTGGTAGATGTGCTCTCATTTGAAGAATTTGGCTGAGAAATGTGTTAAGCCCAAGTAAATTTATATGGGTCAAATTCATGGATACTGGCCCAATAACAAAAATCTCATGCCCGGTGCAAGATTCAAGTTTACAACTTGTTCCAAAGGAGTTTGCCTAAACTACTAGTGAATTGTATATTCATTAGTAAAATTGAATTAATTAAAAAATAAGGAACTACGTCCGGTTTGATTCCGCCAAAGATACGTAGGCAATTTGGAAATTCAATCCAGATACAACCGTAAGTCCAAACAGAATCCCTGGTTTACCTTAACCAAATTCGCCCCAAACACTTTTCCTACCACAAAATCAAATTGAATCCCTAGTCCAACCACATTCATCCAAATTCCATGAAATATTTCTCACACCACAAATTCTTTCAAGGGGTCATTCATTCCTTGAAAGTCCAATCCAATTCTCCAAAGAACTACGAATGCCTTAATCCCTCAAAAGGGGTACGTAGGCAACCTAAGGTCAACCTAGGTGCAGCCGTAAACTTAAACAAACACACAAACCTCTTATTTAAAGTTTAATCCATGTTGGAATCAAAGGGTGTTCTCTTTTTAATGATAGATTGTAATTAAGAGACACTTTGTCTTGAATGGGTCGTACTTAAATAAAACTCATGTCTATCAGGGATGAGAGTGAAATTGTGTTGGGTGGAGGTTCATATGAATTACTTGTACAATGTTTTGCCTAACAGTTGTGTATGTATTTTGCTGGAGATTTGTGAAGATTTGGTGAATTGTTGTATGTATTTTGATGGAGATTTGGTGGTTATGTATGTATTTTGTGAAGACTTGGTGGATTGTTGTATGTATTTTGATGGAGATTTGGTGGTTATGTATGTCTTTTGCTGGAGATTTGTGAAGACTTGGTGGATTTTGAATTTGTATTTGGTTATGGACAATTGGTACTGTAATTGGTGGTTATTTGGTTATGGATTCAAAATTTGGTCATGACTATGTTCTATGTACCTTACATTTTGTTGTTTTGTCCTTATAATCCCAAAAATTGGTGGTTATGGAATTAGAATTTTGCTGGAAAATTGGTGGTTATGGAATCAGAATTTGGAATCACACATTGTTGATTGTTTGGTTATGACCTTATACTTGTTAAGGAAATACCATGGCTGTTAACAAAATACCATACCATTTTGTTTCAGAAACTTGCCGTTACATATGATTACTAAATAGAAATACTAACTAAATCAACAACTTCTCAATACATAAAGGACTGACAATGATCCCTAAATGACCTATTTCCCTTTAATCATCACAGCAACAAGCAGCATCCAAGATACAACTATAAAAAAAAAAAAAACCAGAGCTTCCTCTCCCTTGCTCGAAAGGTCACAATCTCATTCTCCATTTTTCAAATCCTATTAAGCATCCCAGCTATCAACTTCTGCTTCCATGGGGTGTCCTCTTCATCAAACCACTCCTAGAATCTGCATCTATCATTCTTCTACAAACACAGACAGTATATATTATTGAACATCAAGATTATTAAGGAAAAATAGAGAAGTGGCTCACCAAAGTTACAACTTACTTTTCCGCAAACATTAAACCTCCTACCAGGGTTCGCATCAATCCAAGAAGTAAATCTCTTCACCCTCAGTCTACAGTAGCATTTCATTGACCTGCCCCTTTCAAACTCAGGCATCCCCGACATGGAAGACATGACTGAGGTATGGAAGACTCATAACACTCAGTATTCCCCGCGTTAGATGCAATCGAAACCTGATGAAAAGAAGGGACATTTGATTCAATGATGTTCAGTTTTTTTATTTCAACATTTAGGGTTAGCTTCAGCTAAATGATAGTCAGTTTTTCTCGATTGGGGAGAGAGATAAATCAACCATTTCCTCTTTTATTTAAAAATTAATTTTTTTAAAATTAATTAATGTGACAAATGGACACATGTCACTCAGTAAGGTTTTTTAGCAGGAGTTTATGAAGTCTGGGACCCTCTTGAGCCACGTTGGTGATGAGTGGTGGGCCACGCTAAGGACACATCAGCATTTAACGGAGGTCCTAATGGCAACACGGACAGAGGTATGAAATTGGTAATAAAAGTAAACGTTGGGAATAAGAGTGAGGAAAAAAGCTTTGGGTATCAAAGTCAGAATTTTGGTAAACTTGAGGGTAGTAAAGTGAAATTTACCCCAAAAAAATAAATAAATAAACAACCTAGAAAAACAAAAAAACCCTCACTTATGAACTGTTAGTGTCGAATGCAAATGCAATAGTAGTTACGCACACTAAAAATTGACTTCATGGGTTTTTTTAACTTCAAAATGGCGAAGTGTTTTCTACTATGAAATGTAGTTCTCAGGGGCTCATTTGTGAAGAACTTGGGTTTACAACCGATCTGCCCAACCCACCCTAAACGTGTACCACAGACCATGTGAATGTGAACTGCAAATGAATCCTCTTAAAAAAGAAAACAAATATTACAAAACCAATCTATATTGGAAGAAGAAGAAGAAAATCGTACCATAAGCTATGCAACTATATCATATTCAATATATTTACCTTAAAATGTACCTTATAATTAGCAGGCTAGCCATGAAATTCAACTCCCTTCCTCTAATGCATATAAAATGTACGAAAATAAAAAAAAACAAAATGATTTCAATTTGGGAGGAACAGATTTTCTTAAACCCTTTAAAAGAAATTCAATCAAAACAAAATCAGAAACAAAATCATATGGTGGTATCATTCCATTTCTATCTGCGCAAACAACATATAAAAACACATCATCCATAACATCAATAGAGACATGTGATTGAAGAAGATCACTAGTAAACAAAAATTAAAGTTAAAATATGAAAATGGTTTCCAGCTTGGTTGGCCAATTTGTTTGCTTTGTGTTCTTGGTGGTGGTATCCATTTCCAGAGTTCGAGCTAAGCAAACAGTTTTTGATGTGACAAAAAACGGCGGCGTTGCTGATGGAAAAACTGATTACAGCAAGGTAATCTTTCTGAGTTTGTCTTAATCCAAATGTTAAGATTACGATGAAGATGTCAATACTTATTTGTTATTTTTATTTCTAGGCCTTCACTGATGCATGGACTCAAGCTTGTCAAAAAAACGGAGGTGGTGTGATCTTATTTCCAACCGGGAAATACTTGGTAAGGCCAGTGATTTTGAAAGGGGAATGCAAGGGACCAATTGGGTTGCAGATAGAAGGGACCCTACTGGCTCCTCAGGGGGTCCAATCTTCGGTTGATATGGACCATTGGATCAAATTCCAACACGTTGACAACTTGGACATCAATGGTGGTGGTTTATTGGATGGGCAAGGACCCTCTGCTTGGCACCATAACAACTGCCTGAAAGATCCAAAATGCAAGCCACTTCCTGCAGTAAGTTCTTGTCCTTCATTTTGTTCAATATATATCATGGACTTGAATGCGAAAAGTATATATATATGGTATGTCTAGTTGATTGCTAATGTTTGTGTTGTGTTTGCCTTATTTTTGTCAGAATTTGAGATTTGATTTCGTCACAAATCTAAACATAGATCACATAACATCGATTAACAGCAAAAATCTCCACATCAACCTTTTTGCATGCCGAGACGTAAAAGTTACCAACGTTAACATATCAGCTCCCGCTGAAAGCCCCAACACCGACGGAATCCACATTGGTTCATCGTCCAACGTCCAAATTTTGGACTCCGTGATCGCCACCGGGGACGACTGCATATCCTTCAGCGCCGGATCAAGCAAGATCAACGTTAGCGGTGTTCACTGTGGACCAGGCCATGGAATGAGCATTGGAAGCCTTGGCAGGGGAAACAATAATAATGTTTCTTTTGTGGACATAAGAAACTGCTCCTTTGTTGGTACTGACAATGGAGTGAGAATCAAAACATGGGCTCCCTCTAAACAAGGCACTGTTTCACATGTTTATGTTGAGAACATTCGAATGGATCAGGTCAAAAACCCTATAGTCATCGATCAAAACTATTGCCCTGCTCGTAGGTGCAGTGCAACGGTACGTAACTATAAACCAACTGTAGTGTGTACGCCTAATTATAGATGTGGTATACAATGTGAGGGTTTCTTTAAAGACGGACTGTAAATATGGTGTCGATAACATGCCAATAAAAGAAAATACACCAACATGTTATCGATACAAAATCTGTCCTTTAACGGAGGACGAACAGATGGACGTGCTCCCCTAATAATTTATGTACAGTGTGATGTATAAATTGGATTAATCGCTTTCATTGCGTGCAGGAATCATCCCAAATTCAGATTGTAGATGTCAAGATGATTAACATTTGGGGTACTTCAAGCACACCAAATGTTGTTACTCTCAAGTGTAGCGAAACCAAGCCGTGCCAGAAGATTCAGTTGAGAGACATCAACCTAAGTTACAACGGTCCTGACGGACCGGCTGTATCAGCATGCTCGAAAGTAGATGTTATAACCGATGGCAAACAAAACCCTCGAGCTTGCACAAAACCTGTAAAACAGGTGCCCCGCAACTTTGATGTCCTAAATTAAATCAAAATTCCTTCAAGAACAAGATTTGCAGGGTAATTTTTCCTTCACCAAGTCTTGAACCATATATTTATTTTATTTTTGTAACTATAATTTCCTATGATCAGTTGTAACTCAGTAAAAACAGTATCAATGGAAGTCAATCAAATTGCACCAATAATAATAAAAAAGTTACCGTATTTTGATTCATTCCTCTGTTATATTTCCCCACGAACCTTATATTCCCGCCATCTATTAGACTTGCATTTGCGAATGATTAGACAGTATCAATGTATGTCCATGTCCCCGACCTCCATAATCAATCTTGTAACCTAGACCTACCATCTATTAGACTTATATTGTCTAATGGTTAGATACAGGATGCTAAGGGCTCATTCAGACGGGGTCATTGTGCAATTAGAAGGACAAATCACTATGATTGGAAGAGCCTTCCAACTAAGACAGAAAATTAATTACATATTAGCACGAAATAAAGAGTTAAAATTGGTGATTTTTATCCATTTTATTGTCGAGTAGCTGGTTTTCTCCGTAATTTTTTTTTTCCTATTTCTTAATTTTATTTAAAAGGGGAGTCAAACCATAGGCTCTGTAAGAAAGACTTCATAACAAATATATCAATATATGAAAGATTTTGTGGTACATGATTTGATTACAATAAAGGTCGGGAGCTGCATATGATGCGCAGAATGACAGTTAATGATTGTGACACCATACAACTGAAAAAGAGGGATACAAGCTTTGCCAGGATCAATAAACACATAGAAACACATAAAGGCATGAAGGGCAGGGGTTGGAAGATACTAATCTGGTTGCTTCTTTGCATAATCCCTTGGCCCGAATATGGTGGATCCAATTCTGACATTGGTGCTGCCCATTTCAATCTGCACGGGTCAATCAAGAGTGTTAATCATTCTGTGCATAAATCTCAACTGAAAATGCATGTCTTATGCATTTTGGAAATGATATAATCCAAGCTCTATGGAACTATCCACAAAGTTGCAAAAACAACATTTAAGCATCTTGAAATGCTTCCTAGGCATTTATCAAATGCTTACCATACGTCTGCGAAAATATTTCCCGTAAAAGTTCAAGTATCATTTCTTCCTTAAGATGGTTCTTAAATATCACAATTAAAATCGCCACAAAGGTCTAGGTCTTCAGATATCCGTTGTATGATCCAATCCAACCATTGCTTAGTAGAATACTGGATAATAAGTTCCAATTTGCACAGGTTGTTCTATTTAAGTTGTAATAAAGGATATAGCAACAACTGTCATTCAGCCGTTTGGAAAATATGAGTTTCTTGCAATTTCTTTGAAGTTCAATGTCAACATAGGGCATTTCATACCGCTTGTTCAAAGTCACCAGACATGCCCATTGATAGCTCACAGTGCTCCTCTGCCATATCAAGTGCCTTGCAGACCTGAGCTCTACACTTTGATAGCATCTGTTGAATTACAAGATATAAAACCTAATCAAATTAATGAACAACAAAAAAACAGGTGAATAAATGAAACTCAGTAACGGGGACTTCAAACATTAAATGGATATTTACTAGTCCTTGTAGCCAAAGTGATACTACTGGCCAAAAATAAAACCAAGGTGATACCAGTATCTCTCCCCTTTAATAAATAAAGGTCTCGAGTCAAACCCACAGGAGGTCTAAGGTCTGGAAGGGGAAAGTTTAACTCTAAATTACATAGCCAACAAATTACCATTTCGTTCCCAAAGAAAACAACATTAAATGAGTATCAAATGATTCAATTCTATTTTAAATATATATCAATGGAATTAAATATATAAGGAAAAACAGAGGGTTTAGGGTTTAGGCACTTAAAACAGATGACTTCAGTTTGTGAGACAGACAACCTATTTTGATTGCTCTGTGAAACAAGAACCAAACAATGCCATTGTAAGCAGTTCCATGCACCTCACTATGCAAGTAAGAAAGTTACCCTGAAGTTTTCTGGAGTTGATGTATAGTCTGGCATCCCTATTGTCATTAAGCCAGAAAACTCTAGATTTGGGCACTGAAATTTGACATGTTTTGCAAGTTCAACACAATCAGAAGGATCGATACCAGATTTCGCTGCAGAAAATATCAGAAAAACACACGAAGGAGGTGAGGTGGGGCAAATTAAAATTTATCTCTGAATTACTGGAAATAGAATTTAGTTCAATAGTTAGAAAGAGTATGATCCTTCTTTCTGCAAGTGACCAACTATAACGCATCTTGACTGCATAAGGTTTTGGCTGCCTTAACAAGCAGCTGAGTTAAAAGTTGAAGGCCAGGCAAAGTGTCTTTTCATTGGTAAAGGACATGTTAAGATATGGAGACATGAGATGATATAATTACAGAACTTATTACGTACATAGGTTGTGCTCATCAGAGGAAATACCACGTGTTGCATTTATCATGTAGAATTTTTGTGGTTACATTACAACCACAAAGTTGAATGAGGGAAATATACTTTTATGCAGCTAAGAAGGGAAAGCAGGGAAGAGAAAGATTCAAGCAACTTCAATGCCATATTAATGCTCAATTGAACAACATGGCTAATTACTGCAGGAACGAGTGATAATTTTGAAATAACTTACATATTTCTCCACTGGTATTTACTTGGACCAAAACCTTTAAAGGATTTCTACCAAGGTTTGACACTGCTCGATCAAGATGGTTTGCAATCTGTGGATTATATACACAAAGTAGCACAATATCATTTTGAGTAATAACCCAGGCATAACACCTGCACAATGGTTAATCAACTGAAATCCACGAAGGTTTCCATGGCATATTACCAATAATTTGGCTAATAAACAATAATATGAATGTTCTGACCAAAAAAAGATAATTATATGAATATCCTTCAAATAAAAATTACATAAAGTAAGTCAATTACCTTCAGCAACTAAAACAGATATTTGGACTTGTCTTTACCTTCTCATTGTCTACGCCCTCAACCAAGGCCAGATTCGGGACTCCAGCTGCATATAGACATAGTAACTTCAATTATTAAAAGGATTCCAACATAAGATTCAAAGTAGGATATGATCTCTGTGTCAGAACTTATAAGATTATCATAAAGCCAACAACCTGCAAATTTTGAATTATGCGCAAACCAAGACACCCAACTCTCACAATATGAAACAGCAGAAATCTAAAAAGAGTTGCAATATTTTCTGAGTTCGGCGGCGTTTTCGACAGCTGGAGCAGCCATGCAAGCTGTGTATTGGGTTTCTTCTTCCTGGGCCTTGGTCCTGGTTTCTGTGAAGTGTGAAGTGTGAAGTTGTGGGGTTCATATGATAAACGTAAGGCCATTGGGTTTCTTCTTCCTGCACCTTGTGGTGTCTATTTGCACCCGTCATCACTCAAAACAAAATTTCTTATTTTTCGCGTCATCCTCATTTGACCAATTTTATTTTTTTTAATTTTTCTTAAAGAGAGGCCTTACGTTCATTTTTAACTTCTGATTTCTTGTTTTTTGTATTGAAGCTATATTGGGATAGGGTGAACTTCTGATTTTTTATTTTTTGTATACATGCATATTTGAATAAGGGGAACTTCTGATTTCTTGTTTTTTTATACAAGCGATATTAGAATAGAGGAAATCAAACCGTATCCCTGTTAGTATGCTTGACTTATATTCCCAACATGCCACATCATTTAATTATCATCAAATAACTAGAAAACTGACAAAACACATTTTTTAAAATTCTAAAAAAAACATTAAAACAAAGTAAATGTAAATCCTGTATGAAATGATAAAATACTCTTATACAGGAAAATGAGGCGAAAGAGTAGAAAGGGCAAAAAGGGGAAAAAAAAACTAGATTTGGGAATTTGGGGATTTGGGGATTTGACGAAAAAGAAAAAAGAAATTGATTCATAAGAAACCTAGAACATCACTAGGTTTAGGGCTTAGATAGAGGGAGTTATGTTTACAATGGTCGAGAAGGATATTGTGAACAAGGTCTTAAATATTGGAGGTATCGGAAATATCGGAAGTCAAAAAACACGGAAATATCGCAGGAAATATCCGGATATTATCGGTATCGGAAAAAATTGAATAAAAACCACGGAAATTGTAAGAAAAACTTGGAAATTTTTATTGAAACTTTGCAGGATGTTTATTTAGTCAATTATCTATTAGTTTATCACAAAAAAAATGGAAGGAAATGCATTGCATGATGGATTTAACTGATTTAAGTTGATTATATAGCGAGCTGGCAAACACCGTAAGTGTAGAAAATATGTAGTAATTAATGAAAGAAGATTAAACACACCATAATCATTTATATATAATGAATTACTACAATATTTTACACTTTATACATTGCATGGTAAGATACATGAGTGACTTAGTACCACATAGAGTTCCTATGAGGTTCAAAATTTTCACTAT
>NW_018921514.1:164075-187348 GCF_002207925.1 Prunus avium
AGGGTAGGGAAATGGTTGGTTATGAGTATAACCATAGTTACTACTCATCTCATGTGAAAATTTGTTTCTTGCAAAAAGAATTCAAAACAAAACCATGTATATATATATAAATATTTTAGTATTTTCACAAAAACATAAGTGATATGGTGGTTAAGGTGTTGAAGGAGTAAAATGGTTTTCACAAATACCATGTATATAAATATTTTTGGGTTTCATATCGGGATATTATCGGGATATTATCGATAATATCTCGATATATTGCCCAAATCATTCATAAAAATGTTGAAAATATCTTCCCGATATTATCGGGATAATATCGATATATTGACGATAACACTATGGTTAGTTGTTAAAATATTGGACCCCCAAAAATCAGATATTATCGGGATATTATCGATATTTAATACCTTGATTGCGAAACATAATTGGGGGAAGTCCTCAGCCTGACATTTTTAAAATTTGGGAATTCTCGTACTCGCTCGCAATTTTTCTCTAAAATCTCCTCCGTTAAGGCCGGGACATGAGGGGAATATTTGGCATCCTTAGATTCCTTAGCTAGGGCATTTGTTACCAAGAAAAGAATCACATTCGAAGGGTGTAAATGATTTTCAATTCAATTGATTTTTTTTCTGCCACCAATTAAGGACATGCACTAATCTTCCTTAACTAGGAGATTTTCAAAGGACCTAAATGATTTTCAATTCAATTAATTTTTTTCAAGTATGACATTTGAGATGAGATTTAAACTATGAACAAGTTCGGATCATGAGACAACATTAAAGAAATATCAAGATAAACTAATTGAATTGGTAACGTGAAGTTTCTAACAATCAAGTCAAAACCTATAATAGGAGTTGCTCAAGAAGTACATCAAGATCAAGTATGATCTTAGCCGATCTTTAATTCCAAAGTCCAAGCTAGATTGGAACATGGAAACAAAAAAGAGAGGAAAAACATAGACTATAGCTAACAAGCAATTAACAAGAGTACATGTGAATTAAAATTCATGAATTTTCTCAATCCAACCCCCACCCCCCCCGGCGCCCCCCAAAAAAAAAAAAAAAAAAAAAAATCTCGCCCGTATTAATTGGCAATCCTAGTTTTATTAGCTTGTGGGCCCTCTGATGGTGGGCCTGGGCCCTGCGACGCTTGAGGTGCTTCTGCATTATTATCTGCAGATACTGCTGCGGTGGCGGTGGGTGCTTGTCTATTTTTTCGTGATGTAAATATGAACTTACCCCAAGTAAAAATCTCCATACCCAACGCAATGACCGCAAATACAGAAAGGACCCCGATGTAAGCCCATAGCCAGGTTTTATCTGGCTTCAAAATGGCAATGCCATTGAATATGTTCACTGAGATCGCAGCCAGCAGAGCATACCCTAGAAAATGATGGTACATGTCCCAGTACTTGCGGTAGTCATCACTTGGGGTGGGCTTTAAACGCAAGGCAAGCATCTACAATACATAAAACCATGTCAAGCTTCACCACCACGACGAATATTTTGTACTGAACAACGTTACAGAGATGATATGTGTCAAGAAATAAAATATTAAGATTAAACTTTAAACACATGTCATCTTTTAATTAAATTATTCTGTCATTCAGCACTGTCACGTGGTATGAACAGTTTTACGTGCACAAAAAAGATGCTAGGTCATGATGTGTCCAACGGATTGAAGAAGCAATAAAAAAGAGAGAGAGAGAGAGAGAGAGGAGTGGTAATTATACTTACTTGTAATGTGGTGAATGCAAATATGAACATGGCGAGAATTCGGTGCGTGGGGAAGCTATAGTGTCTGGAAGCACGTCCAAGCCATAGCCCGATTGCCCAACCAGCTGTGCCAAGGCTGTAACCAACAATCTGGCAGGAGACATGAAGGACATACCATTTTTGACAATGAAAAGGATATCTTCTGTAGTACCTTGCTATAATCACTCCCAATGGCAACAGTGTTCCCCACCCCACAATATTCAGAATCCCGTGCACCTATTACCAAGCAAACAAGAAGTTGTTGAAAAAAAAAAAAAAAATTAGTAAAACGGTGAATGATCTCAGTCTAAGTTGGCATGTCTTACCTTTCTGAGGTGGTGCCGGCGATGTCCTATGCTAATACCTCGGCCAGAGTTCAAGTTCAGAGTTTCTGTGCTGTCCACATTCTGGAGAGCAGTGGAATGCATCTTAGGCTCCAGATGAACATCATCAGCTTCAAACCCAACTTGCCACAAATGGTTCAGCTTTGAAATGTTATATGCAGCTGGATCAGGAGGCAAAATTAGGGTTGCAAATATTGACATGTATTTATCAGCCAGCACATCACCTTTCATGGTTTTGACGATGACATCATCAAAATCTTGTGAAGGCTGCAGCCTACAACCCAGCCTTGTATCACTGGTGATGTTGTACTTCCTGACTGCCAAAGTCCCATTGGGCTGTGAAATGCCTATAATAGCCCTGGTCCCGACCATCTTCGGCCGGTGTGGACCTGGATTCACACCCCAGGCTAGCCATTTTGCTCTGTGATCACCAGAAATTTTAATGCTGAACAAGATGTCAATTTGGTTGTTGCTGTGAATGTTCCACCCAAATTCAGCTCCCAGAGTGATTAGTTTCTTGCAGTTGGTAATGTTCATGGGATTGATGGGGCTGCAATTGGAATATTGCTCAGAAATTGTGAAGAGAGAGGAGGAAATGGTCAATGTCATGAGAATTACGGATTTGGTAGCGCCCAACATGTCTGACAGATGTACTAATTTCAGAGTTTCAGTTTATGGTATGTACTTAGGTTGTTGTGAGATGTACGCATGTTTATTTTTTGTTTCTTTTGTATTAAAATATTGGATAAGATTAAGGAAGAAGTTAAGTATAGTTTTTTAAATTTACTCACTTTTTACAGCTTGTTGGGTCACATCTCACATGGTGCTTTTTATATGGGAGAAATAGATATCTTCATAAGCAGCCCAGCCGCTGCTGGCTTTAGGAAAAAGACAGGTTGTGTATAAATCAGATTCCTCATTCTCCAGTGAAAGTGAAACTATATACTTCTTCTTGTTGTTGCTTGCCAAATGCTTCAAGAAATATTCTTGTGAGGTCTTCATGGTGAAGTTTGGATGAAATAAAACCCAAGAAGGGAATAGTTAATGAAAATGTTGTGCAAAGTGCAAGTGGAAATTTTTAATTATTAAGGATATAGCACGTGGTTGGTGTACCATCCAATACACATATGACATGATTATTTTCTAACTTACTACATTGCTTTTTATGACATGTGACTCGCTGCATTAGAAATATTCCACATGTTGTACGTCTATTATATGGTACACCAGCCACGTGATATATCCAGAACATCAAAAAATTACTTAGTTCTAGTGATTAATAGCTAACCACAACACGACAAGTGTATATACAGAGCCTTCCTAGCTAGTTTAATTAACATTAATTAATTTGCCAAAAGTTGGAGCCATCCAGTCGTGATTATGTGAACAAATATATAAAAAAGTATATATAGAGCTAGGGACACCATAAGGTGTTGTCTTCTATGCTTTTACCATGCAAGTTCGAGAACATAAGATAAAGAAAATCAAATAAGTGGAGCTCGTGTTTCCTGTGTTTCCCAATATATTCTTGACCCAACGGACTAAGAAATTCTCTTCGCCTTTGGTTTACACCCTTCAACTTTTCTTTCTCTCCCAAGGTTTTATGACGCCAGTGTTTAATTACTTTGGTTATTTTTATATAATACATAATATATGACATGTTCATGTGATGTATTAAATTCATGCAAACCACATTATTTTTATTATTATTACGTACATGTGATATTGGAAGAGGGGAAATTGAACCTAAGACCTCGGGTGCATGAATAAATACTCTTAATCACTTGAATTACAAACTCCTTACTTCGATACAAATATTCTAATTCTATGAATTCAACACACCAAATCGGCACGCTTTTACAAGTTGTTTGAACTTTATGCATGTTTCTATTAAGGATGTAGGATGGTACATGTCTATGAGACCAAATCAACTTTGGAGGACATTAAACTCGCCACTTATGGTGGGTGGGTGAGTGGGTGGGTTGGCGGGGGCAAAGACTAAGCAGGACTACCTAAAAATAGACGAAATCTTAAAAGTGTCATTGTCTACAATTCTAAAAGTAAATCACATTGGCTTATATTTTTGTGGATTACGGCCAGAATCCGTTAGTACAAAAAAGTCTATCCATCTATTCTATAAAGAGCTGCACAGTTCACATTAATCTCAAAACAAAATCTTGACCAACAAAAAAATCTATTTACTAACGAAATATTTAGGGAGTTTCACTAATACACCCAAAATGGGGGCTGAAATTATAAAAAAACCCAACACCCAAAACACTTTATAAACACACCCAAAACCCATCATTACACACACTCAAAATCCATTTATAAACACACCAAAAATATACAATTGTTGATTTTGGGGTTGAGTTTGGGTATGTTTCTATGTTTAAATAGTGTTTGGGTTTTTTTTTATAAATACATGACTAGGATTGGGTTTATTTATAAGTTTGGGTGTGTTTCTATGTTTACTCACATTTTGTCGTACAATTTTGAATATGATGTAAGACCGTAGTTCATTTGTTTTATGAGGTTATTTTGGGGCTAATTTATCACGATCCAAGGAAGTGGACGCCATACGCTAGCACAATCTCTGGAGTATCATACCCTATATGCTACCCCAAATAAATTCGAAATGTAACTTAATGAAAATATTTCACTAATTTGCCTACTTTCTTTAGGATCATGCATGTTTATGGCTTAGAGGGATCCGCAAATAACTTGAAACTTAAATCTTAAATTTCTAAGCGTAAAAGGGTGTCCTTCATATTAAAGTAAGAATTTCACGTAAACTATACGAAACCATGATAAATCCAAATAAGGACTACTAAATAACTATTTACTTATACAAAAAATGTTCAAAGTGGCAAACATGGGCTTAGCTAAATTGGCTAGAGTGGATGTGCTCCCATTCTGCACCCGAGTTCGAATCCCCCTCCCATAGTTTAGATATTAAATTAAAGTAAAATATCGCTTGTATAAAAAAATAAAAATAATAAGTGGGTTAAAAATGAAAGTAACCATCGGCTTAAGATATTGTCATTTCACCTTATCACATTTTGTAATTAAAATTTAGAAAATATTCATCATCCTAATGTTGGAAGATGTTGGCACTAAAACTAAACAGATAGAGATGAGTGCAACTTACAAGTGATGTGGACGATCTAGAGATCGATTGAGCGCGTGACGCAGATTCTTCCCGTCCTTGGATGCTGATCCTGAATAGAAGGAAGTCGAGGCTCGTGAGGTTTATGGAACCGGTGTGGAACCAGCCTAAGACCCTCCGATGCCAAAGTAAGTTTGTTTCTAAGAGCTTTTGCTACTGACAATGTATTTAGCATAAAAGTCAAGATGAAAAGTCTTACCCTTGTATTGTAGTGAATGGGCCTTTTCATAGAGGGCATTTGGCATGCTTTTAGTACTCAATTTCGATGTGGGACTCGTGAGAGGGCCCTATGAGGTTGACACGAGCCTTTAGATATTTCGGGCGGGCCCTTCGAGGTTGATTCTACAGAATCGGTAGGGGGTACCGATTGTGGACTCTGCTAGGCGGTATTCGACCGTTCGCTGCTTTGAGGCAATATCATCGGTAACCGATACCGATTGTTCGAAGCCTTGGGCACTTGGGGAGTTTCACTAATCCACGTGTCACTGAATGAGTGGAGGGTCAGATATGGTACAAACAGAAGATATTGAGGAGTTGGGTTTAATCCTTAGATTTGGCGACTTTGATCCAAGTCCTTTGACTTTTCTGCCACATAGAATTACATTCCTTTTTAAATATTTTTTTGATGTAATCTTTTTATTATTTTATTTTTAAAATCATTTTTTGTTCCAATGTTGCCACTTATGACTTGAATCGGGTAATAATCATTTATGTCATATTGCCTATTGCCTATTGCATATTGCATGGGTATATATATGTTGTTTCATATTTTCAACAATGTGTAATAGTATTTTATGTACCTTTTTTTTATAGGTAACATACAATTTTATTTTATCTATTTTTGTATCTAACTTATAGGTAGTCTTCTAATTTATGTTCATAACTTATAGGCAACATGATTTATCACTAAGTATTTTCGTTGCTAATAATAACACTATTTACCTATATGTTAGATAAATAATTTAATGTGGGTGTCTGATCGACTGGTATAATATGTGGATCTTTATTTTATCCATATATTAGGAAAATCATCAAGGAAAAAATTCAAATTTTAAATTATGGAATTCAATTACAAGGAAATAATGCATTAAATTTAGATTTTCAATGTGTTTTCTTTATTTACCTCAAAGGGTAAAATCAACACAACAAAAAAAGTAATAAATATCAAAGGACCTACATCTAAAATAAAAAACGCGAAAACTAAATCCAATGACAGCTAATCGTTTTGGACCTAGATCTAAGACGCTCTAAAAAAAAGGGGGGGGTTTTATTTTGATGCATTAATAAAACCCACCTATTTCAATATATTTTAATTGCACTATTTCCATCCCCATAAGTCAGCTTCCTCCTCTCCGACCTAACTTTTGGCTCAATTTTCATGATCCAAATTTAGTTTTTTATTGGTATGTAGACCACTCCACTAAGCTCAAGAGGAAAAATCTGCATGCCAGCCTTCCTATAAAAACCCACCTCCATTTGTCACCCTTAATCAACCATTCATTCCTCCCAAGTCCCATCTAAGCCTGTTCCCCTTCGAACAACACAAAACCTCTCCCTAGAAACCCTCTCATTACACATTCTTTCTCCATGAAACTGATACAGCATTTCTTGATAATTCTTCTCCTCTTGGCTCTTGTTCTAACCAACATTGAAGCAAACCCCAATGCAGAGGAGGAAGAACATGAAACCAATATTAATGATTCTTTTAACTCTCTGGTAAACGAAACTCAAGAACAATCTTCAACCTTACATGGGAATGGCCGCTCTCTCTTGAGCACACGCCGGCGGCAATTGACTTGTAACAAGTTCCCCAGGATATGTCGTGCTAAGGGAAGCCCGGGGCCTTCTTGCTGTAAGAAGAAGTGCGTTAATGTGTTGACAGACCGCCTCAACTGTGGAAGATGTGGAAAGAAGTGTAGGTACAATGAGATATGCTGCAAGGGAAAATGTGTAAATCCATCTGTCAATAGGGAGCATTGTGGTGGCTGCCAAAATAGGTGCAAAGATGGGGGGTTTTGTGCATTTGGCGTATGCAACTATGCGTAGTAATCTTTTGATTATTTTGTTTTTGGTTTTTCTTGTACGTTTAATTCAAATTCTTCAAAATTGTATGCAATTGCTGTTAAAAGTAATGCATCTTAGTTGTATCTTTTTCTACAGGTTTCTTATGAAGAGTTATATCTCTTGACTATATGAGAAGTTATATCTTTTAGATATTAGAAGTTGCATCTGTATCTCTTGGAATTAATTCAAGAGTTGTGTCTTATTATGTAAAGGTGTAAATGTAAGTATAAATAGCCAATGTTATGGGCTGCGGTGATATCAAAGAAGTTAATAAAATCAGTTTGTATAATTCTCTGTTTTATAAACACTCTTTGCCTTACTTTATATTTCCATCATATTCTTCAGTTTTGTGATCATTCCCCCAATAAATTTGGTACCCGAGTTCGAATCCCCCTCTCTGAACTTGATTAGCAATGGCATCAAGTTCAAATTCCTCTACCGTTGGGAATATCCAGAATCTAATGCATATTTTTGATGGTGAGAATTATGAGTATTGGAGTGTTCAAATGAAGACTCAGTTTATCTCTCAGGATCTTTGGGATATTGTAGAAGATGGGTATGAGGAACAAGAAACTTCAAAAGCAGGAAAGGAAACACAAGAAAAGTAGCAGACTTACAAGGAAAATAAGAAAAAAGATGCCAAGGTTTTGTTCCTAATTCAACAAGAAGTAAGCAAAAATCTCTTTCCAAGACTACTTTCAGAAACAACATCAAAGAAGGCTTGGGAAATTCTCAAAATTGAGTTCAAAGGTTCAGAAAAAGTGATCTCCATCAAACTGCAATCCTTATGGCGGGAATTTGATAATCTACTTATGAAAGACACTGAATCCATTCAAGCATTCTTCTCAAAGGTTTCTAGGATTGTGAACCAAATCAGATGTTATGGGGACACAATTCCAAACAAGAAAATCGTAGAGAAAACTTTACGAAGTCTACGGCCAAAATATGATCATGTCGCTACCGCAATAGAAGAATCAAAATATTTATCTACACTTTCTTTACATGAATTAGTTGGTTCATTGGAAGCACATGAAAAAAGAATCAACAGATCCACAGAACAATCGGTGGAGCAAGCTTTCTAGTCCAAGGTGAATTTGAAGGAGAAAGAAGACATACAAAAAATAGGACAATTCCAGAAATCTCAAAATGGGAGAAACAAAAGTTTTGGGTGTAGAAACTCCAACAAAGGAGGCAACAGTTTCAATAATCAACAACGAAGCAGCAGTCCCAATCATCAACAAGGAAGTAACAGTTCCAATAATCAACAATTCCAGAAATCTCAAAATGGGAGAAACAAAAGTTTTTGGTGTAGAAACTTCAACAAAGGAGGCAACAATTTCAATAATCAACAACGAAGCAGCAGTCCCAATCATCAACAAGGAAGTAGCAGTTCCAATAATCAACAAGGAAGCAGCAATTCAAATAATCAAAATGGAAGATCATCCCTTGAATGCTATGTTTGCAATAAATATGGGCATAAAAGTGCAGATTGCCGATACAAATGTACTCGGTGCAGGATACCCAACCATTCACAAAGAGACTGCAGATATCAGAAAAACAATGAAGCAAATTTTACGGAGAACAATGACTCTCAAGAGCAATTATTTTATACATGTTTCAGTTCTCATCAAGATTCACAAGATGTTTAGTACGTGGATAGCGGATGCAATAATCATATGACAAGAAATAAGCAATGCTTTGTCAAGTTAGAAGAAAAAGTGAACTAGTCAAGCTTGGTGATGGAAAACTACACAACGTGGAAGGCAAGGGTATCATTTCAGTGCAAACAAAAAGAGGTCTTAATTTGGCTCAAAATTTACTAACTGTGGGACAACTTTTGCAAAGAGGATTGGTGAAATTTGAAGATGATTGTTGTGTTATTTCTGATAAAAAGAATAATACTCTAGTGGCAAAGATAAAAATGACAACAAACAAAGTTTTTCCACTGTTCATGACATCAAAAGAAAACTATGCTTTGGAAGCAGAGAAAGTTGATGGTTCGTTGTTATGGCATCTAAGATATGTGCATTTGAATCAAAGAAGCTTGCAGCTTTTACACCAGAAAAATATGGTGGTTGGACTTCCGTCCATTCACTTTGAAAAGGAAATATGTGAAGGCTGTATTTTTGGAAAATTCCATCAATTACCATTCTCACAATCATCTTGGAGAGCAAAAGCCCCTCTTGAATTGGTACATGCAAATATTTGGGGACCAACTCGTATACCATCCTTCAATAACAAAAGGTACTTCATTCTACCTCGTAGATGATTTCTCCAGGATGATGTGGGTATATTTCTTAGAACAAAAGTCAGAAGCATTTTCTGTTTTCAAGAAATTCAAAGCTTTTGGAGAAAATTAAAGTGGTCACAATTTGAAGGTGTTAAGAACAGATCGTGGTGGAGAGTTTACATCAAATGAATTTTCTGAATATTGCAAAAGCAATGGTATTAAAAGAGAGTTGATAGCAAGGTACACCCCACAGCAAAACGGAGTTGCGGAACGAAGAAATCAAACCATTGTCAAGATGGCAAGAAGCATGTTGAAGGCAAAGGGTTTTCCGAATGCATTTTGGGTTGAAGCAATTCATACAACAATGTTTATTCGTAATCGGTCTCCAACCAAGGCAGTCAAAGATAAGACTCCTTTTGAAGCATGATATCGTTTTAAACCAAAGGTGGATTTCTTCAAGATTTTTGGCTGCATTGCATATGCACATATCCCTTCTCAAAAGAGAGAAAAATTTGATGAGAAAAGTGAGAAATACATTTTTGTGGGATATAGTGATCAGTCCAAAGCATATAGATTAATTGATCCAAGAACCAATAGTTTGGTAATTTCTAGAGATGTTATTTTTTATGAACTCAAAGCTTGGAAATGGGAGAATGGTGATATTAAAATGCCAAGATTTTTTGAGGAACCAGATTCATCAAATTCAGAAGAAACTCAAATGCTTCAAAGTCCAATATCAAGTACAAGAACTTGTTCCTCCAATTCTAGTTCCTCTAAAAGATCACCACCTTCAAGCGCAAGGCCAATAGGGAAAATACGTTTAATGGAGGACCTATATGAGTCCACTGATGAAATTGTTTTGAGTGCTGTTGAACCTCAAAAATTCGAAGATGCTGTAAAAGAAAATATTTGGCAAGATGCAATGGATGAGGAAATAAGAGTTATCAAGAAAAATAGAATGGGAACTTGTTGATCGACCCAAATCAAAAGATATCATTAGATTTAAATGGGTCTACAGGACAAATTTTAATGAAGATGGCTCAATCCAAAAGCATAAGGCTCGCTTGGTTGCAAAAAGATATTCTCAACAACCAGGAATTGATTTTAATGAGACTTTTGCTTCGGTAGTTTGAATGGAGACTATAAGGACTGTTTTGGCTTTGGCTGCACAACTAAAGACAAAGGTTTATGAATTGGATGTCAAATCTGCATTTTTAAATGGAGAACTTGAAGAAGAGGTTTATGTGGAGCAACCTCAAGGTTATGTTGAGAAAGGGAGGGAAGATAAAGTTTATCGTCTCCATAAAGCCTTATATGGCTTAAAGCAAGCTCCAAGAGCTTGGAACAATAAAATTGATCACTATTTTCAACAAACTGGATTTACAAGAAGCTTAAGTGAGCCATTAATTTATCTCAAGAAAGAAGGTACACATGATTTTCTGATTTTTGTCTCTATATATTGATGATTTGATCTATACAAGCACAAATCCAGGGTTGGCAGAAGTTTTCAAGAAGAACATGATGAAGGAATATGAGATGACAGATCTGGGCACTATGAGATATTTTCTTGGTATACAGGTTCAACTTATTCTTAATTGGTCTCCAACCAAGGCAGTCAAAGATAAGACTCATTTTGAAGCATGGCATCGTTTTAAACCAAATGTGGATTTCTTCAAGATTTTTGGTTGCATTGCATATGCACATATTCCTTCTTAAAGGAGAAAAGTTTGACGAGAAAGGTGAGAAATACATTTTTGTGGGATAAAGTGATCAGTCCAAAGCATACATATTAATTGATCCAACTGGTAATTTCTAGAGATGTTATTTTTTATGAACTCAAGGCTTGGAAATGGGAGAATGATGATATTGAAGTGCCAAGATTTTTTGAGGAACCAGATTCATCAAATTCAGACGAAACTCAAATGCTTCAAAGTCCAATATCAAGTACAAGAACACGTTCATCCAGTTCTAGTTCCTTTAAAAAAACACCACTTTCAAGCGCAAGGCCAATCGAGAAAATACGTTTAATGGAGGATCTATATGAGTCCACTAATGAAGTTGTTTTGAGTGCTATTGAACCTCAAAAATTCGAAGATGCTGTAAAAGAAAATATTTGGCAAGTTGCAATGGATGAGGAAATAAGAGTTATCAAGAAAAATAGAACATGGGAACTTGTTGATCGACCCAAATCAAAAGATATCACTGGACTTAAATGGGTCTACAAGACAAAGTTTAATGAAGATGGTTCAATCCAAAAGCATAAGGCTCACTTGGTTGCAAAAGGATACTCTCAACAACCAAGAATTGATTTTAATGAGATGTTTGCTCCGATAGTTCGAATGGAGACTATAAGGACTATTTTGGCTTTGGCTGCACAATTGAAGACAAAGGTTAATCAATTGGATGTCAAATCTGCATTTTTAAATGGAGAACTATAAGAAGAGGTTTATGTGGAGCAACCTCAAGGTTATGTTGAAAAAGGGAGGGAAGATAAAGTTTATCGCTTCCGTAAAGCCTTTTATGGCTTAAAGCAAGCACCAAGAGCCTGGAACAATAAAATTGATCACTATTTTCAACAAACTGGATTTACAAGAAGCTTAAGTGAGCCATTAATTTATCTCAAGAAAGAAGGTACACATGATTTTCTGATTTTTGTCTCTATATATTGATGATTTGATCTATACAAGCACAAATCCAGGGTTGGCAGAAGTTTTCAAGAAGAACATGATGAAGGAATATGAGATGACAGATCTGGGCACTATGAGATATTTTCTTGGTATACAGGTTCAACAATAAGATGATGGGATATTTATTTCTCAAGAGAAGTAAGCTAAAAATTTGTTGGAAAAATTCAATATGTTGAAGAGCAAACCAATGAATCAGATGATGGGATATTTATTTCTCAAGAGAAGTAAGCTAAAAATTTGTTGGAAAAATTCAATATGTTGAAGAGCAAACCAATGGATACTCGAATGGCAATTAATTTGAAGCTTACAAGTAATGATGGAGCACCTAAGTTTGATGCATCCATATATAGAAGTGTGGTTGGTTCATTAATTTATCTAACAAATACAAGGCCAGATATTGTGCCATAAGTGGGGTATCTAGATTCAGGTGTGATCCAAGTAATCACGATAGAGTACACAACGAAACACAACAGAGGCACAAATACGACAGATGCACGAACACAGTAGAGGCACTAACACGGCAGAGTACACAACGGAACACAGCAAAGGCACATATACGGCAGATGCACGAAGACATGAATGGCACGAACACAGTAGAGGCACGAACACTACAACACAACAGTACACAAACCCAAGAGGGCACACACGACACAGGTAGAAAAAAATATGGGGCTAGAACACAGGTGAGCACAACACACAGGTCACCAGAAAGTCGGCTCTGAGGCCAAGTCAAATAATATGGGGTAGAATAGTTTCTGATATATTTCATTCTCCAAAAGGAGGTATTTATAATAAAAGGTTGTAACCCTAGTAGGGTTATACAAGGAAATAAGATAAAATCCTAATTACATAATATTTGTACAAAAAGGAAAGAAATAGAGTCCTAATAGACTAGGAAATAAATCTCCTAATTAAGCTAGGATCTCGCTAACAAGCTAAACACTCTTCCTCCTTTGATAGCAACTGCAATGCAGCCAGGGAGTCATATTCAATTACCAAAGGCAGAAGCGATGCATCTGAGGCAAAAACGAGACCCACTTTGAGAGCGTAAAGCTCGATAGCCAACACAGACAGTACGACAAACATTGAATAATGATATTTATATGAAAAGACAAGAGCGCTAAACCTTATAGTCTTAAATTAATTATATTGAAATTGAAATTTTAGGGAGCATTTATTTTCACAATCAAAATCAGCATTTAAAGATCATTTATGCAAAAAATACATATATGAAAGTTATGATGATCATAAGCTTAAACAAATACATATAAACTTTTGGCTTGAAATTAATCGACCAATGGTTAGGAATATTATAGAGGTGAAGGTGCGCTGAGTTAATCCTAGAATATTGGAGGAGAATATTCACATGGCTAAAGTGGAGCCATTTCTTATAGTTTCACATAGACACGTACCCCTCTGATCAAAGATTGAATTTGATTGCATTTTGGTGCTCAAAGCATCAAGGCATTGTTTATATTCTTAGTTTTCACAACTTTACAATGAGTTCCTGACATCTAGAGCATTTGATGAAACAGAGATTTTTGACCACAACTTCGTATCTCGCTAATTATAATTAACTAATAATTGACCTTAAAATATATATGTTAATTTTCTCGTTGCGTTTCATATCATTTTTCAATTTGTATCTATTTGAATTTGAAATGAGGACCTTATAAAAAGAAAAAAGAAAATTGTTAACGCACCTGTGCTCATCAAGGGAGAAGAATCAGGATCACATTCTTCTCCCCTTCCATATAGTTGACTTGCTGTGCAAATATTTGTAGTTCTTATCATTTAAGGCTATTTCCATTTTCCATTGTACAAATATAAATGCTGTAATCTTTACACAAGAATTCAATTGTTAGTTGTTGTTTTGTTGTAGAGTGACGGGCTGAATGTGGTGGCTTATATTTGGATTAACCATAAGTGGTTACTATACTTTCATATTTGTATTACTCCTTTGTGGACATTTGTATTTGCTCTTGTGGCTGATGGTCTTTGTGCCTAATTTATAAATACAATTATCGCTTTTCTCTATAAAAAAAAACTTACCCATGGTTAACGTTATTACAATGAAATTGATGACGATCATTCCTTTCATCAATCAGTTCCCAGTTAACGTTATTGCTTGTATATATATAATACCACACAAATTAATAAGAAATTTGGGCTGTAAAACCGATGAGGAAAATAAATTTGCAGTACCAACCAATGAAGTGATTAAAGTTGTTGCTAGACACAAATATTTCGCTAATTTCATGTGAAAATGCAAAGAATGTAAGACACAAATAACAACCACTTTCACAATTCAGTCGAGGTATCGAAGTGTTTTCGTTAGGATTGAGAAAAGAAAGAGTCAGTCTTTATAGGGGGAGAGGGTTGTCAAACTGTTAAGTAATGAATTGAACTTTTCTGGACTTTAAATCTCCCATTTCTTGTTGGTTTTTTTTTATTTTAAAAAAGGGTTATTTTGATGCATTAATAAAACCCACCTATTTCAATATATTTTAATTTCACTTTTTCAATCCCCATAAGTCAGCTTCCTCCTCTCCGCCGCGTTCCTTCAACTTGTTTGACATTCGAATGACGACCTAACTTTTGGCTCAATTTTCATGATCCAAATTTAGTTTTTAATTGGTATGTAGACCACTCCACTAAGCTCAAAAGGAAAAATCTGCACGCCAGCCTTCCTATAAAAACCCACCTCCATTGTCACCCGTAATCAACCATTCATTCCCAAGTCCCATCTAAGCCTGTTTCCCTTCCAACAACACAAAACCTCTCCCTAGAAACCCTCTCATTACACATTCTTTCTCCATGAAGCTGATACAGCATTTCTTGATATTTCTTCTCCTCTTGGGTCTTGTTCTAACCAACGTTGAAGCAAACCCCAACGCAGAGGAGGAAGAACATGAAACCAATATTAATGATTCTTTGAACTCTCTGGTAAACGAAACTGAAGAACAATCTTCAACCTTACATGGAAATGGCCGGTCTCTCTTGCGCAAACACCGGCTGCGATTGACTTGTAACAAGTTCCCCGGGATATGCCGTGCTAAGGGAAGCCCAGGGCCTTCCTGCTGCAAGAAGAAGTGTGTTAATGTGTTGACAGACCGCCTCAACTGTGGAAGATGTGGAAAGAAGTGTAGGTACAATGAGATATGCTGCAAGGGAAAATGTGTAAATCCATCTTTCAATAGGGGGCATTGTGGTGGCTGCAACAATAGGTGCAAAGATGGTGGGTTTTGTGCATTTGGCCTATGCAACTATGCATAGTAATCTTTTGATTCTTTTGTTTTTTGTTTTTCTTGTTCGTTTAATTCAAATTCTTGAAATTGTATGCAATTGCAAGCAAGCAAGCAAATTTTTAATTTTATATCATATTTTCCAAAGAAATTTTTAGTTATGTTTAAAACATCTGCTCATGGCCGCTGCAAGCAATGGCAAAAGGCCTAACTTAATTTTGCCGCGAGATGAATCCGACTAGTTTGGTCACACTCCAACCAAAGCAATTTTAATTTTTATGAAAAAACCAAATCATAATCCTGACAGCATCGTGCGACATTTGATTGCATACCATCCAAGTAGCAGTACGACGGACATTGAACAATAATATGTATATGAAAACACGAGAGTGCTAAACCTTATAATCTTAAATTAATTTTATTAAAATTAAAATTTTAGGGAGTATTTATTTCCACAAAACATATATGAAAGTTATGATCATCGTAAGCTTAAAAAAATACATATTAAGTTTTGGCATGAAATTAATCGACCAGTGGTTCGTGGTGAGGAATATTATAGAGGTGAAGGTGAGCTGAGTTAATCCTAGAATATTAGAGGAGAATATTCACATGGCTAAAGTGGAGCCATTTCTTATAGTTTCACATAGACACGTACCCCTCTTATCAAAGATTGAATTTGATTGCATTTTGGTGCTCAAAGCATCAACGAATTGTTTATATTCTTTGTTTCCACAACTTTACAATGAGTTCTGGACATCTGGAGCATTTGATGAAACAGAGATTAATTATGCTTTGACCACAACTTTTTTTTTTGGTAAAAAGGAGGGCCAAAGGCCCAGCAACAGCAGAAAGAACAGCCGTTGAATTTGTACCATTCCACTAAGAAAACATGCATGTAGCTAGCAAAGCTAGCATGTCGACTCTGCTTTCAAGTTATCCCTATAAGTGGTGGTTAACTTTATTATAATGAGATTGATGATGATATTCCTTTCATCAATCAGTTTCCAGTTTCATATATTTTATTATTTGTCAATCCTTTCTCACTATCTTAAGAGTTCAAAATTTATGATTCTATGAACACCAATGCCAATCATTTACCTTATGGTTGATACTTAAAGTTGTATCAACCCAAGAGAGCGCAAGCGCATATTGTTAGTATATATTTGAAGTTAACGAGGTTTAGTCTAGTGAAAAAGGGGCTTGATTTGCAGACCAGTGATGTCACGTTCGAACCCCATGACACCTTGATAGTATTAGTGTGTGTGAAACCCCTCTTCCTCTTGTAGTTTAGACTATCACTTGTATATTAAAAAATATATATTATATATTTGAAATATGAACCAATTGCATACGTCGATTAATAACAATACAGTGTTTCAATACCGCACAAATTTGTAGAACATAATTAAGAAATTTGGGCTGTAAAACCGATGAGGAAATAAATTTGCAGCACCAACCAATGAAGTGATTAACGTTGTAGCTAGAGACAAATATTTTGCTATTTTCATGTGAAAACAAAGAACCATTCAGTCGAGGTTGAAGTGTTTTCGTTAGGATTGAGAAAAGAAAGAGTCACAGTATTTATAGGGGGAGAGAGTTGTCAAACTGATGAGTAAAAAATTGAACTTTTCTAGACTTTAATACGTTAAGGATATTGCTTGCCTCCTCATTCCTGCAAATCACGGTTTAACACATGTGCAAAACTAATTCATCAAAAACATAAAAAGAAAAACTTATATACACATGTCATACTACTATTAGCAGGAATGTATGAGTTCTTACTTATCGGATAAAAGAATGAAGTATTTTCCATAGGTTAATGCATACTTGTTTTTTATATATAGTTTCTCTATGGAAAATATTTCTTTTTCCCCAAAAACATCCATGGGCTGTGGCCTACTACAGCTATATAGTTGTTCCACCAAAACAAACAAAGCTATGCCATTTCTTCGTAGTATACCTGACAAATTGGGAGGTGTAACCACAATAGTATAAAACGATTTGATTGAATTCTTTTTTTGTTTTTGTCCGAATTAAGTTTTATTAATAGAAAGCTAATGGCAATTATATCATAAATCATAGAGAAACTATATATATAAAAAATGAGTTCAATCAAATGCAATATAAAAAGCCTATTAAAATAATAAAACACAAACATGTATAATGCCTAAAACTGGCATAAAGCCATAACCAGTGGTGGATCCACAGAGAAGCAAGAGTGGTCAATTGATTCATGCAACACCGGACTCTGCCATAGAAGGTGAAGAAGTTGACCCATGCAAGATGCCTACAACCTACTTGATAAAATGCCCCAAAAGGCACAGCATAGGCCAGAGCCCTTCCCTTTTTAGCTCGTTTTAAAGGATGACGATTTTCGAAATGAATGGTCGTAATTTTTTTCTGAGCCTTTTAAAGAACGACAAGGAACCGTGTGGTTTTTCATGATTTTTAAAAACACGACGCTTTTAAGTTTTATGGTCGTCTAATATGGGTTGTAGTTTCCCATAATTGTAATAGTGAAACCCTATTTTATTTTTACCAAACACATAAATTTTTTACCAAAAAAAAAAAAGCAATCCTAACGCCTAGAAATCTGCTGTGAAGTTGTGTGTGTTAGTTGATGTGCTAAAACTTTTCATATTTGTAGGGGTCTTGACCTAGGCCATCAGTGACTCATATCCTTAAGATGTTATATATCTCGGCCTTCAAGCCATCTCTTGCAATACTTTCTATTTTCCAAATTGTTCGTTTGAATGGGTCGTGCCTAGCACATGGTCATTTCTTGCTCAATTTGTGTATATGTCCATTGCATATGTCTAAATGTCCACCCACGTTAATCCTCTAATTAATCCTCAATTAATGGTCGAACATCCCCCTTCTAGCTAGAAAATTAGGGTTTCAAAATGAATTCTAATCCCAAAATTTACGAAAATCCACATATCTTAGTTTCAAAACTTCAAATATCTTTCGAAAATTTTCAGATTGTTTAAATAATAACACACTCAATATTTGTCTAATTTGCGAAGGTGAAAACGAAGAACATGCGTAATTGCATGTCTCTATGTTAAATATGGCAAATATCACCAAATAATAGTGACTGTTGTCTTTTTTTTTTGGGTAGTGTAGCACCCTTTTTGGTGGAAACGCAAAAGCTATATACATGAGGCAGGCCATGTGCTTTACAAAGCGACTTTCCTGGAAAATGTTATGGTCATTTGCTTCAACCAGTGTGTTATAGGAAGAATCGCAAATTGAGGAAATCAATTACTTCAACACCTAATTACAAAGCTGGATCTTGCTTGTTTTGTTTGCTTATCAAGTTATCACTTATCAAACAAATGGCCTATTATTAAACTAGGAGCAGCGCATGCATAGAGGCAGACCTTTGACTGGGCCGCACTTTTTTAAGTTCTTGCTTCGATCTCAAATAATGCATATACATGCTGCTTCTCCCCCCCCTTTTTTTTTTTGGTGAACTGCTTATACTCCTTTAAAATAAAGAAAATTAATGATTCTTTCAACGATAATAAAGTCTATGCCACTTAAAAATTAGTTTTAATAAGTTAAAATAATGGCAACTATATTAAAAAATAAAATAAAAAAGGATGTGATTTCACAGTCTCTCATGGTTAATTCTAATTTTCGGGATTGAGGAATAAATTTGGTTGGGATTATCCCACTCCTCTCCGGAGAAGAGTTTTCTTGCGGTGGACGCATGAGAGGCGTAACCGTCTAATGTGAGAGTAGTTCTTGCATACAATTAGTTGTATATAGTTAAGTATTTGCTCCGATAACGTGAGAACTAAAAAAAATTGATTAATGTTTTACAGTGGTAGTTTCTTAACAAAAAACATAATTTACTTTCAGAATCTAACGGAAATTTACAGTGTGATTACTTGGAACAATTAAATACTAAATATAAGAAATAATTACATAAATAAATCTTTTAATAAAAGAGCGATCATATTTTGTTGCTAAGATAATAAAAAACAACTAAGATTGAGCAATAGTATTCAATCTTTAAAATGAATATTGGCTGCCAATGGGTTACAACTCAATTGGTTGAGCTCTTCCACCTACCCTTATGTGGATAGAGGTTCGAAACCTCGAAGCACCCAAAAAAATATTTGTGTAAACAACCCCCAACTGCTTGTACTAAAAAAAAAAAAAGTGACTGTTGGCTAGTTCATGTGAAGTATTTTAATTAGTTTTGGGGAATTGTTTTGAAATTATGTTAAAACAAAAACTAAGTCACCCTATTAACTAAATATGTCTTTGTTATGTAAAAAATGAAAAAAAATAAAATAATGGGCACCAAAGGAATCCCTTACTATAACAATATCCATATTATATCGAACAAAGTATACCTTACTGGTCTCCCTATGCAGATTCTCAATTAACATTACATCTCTCGAACAAAACATGTATAAGTATTGTATAATTATAAGTTATTGATTCATACAAATTCCGTACTCATAAATCAAGTTCTTAAATAGATCATAACATCGATTATTACATTCAGAGAAAAGCACTCGAGGACTCTATAATTAATAATAAAAAGTAGTAATAATTGTATAATTAATTGAGAGAACCACCAATTTCTTTTTTTTTTCTTCTTATTGTGGTTGTTTTATTGCATAATCAATATAATTACGAACCTCAGGAGCACTCACAATCCCTTAATGGACCGTCTTAATCACGCATAATCACAGAGACCATACACGCAAAACGCTCCATCCTTGCAGGGATGGTTGCACCGGCCACAATGCCTCTTGTCAAAAGCCAGGTCCACGCACTGCCCTCTGCAACACGACTGCGTGTACTTGCACTTCTTGTTGCATGCACCACAGTTGTCCTTGTCTTCGGACAAATCCACGCACTTCTTGTTGCAGCAGGTCCATGTCGTATTAGCCGGCGTCAGGTATTCGCATATGTCATAGTCATGTTTGCATTGGGGAGCTGCTCTAAGGTTTCTTGCTACCAGATCCTTTTCAGCAAGGAAGCGACTCTTGGAGGACAGCAGCAACTTTTTTTCGTTGTCAGCCGACGGTTGCTCTTTCCATGAGTCGGTGAAAGGGGATTTGCCTTCTTCTTGATGGCTAACCCTTGTCACGGTCGTGAGAGCGATAGACAAAGCCATGGTTGTTGCTATGAGCAATATAATCTTGATGACCTTCATGGCTTTGTGTCTCTCTTTGTGTTCGTGTGTTTTTTGTGTCTGTCTGGGTGAGAGAGAGAGAGAGAGAGAGAGAGAGATGGTATTGGATTCTGAGGAGAGTTTGATTTGATCGGAGGAGGGGAAAACTCAGGGTTTATAGTAGCGAGGGGTTGACGCGGGAAAGGTGGTAAAAGCTGGTGGTTCTTTGGGATGTGACGCAAAGAGTGTGGTCAAATTCTAGGCCCTAGGGCATCATATTAGTCTTACTTGTTAAAGAAACTTAATTGATATGGGCACTCAAACTCAACCCCTCCATTTTCAAAGGGCACCCTCCATTTCAAAGACCCTATGATGCATGTAAAATTACATAGCACGTAGTAATATCAAAAAGATCATTTCTCTTGGACCAATTACCAGATCGTGATCATGTTATATGACAAATGATCTGTTTTATTTATTTATTTATAATTTATAATACGAGCGATATTAGGGGAATGAGTTTTTCTCATAAGGGTTCGAACTTGACCAATAGTCTACACCCGGTGATCTGCTTATTAAAACTGAAAGGTCTATAATTAATGTAACATACAATTGAACCATAGATGCTAGATCTAATGTGATTCAAGCATGAAGCATATTGTTCTTCGCATCTGAATGATCTCACTACCAATGCCACACCATAAAAGTCAAAGGGTAGTTTTGACATTTCACGACCCTTGATCCCTTCCGACCATGAGGTGCCCGAAATATGAGAATCAATTGTGCCGAAATGGGCGAACCTGAAGAAATTTAGGCATGCTGTGAGGGGAAGCAAAGGGATTGGCCATTAACGAAACGCCATTACACAACGAAGCAAAACAGATCGCCCAAACCTTAAAAAACGTTTTTCTACATGACGTGTCCTTTTCTAAACTATACTTGAGCTCTAAGTAGGGTGCTGTGTGCACAGCTTATTAATCAAAGAAAAAAAAAACATGTAAATGCAATTATTTAAGTTAACTAGCCCTGAAGGCTTAATACACTTCTACCCGCGTTTATTGTGTAGCACGTAATTATAGAGTATGCCAAGTATCACGGGGAGCCCCGGCAAATGAATGACCGCCACGTATGCTTTTTAGGCTGCTTAATTTGACATAAGTTTCGTATATTTTAGTATTGCCCTATTTTCAAATCATGTGTTTTAATTGATTTCTACGAGTTCATCAAGCTTGTTCCATTTTTTGTGTATGGAGAAAAATTCAGAATGAACATGAATCAAGTGTGTTTTCAAAAGAAGAATTGTGGAATATTCTTTTAACCCAAGGACAAGTTCACAATTGATGAATCCAATCAATTTCTTTAATCAATTTTTTTTTCTTCCGAAAGTCTCAAATTGTTAATTATGTGTTCTCTATTTTTTTTCTTTTCTTTTTGTACGTTTTTACAATTAAGTTAAAAGTAATATGTTCGTAGAACTCGTATTGTCTCTGTTATTTAATTTTTGTGTGTTTAGAGATTAATCCCCCCATTTCACCGAAAAAAAGTAATATATTCGTCTTGAGCCATTATAGTTAGTCCTATAAACAAACTAGAATTCAACCGATATTAAAGAAAGTACTTGCCCAACAGAAAAAAAGATTTCTAAAGAAACTTTTTTTTGATTTTTTTCATAGTCTAATAATTAACCAACAATAGCGTAACGATTATATGAATGGATATCCATGAATATAAACTCATAAAATGAACGATTCAAATCATAGAATTACATTTTGGAATGAGACTGAACGAGTGATTATCATTGTATTAATATCAATATGTTATATGTACATATACGTTGAGTATGAATATTATTGAGGGAGATTCACTATTATACCCAATATCCTATACGAAATGGACTTTAGAAACACACCCAAAGCCCATTTAAACATAAAGGCTTTTAATTTCTTATAAATTACTAAACTACCATCAATTTCTTAAAACAAACCCAACCCAAAAACCTCATAAAAATACCCAAAACACTCAACAGAGAATCAAAGTAATTTAATAATAATTAAAATTAAATTCAATAAGGCTACCTGTCATTTTTTGAGTTTTATTTTTTGAATTTGTTTACAGAAATTAAATGATGTAGAGTTTATCTATATTATTAGTACTAAGAATAGGTATATGACTAAATATCTCTATTAATAGAACCCACAAACTGTTTTTAGAGACTAGACCTTCTGATGGCTGATGGTTACTTGCATGGTTTTTATTTTTTATTTATATGAACATGCATTGGTTACTTGTATTGTAGATCAACATAGTTTAAAATATGTGCTGATGATGTCTAAGATTAAAAAAGATAATTGTTTGAATATTTCAAATGCCATATTCGAAAAGCATTAATAGTATGACCTCATGTTCTCTATGGAAGGAATATTCAGGTCAATTCCTTTTGCTCACTTCAACCACATTTGATCTGATTGGTTATAACGCTTTGGGAGGTCAAGATCCGTCTTCTTCTAGAGAGGGAATATAAAATACACCCAATGGACCAATAAGAATGAATGTTAACCTGATAAGCCACAATTATTAATTTTCATGATCTGTGAGGAACAAATCCCATATGGTTGAAATTCTATGGATCTAATTGGGATATTG
>NW_018921514.1:187789-244666 GCF_002207925.1 Prunus avium
CAAAACACATAACTTCATTCAAATCTCCATAAACAAAGCACAAATTAAACAAAACACACAAAATACAAGTATCCATAAACAAAGCACAAATTAAAACATTAGAAATCACTTCTCAAAGCTCTAACTTCATTTATCATGGGTAAATATGATGGCTTCTAAGTCTGGTTCATCAAGAGAGAGGTTTGCAATCTCAAGCACTCCGGCATTTTCCAAATCCATGGAATCAAATGCATCTCCTCCAACATCCCACATATGAGTTTCCCCTTCTTTATATTGGGCCTTTTCCTTGAAAAGAGACGAAGATTGCTATGCACAAATACTAAATCTTCCGCTCTTTCTGGTGTTATCTTGTTCCTCTTAATAGAGTGAATGAAGTTGTAAGTGCTCCAATTTCTTTCACAACAGGAGGAGGAAGAAGGATGTCCAAGTAGGTTTAATGCTATAGTTTGAAGTTGTGGTGTGGACGCTCCATGGATAACCCACCATTTTACCAGAGCCATGAAACCTCTATCTTTCATAGAGTCCATACCTGAAAAATCTTCAATACATGCCAAAAAAGAGGCATACTCCTCATTAACCGTTCTTTGCTCCACCTCATTAGAAAAGAATCTCTTAATACATTTCTTCCTCTCCCTTCTAATCTCAATGTCTTTATGTGGAGGACAACGATTAAGAGCCATATCAATCCATTCCTTGCAATAATACCTAAAAGTATATGATAAGAATTATAAAATTATAATGATAAGCACAAGGAGAAATTTACTAAAGTAAAGACTTCCTTAGGATTTAGAGAGTGTGCCAAGCAATAGAGCGGTGTGCTACTCTTGGTCCATTGGTACACCAAAATTTCATGCACCACATTGAAGAACATTGACTCTTGATTGAGTTGCTTGCGCTCCTTCTAATATATAATTGTCTTCACTTTTTCTATCATACTATCCCACCATTCATAAATCAAGTGAAGACAAGGCATATCCGTGTCACTCAACCTAAGCATCTCATATATTGGAGAAGTAAAGTTAAGTATGTAATCAATGTCCTCCCAAAAGCACTCATCCAACATTTTTTCCTTCACCGTTCTTGTTTTTACCACATCATCCTCTTTATAAATGTTCTATTGCTTACTAATAACCATTTGCTATAAGCCTTTTCACTTGCTTAAATCTTTTAAGCATCATAATTATAGAAGCAAAACGTGTCTCGGCAACGGAGAGCAACTTCAACTTACAAATATCATTATACATTGACAACCTCATATTATGGTTCATAATAAAATTCTTAATAAACCATGCACCACTTGAGATTGTTGAAATCCAACTACATTGCTCATACACTTCCGGATGTCTTCACATGGGTGAGCATATGTTCTTCAAAGAAAGATTGAGGGTATAGACCACACATGGTGTCCAAAAGATGTGCTTAAACTTTGCCTCAACAATATGTTCGTCCGCCTTACAAACCAGAGCATTATCAGTGACCACTTGGACTACATTTTGAGGACCTATTTCCTGGATTGATTCAATAAGTAAGTTCGCCATGAAAAATTTATCCTTACATTCACCTTCACAATTTATTGCCTTCAAGAACATAGGCTCACTTTCACAAACGGCCATGACATTAATAAGAGGTCTTCTTTGTGCATTCGACCACCCATCACTACAAACACTTACCTCTTTACTTTGTCATGCCCTCTTCATTGGTTGCAAACACTCCTCAATGTTATTCTTCTCTCTTTGGAGAAGTGTAGTTCTCAACATATTGTAATCGGGGGGTTGGTAACTCGGAAGTATTTTACTACAAGCGATCCTAAAGGCATTCACATAATCGGGGTTCCTTGAAAATTGAAATGGTAAGCCGCCCGTGTAAAACATTCTTGCAATCTCACCATCTAATTGTTCTATAAGATTATTGTTAAATGTTGTCTCAATAGGATTAGCCTTCCTCTTCTTTGGGTCACTACTTGTGGCGCCATACCAATTTGAACTCACGCCCAAACCACTACTTGAACCTCCTTGACTTGAAGTGTTGGAGGTGGGTAACGGTACATCTCTAAGTTGTGTCATTTTCACCCTCAATTCCGCTTCTTCCACTACTTTCTCTATCTCCATCAAATGAGAATTTGTAACTTTAGTGCAACAAGCAACTCTATTGCCTTTGAGTTTTAACAAGTGGCTCTTCACTCTAAAATATGATCCTTTGAAATTTTTTTGGCAATAGTTGCATTGGAATGAAGTATTCCTACCGGCTTTACCATCTTTGTCAAGCTTCTTGACATAATTCCTATTATCTTTTTGGGGAAGAATAATCCTAACCAATAAGGATTATTCTCCCAAAACCCCAGTACATAAGGAGACTAAATACATAGCTACACAAAACATTCAAGGTAAATTCTAAATTCCTCCCTCAATTCTAAAAACCCTAGTCGAATCCCTCTCTCTCTCTCTCTCTCTATCTTGCTGCCCCCTTTTCAAACAATTTCAGTAATTCCCGATACGTTTTTTCTGTTTTCAAACCTTTTCTATTTTGTTACAACTAGGAATTGAGCATGCTGTCTGTCTACAGACTCTTATTGACGAACAAAAAGTGACTAAATTCTTGCCACTTAATTTTTCAAAATCTTTGCCGAACAAAAAGTGACTAAAGTACCCCTACTCCAAGGGCAAAAATATAATTTCACAATTAAATAATTAAATAAACAACTTAATTGGGTTGGCATATTACATCACTCCCATACTTGTATTTTGCGTGTATGTGTGACATATTAAATATTATTGTGTGCAAAACATGCACTGTTTTGTTTTATGGATGCTTGGCATTGGATTTCTAAAGTTTTGGAGGGTATATGCATACGGGCATTATCCTTGACGACCTGAGGGTGAAGGGGGCATAGCGTTTTCCTTGAGTTTCGATCCCCTTTATGCGGACATACTTTACCAATACCCTTGTATGAGGTTTATTCGATGAGGTGTAGCTGTTAAATTGACACTCTCGCTACCAAACCACATCAGTTGGTTATATTTTATGATTAGTAGGGATAGTTGGCCTTTAAGTGATCGGTCGTCAGACAAGCATATTTGGGTGGCCAGAAAACATTTGCGAAAGTTGTGTGAGCATATCAACTGTTTTTGGATCCAATAATTATATGGAAAATGGTTTATGTTGTACATATTCTTTCCACTATTTTTTTTTTAAAACTATTCTATTATTTCACTATCTATTTTCAAATTTGGCCATGAGCCCCATATTGGGCAGATGAATGTATGTGATGCTCACCCCTACTTTTCCATGTAGATTACAACCCTTGAACGCCATTTGGTGTTGTTCCCGGACCTATCAACACTTTGGTTCTTGTACCTCGTCATCTCTGACAAGTCGTGGTTTCATTTCCTAAATAGCTTAAAAGGATGCTTCTCATTTATTTCTCCCTCTGTGTAAATTATGGATGGTTGGTGTGTATTAAAATCTTTATGGTTTGTAAAATAACTTTATGAGGTTATGAATACTTTTTCTTGACCTTTTGGGTTGGTTTCTCATTAATAAAGTTTGTACAATATTTTATCCATTTTTCTGTTGTTATTTACAACTTTGATCCAACTTGTTTTACTTAATTAAAAGTCTTAGCGTATTTTGGGAATCTTACGAGTATAACCCTTGGATCTAGGTGTTATATTTTTTGGGATCCTCAAGGTATGTGACGCGGTCACATGTCTTGATTTTGGGGTGTGACACCATCCATAGAAATGTACTTGCCAAAAAGAAAGTAACTCCCATATTGATCAAATCGAAGAAAACACTTTACATAAGCACAATCCAAGCGGCCGTTTTCTTCGACGAGCTTAAAACGTGTATTGTCAAGATACTCGAAGACAAGTTACATAGTAGGTTTCTTTTCCCCCTTATCCATCACTGGAAAAACGTAATCAAATCGAACAAAGTTCATACGTGAGGAGATCTTCTAGAGAAGAGTGACCTAGAGAATAACATCGGGATATAAGCCATCTATTTAATCAAGGTCAGGATTTATCTTCTGTATTGCAACAACGTCATCTGTATCTTTGACTTTGGCCTTGTAAATTGTGTTGTATTACTCAACCCCAATAAATTCTCAATCTTTGTCATAAGCCTTCATTTCTTAATTAGAAAATAGTTGACGTTGTTGGAATACCAAGGTCAAAGATACAGATGATGTTGTTGGAATAGAGAAGATAAATCCCGACCTCAATAAAATAGGAGGAGATCCCAATGTTAATTGCGAGGTCACTTTTCTCTAGAGGTCACTTTTTTCTTTGATGGATAAAGGGGAGAAGAAACCTACTATGTACCTTGTGTTCGAGTAGCTTGACAAGACACTTTTTAAGCTCGTTGAAGAAAACATCATCAAATCAGACGATGTTCAGGTGTGGAGATATCATGTGGAGAAAAGTGACTCATGAAACATCATGTAGGTACTTATGCGGTTATTTTCTTCTACAAGCTTAAAAAGTGTCTTGTCAAGATATTTGAACACAAGGTACATAATGGGTTTCTTCACGCCTTTATCTATCATTGAAAAAACCTCATCAAATCGAACGATGTTCAGGTGTGTGGAGATCCTTTGGAGAAGTGTGATATTGCGAATAACATTAGAATGTAGGCCTCCTATTTGATTGAGGTCGGGATTTATCTTCTTTATTTCAACAACGTCATCTGTATCATTGACCTTGGCCTTGTAAACTGTGTCGTAGGACCCAATCCCAATAAATTCTCAATCTTTACCGTAAGCCTCAATTTCTAGACCAAAAACCAAACAAGGTTGTTGGAATGTCAAGGTCAAAGATACAGATGACGTTGTTGGAATAGAGAAGATAAATCCCGACCTCGTCAAATAGAAGGCCTACATCCCAATGTTATTTGCGAGGTCACTCTTCGCTAGAGGATCTCCACATACCCGAACATCGTCTGATTTGATGACGTTTTTTCTTTGATTGATGAAGAGGAGAAGAAACCCACTATGTACCTTGTGTTCGAGTATCTTAACAAGACACTTTTTAAGCTCGTTGAAGAAAACATCATCAAATCAGACGATGTTCAGGTGTGGAGATATCATGTGGAGAAAAGTGACTCATGAAACATCATGTAGGTACCTTTTGAAAATGACAATAGTTACTCGTGCTGAAGTGATGGCCGATATCGCATATAAGGCGGCTGAATTGTTGTTACTCACTGGAAAATACTTAACCGCAATCGACGTTTGGTCAGCTAGCTCCATATTTTGTGAGTCTAATAATTTGTGCTGTTTGAATTTTTAAACAATTAATTTATTATGAAATTCTTGTATTGTATTGCAGCTTTTATAAGGAATGAAGTGATTTATTTGAACAAGATTGTCAGAAAAATCAGTTGGTTGGCATATTGAAGTGAAGTGTTTTGTTTATTTATTTTCATTTTTTTGATCGAAAAAAAAGAGGAAATGTTATTAGTGTGCAAGTTAGTAGGATTCCTACATAGGAGAAGTGGGACGGAGTCACTCATGAGTCACAATGGCCAAAGGAGGAGAGTTGGGAGTTAGATTTTGCACATTACATGAAAAACATCTTACAATCTTCGATTGAAAGCTTTGTCAACTTTTGTTCCTGATTTGGATTTCTATAAGATAGGCCTTCTATAGGTGAGTTATCATCATTATTTTTTCTTGATGAATAGCTTTGAACTCTGGTCTTCTTATCACTCTCTCACGAGTTTTATTTAAAATTTTACTACAAGTTCACTTGCATTTGCCATACTTTCCATATTTGAAACTCATTATACTATTTCACGAGAGTTGAAACTCATTAGTGGTAAACATTTGAATTGGTATGTATATTGCATAGTAAACTAAACTACTAGTATAATGTAGTACTACGGGCAACCATGGTTAGTCTTCCTTGTTGCGTATTTCATGTGAGACTATAGTCTATATAGATAATGGATTCACTTCATTATATATGATTGCATGAAAATGACTGATTTGTGCCCATAAAGTAAAGGATGGATAAAACATTTGTTTTTGTTTATGTTCTTAACTTGACCATTCTGATGACGCACCGGAGACTCCTCTAATATGATTGTCCAGCTCCATACGCACTAATGATTGTTTGAATTTATTCCTATGCGACACATCATCCATTTTAAGATTCGGATTAGGATGCTGATCATTTGGTCTGTCTTGTGCCAAAACTACACTATTATCACCAAGGTTTATGACATACACATACCATTGAAGCAAGTTATGCATTTTTGTCAAGAGCCTTTTCCACCATTTATGTATGAGCCTATTCAAACATTGCTCTTAAAAACTACTACAGAGCAACAATTCATACTTTGTATCTCCCTATAGGTACAAAGGCTCTCACATTTCCCATTTGCAATTCCTAAGAGGTCACAATTCTTATGAGAGCCATCATCTTATGCAACGACTTCTGATGTACATTTTAATAATCAGTAATAGAAAATTGATTAAAGTTCCTAATTAGATTATATGACATTGAACAATCCATTGTTTGAAATTATGCTATCATGGAACAACCTTTTTCCATTAATGTCTGATTTATAATTGGGCTTAAAGGAAATAGACCACATCCAAAGAGGAAGAACAAGAGACCAGAAAGCATCCTTAATCATCTCAAGTTTCATGAAAATACTTTATTCATTGAAGTTCAGATTAGGTGCGTAGTTTATAAGAGATGGATATTGGTCAAACGAGAGTTTTTGATATTTAACTCTTGTTTTTTATTCACATCAACCTCAAAATTTCAAGGTTCAATCAGTCTCCATGAAGACTTTGTGACTGTTATTGTTGGTCACCACTGAACAAACGGTCGAGATTTTCTAGAGTCACATTAATGCAATACAATGTACCTCACATGGCAAGAAATGACAAAACAAATGTGGGGTTAGGTCGCTGGAAAAAATGAGAATATTATTAAATGGATGTGAAAGCGGGGCTAGCCCAATGATTTAGATTGTGAAATAGGCAACAAAATCTTGGACAAATTGATCAAACAATTTTTTTTTAATTCGACATAGAGATATTGTATAACAGTAAACTTGCTCGCATCATTCCCTAAGTTACTATAAGAGTTTCTCTCCAACTTGAAATAGAGGTATTTCAACCCAAAAAAAAAAACTTTTGATTAAGATGAAGCTTTTTGAACCTAAGAGCTTCCAATAAACTTTACAAGATAAACGTACGTTCTCAACAACCAAACACGTATACCATATTGGTATTTTAGTAGTTTAGGAGTCATTTCATTATATGATTAATTCTGGGGCTAGCCCAATGATTTAGATTGTGAAATAGGCAACAAAATCTTGGACAAATTGATCAAACAATTTTTTTTTTAATTCGACATAGAGATATTGTATAACAGTAAACTTGCTCGCATCATTCCCTAAGTTATTGTAAGAGTTTCTCTCCAACTTGAAATAGAGGTATTTCAACCAAAAAAAAAAACTTGTGATTAAGATGAAGCTTTTTGAACCTAAGAGCTTCCAATAAACTTTACAAGATAAACATACGTTCTCAACAACCAAACACGTATACCATATTGGTATTTTAGTAGTTTAGGAGTCATTTCATTATATGATTAATTCAGTGGATAGTTAAATGAAAATGACTCGAATTGTTTTCTTTTTGAAGAACTTGAGGATAAAAAGGTACCGGCCAATTAGTTTATGTACTATACAAGATTATATCCAAAACTTTGGTCAATAGATTGAATCCAATTATGCCCGTTATGATTTTGAAGTTTCAAAGTGATTTTGTTCCCTCACAGTTGATCGCAGACAATATTTTCATAGTTTTTCAAACTGTCTATGCTGTAAAATGTAGGGGAGGAGTGGTCTTTTCTAAAGCAATGCTTATGAAGTTGGACGGGTTCAAAGTTTACGATAGGGTGGAGTGGTCTTTTCTAAAGCAATGCTATGGAGGTTGGGATTTAATGAGAGATAGGTAGATTTTATCATGGATTGCATTTTTACTCTTACTTGATCTATCCAAGTGGATAACCAAGTTTAGGTTCCCTGTGCCCTGCCTCTCTTCCAGTTTTGAGAGTCAGTGGCAATTTCCCACCAATAATGGGCATTTCCGTGAGCTCTGTGTCCAGGGCTTTATGCCTTTTTCTTTTATGTTGTTTCTATTTTCTCCTTCCTCTCCAACCCCTTTTAGCTCAGGATTTCACAGAAATCTCCAACCCTTGTATTGGTTTTTCATCCTCTTTCACCCCATAGTCCTCATCCCCCAGATCCCCACCACTCTCACCCATATCACTTGCTCTACTCCTCTCCTTCCTCACTCATTCCAACCTCAATCCAAGTTTGTAGCTATTCATCGTCAACACACGTCTTCGCATCTTAATCTTAATTGGAATTTTGGTACAGTTTCGACTCGAGTGCTTGCACCACCATCTTCCACGAATTGGTTCTTATTGGGTATGCTAGTTATGGGCTGGCTTAGACCTTCGATTTCGCCTGATATGTGGCTGTTGTTCCCTTGGATGCGAGTTTGGGTTCGATCAGTGCAAAGTGCGTCTTAGTGGAGTGCATTATTGGGAATTTTCTGGTTTTATGTTTTACCAATTTTAAGGCTTTGTTCCAGTGGATTTGGGGTTCTTGTTTGTAGTGTTGGTTTGGAAGTTTGTTGTTTTGTTTTGGCCCTGGTTTGTAGATGTATGCCTACTACTTCTCCTATTACAGAGATGTCATGGCGGCTACATTTTCTTATTTTGTTTTTTTTGCTAGGGTTTTGTTTTGTTTTGGGCCTTTTGTATCTTTGCTATATTGGGCTTTATTTGTAACTCTTTCTTATGAATGAAAGTCCACTTTAACCCCAAAAAAAAAATGTTTAAGTGATGGGGGCGGCTATGGGCATGATTGTACCCACCCGGGGGTTAAGGTAGGGTGATCCCCTTTCGACCCTTTCGAAAGCTGGTTCAAGAAACCCCCAAACCCATTCCCTCCCATCAACCTCCTTTCACTCACACTCATTTTTCCATAGAACCACCAAAATGATGTTATACGTAATGCATTTTCTCCTTCTAAGATGTATCAGTTGTTAAGTATAATTGTTTCTCTTGAGAAGAGCTATGTTTAGGAAGAGTTCTATCTCATTAGAAGTCTAGAGTTGTGTCTGCAACTCTTGGAACTAATCCAAGAGTTATGTCTGTTATGAAAAGGTTTGAATGTTATTATAAATAGCCTATAAGATGGCCTAGTGTTGTAATTAATTTCGAAAATCAATAAAGCTTTAGTTTTCTGTTTAAAATTCTCTTCCATATTCTCTCATATCTATCTTTCTCCAACAAATTTGGTATATCAAAGCCAATCGATCCCTCCGTTGTGTTAATCATGGCATCAAGTTCAAATTCCTCAACCATTGGAAATATTCAAAATTTAATGTCTATTTTCGATGGAGAGAATTATGAATATTGGAGCCTACAAATGAAGACCTTGTTTATCTCTTAAGATCTTTGGGAACTTGTAGAAGATGGTTATGAGGAACCGGAAAAAACTTCGACGGGAAAAGTGTCATCGGAATCGCAGCAAGCACTTAAAGAAAATAGGAAAAGAGATGCCAAGGCTTTATTCTTAATTCAACAGGGAGTAAGCAAAAATTTCTTGCCAATGCTTTATTCTTAATAGAAGTTATGGGGATACAATTCCATACAAGAAAATTGTAGAGAAAACTCTACGCAGTCTACCGCCGAAGTTTGATCATGTTGTTGCAGCAATAGAAGAGTCAAAAGATCTCACTGCACTTTCGCTCCATGAACTAATTTGTTCTTTGGAAGCACATGAAAAAAGGATTAATAGGTCTACAGACCAATCTTTGGAGAAAGCCTTTCAATCCAAATTGGATTCGAAGGAGAAAGAAGACAAACAAAAAGGAGAATCTCAAAAGTCTCAAAACAGAAAAAGTAAAGGAGAATCTCATTGGCGGAAGAATTACAACAAAGGCAACTATAACAACAACAATCAGCAAGGACACAGCCATCAAAAGAATCAAAATGGTCAACTTGTCCCTGAATATCATGTTTGTAAAAAGACTGGGCACAAAAGTGCAGATTGTCGGTATAGGTGTACCAAATGTAGAATACCCAACCATTCTCCAAGAGATTGCATGTATAAGAAAAATAATGAAGCCAATTTCATAGAAAATAATGACTCACTAGAGCAACTATTTTATACATGTCTCAGCGCTCGTCAAGAACCACAAGATATATGGTACGTGGATAGCGAATGCAGTAACCACATGACGGGAAACAGACAATGTTTTGTCAAATTTGAAGAAAATGTGAATTCACAAGTCAAGCTCGGAGATGGAAAGCTTCACAACGTGGAAGGCATGGGTATTATCTTTGTTCAAACTCGAGAAGGTACACCAAAACTAATCTATGATGTGCTATATGTTCCTAACTTGGCACAAAATTTATTAAGTGTAGGACAACTCCTATAGAAAGGCTTCTCTGTTAAATTTGATGATGATCACTGTGTTATTTCTGATAAAAAGAATAGCACTGTAGTGGCTAAGATAAAAATGACGGCACACAAAGTCTTTCCGTTGATCATGACATCAAAAGAAAACTATGTTTTGGAAGCTGAAAATGTAAAAGAATCACTATTGTGGCATATGAGGTACGGACATCTAAATCAAAGAAGTCTATAGCTCTTACACCAGAAAGATATGGTGGTTGGCCTTCCTTCCGTTCAGTCTGAGAAAGAAATATGTGAAGGTTGTATTTTTGGAAAATTCCACCGCTTACCATTTTCATAATCAACATGGAAAGCAAGAGCCCCTCTTGAGTTGGTACATGCAGATATATGCGAACCGACTCGAACACCATCTTTTAATGGCAAGAAATACTTTCTTCTCTTTGTTGATGACTATAACAGGATGATGTGGGTTTATTTTCTAGAATAAAAGTCAGAAGCATTCTCTTTTTTCAAGCAATTTAAGGCATATGGAGAGAAACAAAGTGGATACAATATGAAGACGTTGAGAATTGATTGTGGTGGAGAGTTCACATCAAATGAATTTTCAGAATTTTGCAAAAGCAATGGAATAAAAAGAGAATTGACGGCAAGCTACGCTCCACAGCAAAACGGTGTTGCGGAACGAAGAAATCGAACAATTGTGGAAATGGCAAGAAGCATGTTAAAAGCAAAAGGTCTACCAAATGTGTTTTGGGCTGAAGCAATTCATACCACAGTGTTTATTCTCAACAGGTCACCTACCAAGTCTATCAAGGATATGACTACTTTCGAAGTATGGCATGGGTTTAAGCCAAAAGGTTGATTTCTTTAAGATCTTTGGTTGCATAACCTATGCACATGTTCCTTCTCAAAAGAGAGAAAAGTTTGATGAAAAGGATGAAAAATATATTTTTGTGGGCTATAGTGACAAGTCCAAGGCATACAGATTGATTGATCCAAGAACTAATAAGTTGGTAATTTCTAGAGATGTTCAGCAATGGAATAAAAAGAGAATTGAAGGCAAGCTACGCTCCGCAACAAAACGGTGTTGCGGAACGAAGAAATCGAACAATTGTGGAAATGGCAAGAAGCATGTTAAAAGCAAAAGGTCTGCCAAATGTGTTTTGGGCTGAAGCAATTCATACCACAGTGTTTATTCTCAACAGGTCACCTACCAAGTCTATCAAGGATATGACTACTTTCGAAGTATGGCATGGGTTTAAGCCAAAAGGTTGATTTCTTTAAGATCTTTGGTTGCATAACCTATGCACATGTTCCTTCTCAAAAGAGAGAAAAGTTTGATGAAAAGGATGAAAAATATATTTTTGTGGGCTATAGTGACAAGTCCAAGGCATACAGATTGATTGATCCAAGAACTAATAAGTTGGTAATTTCTAGAGATGTTATTTTTGATGAATTCAAGGTATGGAGATAGGAAAATGAACAAGGTGAAATACTGAGATTTTTCGAGAAACCAGAAACATCAAATTTAGAAGAATCTCTGCTGCCCCAAAGTCCAATTTCAAGGGCAAGAAGTCCAATTCCAAGTGCAAGAACATTTGGTCCTAGTTCACCAGATTCAACTCCTAGACTAAACGCAAGAACACGTTCATTGGCAGACATATATGAGTCGTGTGATCTTGCCTTGAGTGCTTTGGAGCCTCAAAAATTTGAGGAATGAGTGAAAGAAAAAATTTGGCAAGACGCAATGGAAGAAGAAATTAGAGTTATCAAGAAAAATTCTACGTGGGAACTTGTTGATCGGCCTAAATCAAAGGACATCATTGGACTTAAATGGATCTACAAGACAAATAACAATGAAGACGGCTTAATCCAAAAGCATAAGGCTCGGCTAGTTGCCAAAGGCTTCTCTCATCAACCTAGAGTAGATTTCAATGAAACGTTTGCTTCGGTTGTACGAATGGAAACTATACAAACTGTGTTGGCTTTGGCAGCACAATTGAAAACTGAAGTTTTTCAATTGGATGTCAAGTCCACTTTTTTGAATGGAGAACTTGAAGAAGAAGTTTACGTGGAGCAGCCGCAATGATATATTGAAAAGGGAAATGAAGACAAAGTTTGTCGACTTCGAAAAGCACTATACGGTTTAAAGCAAGCGCCAAGAGCCTGGAATAGCAAAATTGATCAATATTTCCGTCAAAGTGGATTTGTAAGAAGTCCAAGTGAGCCATCACTCTATCTCAAGAAAGAAGCTACACATGATTTTCTTATTGTGTGTCTTTATGTTGATGACTTGATTTATACGAGTACCAAACTAAGGATGGTAGAAGCATTCAAGAAGGACATGATGAAAGAATATGAGATGACTGATTTGGGTTCTATGAAGTATTTTCTAGGAATTCAAGTCCAACAATCGGAAAAAGGGATTTTTATGTATCAAGAAAAGTATGCAGAAAATCTCTTGAAAAGGTTCAATATGTTGAATTGCAAGTCAATGGATATTCCAATGGCAATTAATTTAAAGCTTTCAAGTAATGATGTAGCACCAAGAGTTGATGCTTCTATGTATAGAAGTATTGTTGGCTCACTTATTTATTTATCTAATACAAGGCCAGACATAGTTCATGCAGTTAGTGTTGTATCTCGATTCATGAATGATCCAAGTAATCATCATTTTGATGCTATTAAAAGAATACTAAGATATGTGCAAGGAACCAAAGGATATGGCATCAAATATACACAAGAGAAAGAAAGCATTTTAGTTGGGTTCACAGACAGCGATTAGGCTGGTGCAATTGATGATAGAAGAAGCACATCTGGCCATGAGCATGTGTTTTTCTTGGGAAGTAAAGTTACATCATGGTCGTCGAAAAAGTAGAGTATAGTGGCATTATATCAACAATCGAAGCAGAATATATTTCAGCCACAAGTACAGCATGTGAAGCAGTTTGGATTAGAAGAATATTAGCAGATCTTTGTCAAGAACAAAACACTCCAACAAATTTGTACTGTGATAACATGTCCACAATTTCCATGACAAAGAACCCAGTCTTTCATAGCAGGACAAATACATTAAGAGGGAGTGTTAAACATAATGCATTTTCTCCTTGTAAGATGTATCAGTTGTTAAGTAGAATTGTGTCTCTTGAGAAGAGCTATGTTTAGGAAGAGTTGTATCTCATTAGAAGTCTAGAGTTGCGTCTGCAAGTCTTGGAACTAATCCAAGAGTTATGTCTGTTATGAAAAGGTCTGAATATTATTATAAATAGCCAATAAGATGGCCTAGTGTTGTAATTAATTTCAGAAATCAATAAAGCTTCAGTTTTCTGTTTAAAACTCTCTTCCATATTCTCTCATATCCATCTTTCTCCAACAAATGAGAGATGGGTTGACTTGGTTCGACGCAATTTGATTGGTTGTGCAATTTTTATAGATCAACAATGTTTTTCAAAATTTTGTACCTTTCAATGATCCTGAGCATGAACCTCTTATGCATGTCAACATTATTGCTTGAAATGAATTTTGGAATCAATGCCTTCTCCGATTTTGGAGTAGTTGAGGCATGTTGCTTAGTCACATTCTTTGAAGCTCTTTTGGGTGCCATTGAGTCAGATTCAAATTTTTGAGTAAGAATTGTTCAAAATTTCAGTGGAAAGGAGAGTTGCAGAATGAAAGATCTCAGAGAGACGTTAGGGCCTTTTCTTTTGCAAAATCGCATGATTTTTGCTTGAACTCACAAGTAGAGCAAGGTGAAGAAGACTAAGGGAGCCATTCAGTTTCAAAAGGAAGTTGAGTTAATTCCAAGCTTAGCGAGCATCATTAGTCTAGCGGTTGTTCATGAATCGTGAGAGGCAACATGGCAAGTTGAGGGGCACAAGGAAAGGCAACGTGGGATTTTAATTCAAAATTTTAACAAGCTTATGTCTTTAGCAAGTTAAAACTGGGGGCACATTTTTGGGGCAAAATTGACTTGGGCCACTTCAATGGCTAAGAAAATCAATTGCGCCCATAATCTTTCTAGCCCAAGGAAAGTTGCAGATCGAATAAAATACCCAATGGAATGATCAAAAGGTGGCCACGTGTGCAAGGACAAAGTCATCGAAGAGCTTTCTCCTAAGAGATTTCCCCTTAGTTCTCACATGGGTTAGCTTGCAAATTCGGATTAGGTGAGAGAATTAAATGCTACCCAAACTACTACTTAAACAAAATCAAATCTCGTTTAAACTGCTGGATTTTAGCTCAACTTCATCATTTTGAAGCAAATCTGTGACTGCTATTCCAGTGGTGATTTAAGGAAAGTTGTTCCCTAGTATCTAGGCAAGGCTACTTGGTTGCCATCACTATGAAATTGGGAGGGACTATAATAATCGAAGTCTATCTCTCAAATATTTATCAACTCGATCAACTTGGTCTCAAGTTTCTCAACAGCTTTCTTGCTTTCATTTATGGGTTTCCACTTGACAACTCCATTGAAACTTTTGTTTATTTGACTCTGCCTTCTTCCATAGATGGTATGATTTTTAGTTGACATTCGATTCCAACTGTGATTATTTAAGAAGTTTCATTATACTCCAATCAATCCGATTTAAAGCTATTTCAGTTCGATCATATTCTTTATCGCTTTCTTTAACTTGTATTGTCCATTTAGACTCAATTCTCTCTCCATTAATAAAAGTTATTTTGGTTCAATTACGATTTCAAAATTTCGCTCTTTGAGGTCTTACCTCATGTAAGAGGAATATTGAAGTCCTTAATCAATTTAGGAATAGAAAAAAATCAATTTAGTCCAGTTTCCCACTTGAAGCACAATTGCTTGAGAATGAGTTAAGATTCTAGGCTGACTCTGGCCAAGGCCGTGAACTTGCACACCCCTAAACTACAACAAGCTTTGAAGCCCCTACCTCAAGGCTCAAAGGACTTTCATTTCATTTCTATCATATTTACATATTTTATATTGGGCTTAACAGTACCAATAGTGGCACGCCTCCAAATACACCATACAAAACATATTTGAGCCCAGTAAAGCGCTTTGAATAGTTACAATCTATTTAATCCAATGCTAAAATACAAAGCTACGTTTTTGGGGTGAACAAAACCATATTAGGTAACGTTAACAAGTGTACAGAGTGTTGTGAGTTACTTTTAGTGCTTCTTCTTGGATGCATGCAAGGGTTATTTTTATCTCCTTGCAAAGTTTACCCTCAACAAGTCGGATGGGCAAGCACAACTTTGGCTTTACATCAACCAAGTAGGAAAGAGTTGTATGCATTTGCTCCTCTATCAAAGAGTTGTCACATGCTATTTCTCTATTCAGCTGCATCAACAATCATTCATTCTAACCCTGTAAGCTTTTAAAATATAAAATAAAGTGTTTGTAAAAAAAAATATAATTTTTGACAAACACTTTATTTTATATTTTAAAAACTTCTCAAGTGTCCATATGTAATCGGATAGTTTAACAATATGTATTTGATTCAAATATATATAAGGGCTAATGACAAAAGACCCCTAAAGGTTTGGGGTCATTCTCAATATGGACCCTGAGATTTCAATTTCATCAATTTACACCTCAATGTTTTCAAATCTGACCAATTTAAGTCTTACGTTAAGTTGACCGTTTGGTCAGACGTAAACTGATGACATGTCAACTGTGGGACCCACTTACTAACCAATCCCTAAAAAAACTTTAAAAATCCCAACCCCTTCCCTGCCCAACGCCCCCTGTTCCCCATCCCCTTAACTCAGCCACCTCCATCACTGAGAAACATAGCAAGATGAAATCTCTGAATTCCTATTGATGAAAACACCTGCCTCAAACAGAGCAGATACTTAGGGCCCGTTCGTTTATGTTTTGAGAGCCCATTTTCATTTTGAGAGAACAAAAACAAACAGAAAACATGTTCGGTAGGCAAAAACAGAAAATACAGAGAACGTTTTATGAAAACAAAAACAACTTCACGTTTACTTGTAGAAAACAGAAAAAAGCTGTTTTTATTCTCACAGGAAACAACACTGAAAACACGTTGCTTCTCTCCCCATCAGACCAAAATCACCGTCAAAAGCTGCCAACAGAGAACCACACCCAGAACTTGAACCACCAACATCACCCAATCAAAATCACCGCCGCCCCATCGAACTAGATTGATATCACTGCCACTCAATCGAACCCAACAAAATCTCTACGCAATTGAATTGAACCACCATCGTTGAACAACTAATTGCCGAATCAATTTCCCTTATAATCTCATGAAATACACAAGTACAACATTCCCAACTGATATCTCTTGAAATCCAAGTCCAAGTATGCCATCAAATTTGGATACCAAAAATGACTCCAGGCTCCTTGGTTGTCTCGATATATTCCTAAAACAAACTACCTATATCATTAAAGGGAAACCACCAACAAGAAGCTATATTTGTATGATTAAACCAGCGCCCACACCCACCAAGTCACACCAAACCACAATGTGATCCACCCCACCTCTGACTATACAACCCTAACAATAATCTCATCCCAGCAAAATCTGAGAACAAACAAAAATACATAACCATACGTGGTGGCCCAACCCCTGCAATACAATCTGGCAAACAAAAATACATAACCATACGTGGTGGCCCAACCCCTGCAATACAATCTGGAGAATCACCCAACAATTGCAATATTCTGATATAATTATAAACCCACAAAAAAATTGGAAGAATAATAATTACCATGATTGGCCACTAGTTTGCTAATTACTGAGCAAACCTCGGCGTCGGCATCGAGGAGGACGCAATTCTTGATCAAAATCTTGGCGATGTGGTAGTGGAGGCAAGCAAGGATTGAATCAAGGTCGTTTTGGGTGCGGAGCTTGCCGACAGAGAGATTAGGGGTCTGGCATTTCTGGGATAGCGAAACAATGTTGCAAAGGATCTAAGAGATGGAGAGGAGGTTGAGGGAGAGAGGGTGGGAGACAGAGGTTGGGAAGTAGGCGTTGGCGGGATAGGGTGGGGAACAGGGGGCGCTGGGTTGTTGGGTAGGGAAGAAGCTGGGTTTCTTTTAAGTTAACATCAAACCAAACGGTCAACTTAACGGAAGGGTTAAATTGATCAGATTTGAAAACATTGGGGGTATAAATTATGATTTAATAACTATATTCTTGGGAAAAAGTAAGATTTAACGTAGACTTTCAATTGACATAAATGTTTTCTCAACGACATGACGTTTTCCAGTTCTTATGGCCATTTTCCCAAGAAAACGACATCTGGCCACAACGGCAAACGGCCGTCGCGATACCACCTTTGATATCTTTCTCCACAGAAAAAGAAGCAGCACGGTGCCATAGTTTGCTTCACCATGGAGTTCAGACCTCGCAATTACAGTGCCGAAAAGCAAGCCCACGCGCTTCCGCGAGTAAGAGCGGACGATCACCCTCTCTCCGCTCCATCGTCTCGACCTCACCTCCAGGTTCCAATCACATCGATCATATTTTCAAATTTTCGTTATTTTGTTACGTCTGCCATTAAGCATCTGTTTGGTTGCATAGAAAGCGTAGGAAATTCAAATTCATGATCGCAGATAGTAAAACAATTTTACTTGCTTGAGCAATTTGGAATGTTAGACAGACTTGAGCTTGAGCTTGAGCTATCATCTACTTGAGCACAATTTATTTTTGTTAATCATAGATGGGTGCAATGTCTCATTTTTATTCCCTAAGTGTGAAAATTCCATGTCAAATTATAGTAAATCTGATTACTTCTTTGGTCTTGTGCTTTGATTATGATATCTTTGAAAGTCTTGGATTGTTTAGAAATTGCAGTATTTTGATATAGGTTGAGGTCATGGACCATGGGGATACGGAGTTTTTTGACCCGCTAAGAAGGTCCGATTACAATGCCGAAGCTGCTAGAGAGGATTTAGTAGACATTGAAACCAGTTCTGGGGCAGGGCTCTCCAGTGAAGCTTCTATTCAAAATCCATCTAAAGAATGGACCTCTTTTAAGAGATCCCTGATGCAGAGGTTTCCAGTCTCCAAAACAGTTTCGACTTCTTCAGTAAGCATTTCATGCTTCTTGATTTTTTTTGAGTTCCACATTCTGTGCTATATTCAAATTTTGTGCAATCTGCTGTGGCTTGATGGTATCTTGAGTAATTTTCAAGCTAGTATATCTGGGTTGCCTTGACACCATTTTCAATTCTGTATATTTCGTAATGAATTAGAGTTTGGTTCCTGGAAGAATGCCACTTCAATTGTTGCTAGCTAGTTTTCAAAACAAAAGCATGAAATATCTTAGCAGGTGAGGCTTATGTTTCTGACATCAGTTTCAGATTCTATATGTTTTTCATATTGAAATAGAGTTTTATTTTTGGGTTTCCTGGATTAATGTTATTGCACTTGTTGCTGGCTAGTTTTCAAAAGTATGAAGTATGCTATGGGAATTCAAAATTTTCTTATCATATATCTCTTTTATAAGCTTCTCCATTCATTAGCTTTTTGATCAATCTTTATATTTTTCCCTAAATGGTATTATCATATTTTAAAGTGGCCCAGCTATTCCCTCCCCTTATGTTCCTTATTGAAAGCTGTAACCTACCTTGTAACCCTTTTTTTCCTTTTCTTAATAATTACAGATGTCCGATGTGATGGTGAAAGGCAGGAAAAGTATGTCAGCCTCCTTTCCTTTGTCTAACTACAAAGTATCATTTTCACCAGCTTTTTATTGCCAATACTCGATGTGTTAAAGCAGCTATAACAATCACTTGGTTTTCTTTGTTAATGATGTGAATTTACAGTATATGAGAAATCTTCAACAAGTATGCATTTGGAGGAACTGGACGATCCAGAAAAATTTGCAGAAGAGGGTGGCAAGGTCATCACAGGGCAGGAATATGTTTCTCGGTTGCATGAACTTAAAGCTGAATTAACTCGTGCATGGCATGCTGATGATCGTGTGACATCCTTGAAAATATCAATAAAAGTAATTTTATTATTTTTTGTTGATAATTCGGTTTGCACAATGTATCTTACCTTGAGAGAGTTTGTGGTATAAAAAAAGATTACATAGGTTTACTATTTCATTAAATGTTGAAAACTTTGTTGCATCTTCATCCTTTACTATGAAATCATTTGTGAAGTTACTTAGCGATATATGTGCTTATACTCTCAAGCTTTAATATTTCCATTTATTTGGCATAAAACACTAGATTTTTGCTGTAGCCTCTCATGCAAAAGGTCATTTTTCTATGAGTTCTGAAAGGTCAACAGGTTAGATTACCAATTCATGTTAAGAATCAATCTTGTCTGAGAATTAGGCCATTCTGAAGTTAATTTAGCTATACATGTTTATAACTCAAGCTTAAAGTTTTTCCTTCATTGCACTACATAACCAGTTTTCTCATTTCCACTTTTGTGTAAATTTAGTTTGTCTTAAAAAAACCGTTTGATAGGTCCATGGATCATATTACTAATTCATGTTCCTCCATCTTGTGAGAGAAATAGGTTTAGGAGTATATGCTGCTGCTTCTTTGTGTAAATGTTATTACCTTTTATCATTTCAAAAGCAATTTTCTGTTGACAGGTTGCTAGGCTTTTGATGGATACATCTGTTTTACAATGCTATCCTACACTCTTTGCTCTTGCTACGGATATTTTGGATATGCTTGGGGATTTGGTATGGGAACGCATCAAATTGAAAGCTGAATTTGATGAAGATGAAACCAAATTCTGCTTCTTACCAGGTATTGCTGTTAAATTTCTTCCTCTGTGTCAATTGTTTTATTTTCCTTAGGAGCAATACTTTTGAAGTCTTTTTGTTTGAAGCTATTTCTAGAATATGTCGAAGTGCCGCATATTTATATGCCGGTTTGTATGGAATAAATCTTTATGCATGTTGACATGGTTGAAAGCGAAACTTAATTTGCCTGATCATTTTGCAAAAAGCAGACAAAGTGGACTGTCATATACATAACTTTAATACAGGACGCGATGTATCATAGATGCCTTGGAGAACTAGCAAACTTATCTGCCAGTCTTCCTTATCTCCACTATTGGTTATCATTTTTGTTTGCTCTCCTAACATTAATTAACTTATTGGTTTACAGATTGTTGGTGTTGTTGTACTGTATCAGTTTTATGATTTTTTTTTTCCTGAAGTTTTGATTGGTTTACGGCAGAGAACTTTTCAGCAAGTGATGTTTGCTCTGATGCCAAAGAAACTTGCAAGAACTGGTTCTGCAAAATTGGTGCTGTCCGAGAGCTTCTTCCACGCATGTAAGTTCTTGTTCATTATTTTTATGATTTTTTGTTCATTCTCTCTCTCTCTCTCTCTCTCTTTAAAAATGCTGTAGCAATGCATGCGGCCTTACTTTTGTTCTGTTCTAATGATGTTGTTATCCTTGGTAGTTTTCTTTAATAAATAAATGACCATGCATTAAAAAAACAGAGAAGGGTACAGGAACAAGGATGAGACTTTCTTCTGGAACAAAATGAGAAGGAAAAGATTTCTTTAATATTTTGAGCTTAAAGCCTTGGATATTCTATAAATAAATAAAAAACAAGAACCAAAACTGGGATAGGGTGTTATAAGATCTCAGTACTTGATTGTTACTGCCTGATTGACTTCTAATGTTTTTGATCAACTTTCTTTTTATGCTCTTTTACTTGTAGTTTCTACATGCAAGAATTTCCTTCTTGCTTCTTCCTTCTGTCACATCCCCTTTTTCTAAATATGGAATTATCCAGGTATTAATCTGATATGAATTTCAGTTATTTGGAGCTGGCATTATTGCCTTGCTGGCGTTTCTTGGTTGACCAACCTCTTGACAGTCTCCGGCGCTTGGTAATGATGACGAGAGGGTTAGCAGATCCATTGGCATCTGCCTATTGCCGTCTGTATGTGTCCCATTGTATGAGGAAGTTGCCTTCACTTGATACAGGTATATATTTTCTGTACTACATTTATAGTCACAACACATGCTGATAAATTTACTGGTGACTGGTGTTGGATTGATTTGGTTCAATTTGAAGAAAAAAACAAAAAAAGAGAAACAGAGAAGACAAGAATAACGCAAATAGGATTAGTGAGGAAGGACACGATTGTTCATGACGTGCTTTCCCAATAGCACTTTGTGGCAGAAGGGCATAGATAACTGACCCAATCAGATGGGTTTAGTGACCTGTTGAATTCAAAAATATGTATGGCAGAACACTACTCATCTCACCAAGACATGTGGCCTGTTATATGCTTATTCTCTTCCATTCCAATTTCCAATCATCACTATAATGCAATTGTAGGTAGGAGTTGTCTTGAAACAAAAATCCAATGTTTAGTAAGGTGCAGAGAAAATGGTGCACTGTAAACTGAATCAAAATTTCAGTTTGATTAACTTCCTTTTTGAACTAAAATAGATTGATGTTTGGGGTGTTTTTCAATTCATTTATCCTTGTTGCAAGGGCTTGCAACTCTAGTGGTTAAGAGCGTTTACCCCTTGCACCTGTGGTCCCAAGTTCAAAACCCCCCTTCCCTGTCATTTGATGAAAAAATTATTTTTCATCATAGTTTTGTCAGAGAACAACCTTTCGAAGAGTCAAAATTAATAATGGTTGAATGCATAAATAGCCGCTAGAAAGAATTTTTTTTTTTTTGCTCTCAATACTTTATTTATAGTCTTTCTTAAATGTTCTATTTTTTTTGCTAATTTCATAAATTATCAGTTTATTTTGGTGCTTGCCAATTCTATAGGTGATGAGGTTTACTGATAAGAAAGTTTGTAGCATAGGTGAAGTCTAATTGTGCTCCTGCTTAAACCAAAATTATGCTAAAACATGTATAACTTGGTCTCAAATTTATAAAATCATTCATGCATTCTAGCCTAGCTTGGACCTCAGATTGATGGAGTTCTTGAATAATCTATTTGAACCTTCTGTTGGTAAACAACATCCTCTTACTATTTACTTCTAACAGTATAAATAATAAATACTTTACAGTCTCATGTTTGGCAATTATTTTAGGGAGTTTCACTAAAACACCCAAAATGGGGGCTGAAATTATAAAAAAACCCAACACCCAAAACACTTTATAAACACACCCAAAACCCACCATTACACACACTCAAAACCCATTTATAAACACACCCAAAAAATATACAATTGTTGACTTTGGGGTTGATTTTGGGTGTGTTTATATGTTTAAATAGTGTGTGGGTTTTTTTATAAATACATGTCTAGGATTGAGTTTATTTATAATAATCTAATTATTTTACAGGATGCCTGCTCACTTGTGTGAATGACTTCAAAATTGTGTTGATGCGGGTCATATCATCAGAGGAAACCAGTCATGGAAATTTGAGTGACAACAAAAGATTGCTTGTCGGTCTGATGGAACCCACCATTGAGTTTATCATGAAATGCATATTTAAGAACATGTCCGAGGTATGTACTGCATGTAGCAATAATTCTTGTCTTTGGCACTCTATATTAAATGGCTATATTCAAAATTCCATTGCCCTGGATATATCTTGTTTTGAAAATATAGGAAGCAAACTTATGTGGTATTGGTAGTGCACGGTGCTTTAGGATTTAATAAGCATTTATATGCTGGTATGAACCCTTTGAAGTAATTATAAAGCAGAACATAATATTATACCATTTGAACTATGTCGGATTTGTTGGGAGTCTCATGTTCATTGTGCTCACTCCAAAGCCTTCTTTCATCTCTTAAAAGTTTTAGAGAATGTTTTTGAATATATCCAAACATGATGCTGGTGTGAGATGAATTAGTTGGTAGTTGAATCTATCAAATCATGAATAGCTTTTGTGAGATGAAGTAGTAGTCTTTACTGTGTAATGATGTAGTCATAATTTTAATCTGTTGAAAGAGACAAGTAGGTGATGTGCTCGTTGAGCTTGGACTTGGGGACAACCAAGTGGAGTTGTTTGGAAGGTTCCCATATGTCTCAATTGTTCTTCATCATCTACTCAAGCAACTTCCATCGGAAGTAGTTAGCTCAAGGGCTGTGGAGATCCTTCGTCTCATTGAGTTAAGCAATGATGATTCCTTTGATCAGGTATTGTTCATAAGAAGGTGGTCAAGTCATAACTTTGGAACACGTAAAGCACTGCATTATTGATGTGTCGCCCTTCCTGGGTTAATCTGGATGTTAGGTCCAAGTTTATCAATGAAAAACCATCTTCAATTTGCAGTTCTTGAATCATCTCTGTTGCTTCTTCTTTTCTTTTTTTTGGTTGGGAAAGTGCTTGAATTACAGGTTACTTGGATTTAGGCTGTGTGAAAGATCTCAAATTGACACTGCCAATGCTGTGGTGGACAAAGCCATCCAGGTATTTAGAGGGATCTGTTTCCAGTTGCTTAGTTTTTATTTTTCATTGGTTATTTTACCTTTTCTTTTTTAATATTTCATAGTGCTTCATTTCTAAGGAATCCGGTTAAGAATTTTCATTTTTATGCATTTTATTTGATGATAAATCAGGTTATTGTTCAATATGATGGCCTTGATGAGTACTTGAAGGTTGCGGATGCTTATGTGGATGTTATCCTTCAAAATCATATGGTGCGTCTTACTAGGTTTTCATATTTATTAGACGAATCGAAAGTTCCAGTTGGTTGTAACACCATTCTGGCTGACTGGTTCTTTGAATACTTTAAATTAATCTATTTTTTGTTGTTGTTGTTGTGGGGGGGATATGAAACAGAGAAATATGATATTACTTGAAAGTGATCAAGCAGTCCACCAAAAAAAAAAAAAAACTAACAGAAAACCCGAATAAAACCAATTAGCAACTCATTGAACTCTTATAATCAACACTCTTTCAACCTTAGTATTTCTAAAGCTGCCTCTGTAAGCAGTTGTCCTTATTGTTTAAACTTCGAGGAAGTAAGCTACAATAAATATTAGGCTTAAAACCCATTAAGACCCATCCCTATGTCTATGTGTAGGCGTGCTTGACATGTGAGCTTGACATGTTAGAAAAGGAATATACAAGTGGAGACATTAAGATTTAAAGCAAGGTTTTGTGGACATTCGAGCTCCAATACCATGCTGGAGAATTGTCGTAAAAGCTTAAATTGTAAGGAATTGGACCAACAATGTATACTAAAATTGTACTAAGGTGCAGCACTTTAGGTCTTGCGCAGGTAAGTAAAATGGAAACTAACACTTTGTTAAATCATATTGTCTAAGAACAACTCCAATTTCTTGCACAATTTAAATCATAATGCCAAATGTAATTTGTAACATGAATAGTGACTTTCTCCTAGTTTTGATGTAAGTTACACCAGAAAAAAGTGGAGTGCTCGTACGGACTATGAAGGGTAAAATAAAAGATTATGCAGTTTTGAGTTTCCTTCTCATCTGTATATGTCAAGGGTAATTGATAAGAGAAATTCGGCTTGCTACTTATAGACTTAAACACTATTGACAATTCCCCCCACATTTAGTTAAGATTAATGGGCAATATGACGACGTTGGGCTGAGTTAATTGGAATGTCTTCACTCGGGGTTTTTTGGGACTTCTCTTCAATGTTCTTGTTATAAGATTGTTATTCTAACTGTAACATTTGTTTTTTGTTAACTTCGCGTTGATGAATGCAAACGTGTGTATACCACATTAGTATCTACATTCTGTCTCGGTTTTCTTCCTCTGAATCTAATTATATGCCAGGACGACCATCTGAACTCCATTTTAGAAGGTATTTCAAAACGAGCATGCAGTGAAGAGATTGCTGATGATGAACTGGCAACCTTGCAGTCCATCTTGGTGAAGCTTCTTTCTTATTACAAGGATTTAGAAGACATATTTTCCATGGTATGCTTTTCCTTGTACTTATGGTGCAGCTGGTTTCCTGGTTGTATTCTCTCTCTCCTCTCTCCCTCTTATCAGGCAGTGTTAATACCATGATGGCAAGGAATTTAAAAGTAATGATCACCTTGCTTGTAGTTATATAATTGGTGTGTAGTTTTGAACCATAAGATCTTGTTGAACTACCCATGGGTAATTAGTTGTGCTTTTTATTTTGTAGAATCATTTTCTCAAGATCTTGGATCTAATGTATGGAAGTTCGCGAAGCATCGTCAATATGCATATCCTTGATATAGGGATAAGGTGCCTTTTGGTTACTTTATATTCATTTTCTACTTTATCTAGTTAATGCCTCACCTCACTGTTATTGTGCCTTTTGAAAGACAAACATCTTCCGAGCTTCAGAACTTTTTGAAACTGCTCAAATTAGATTTTTCTTTTTCTTGTTACTCATGTATATATGAATGACGTGTCCTTCAATTTCCTGGGAGCAGTTTAATGTTTGCTTATTCATTTGGCAGGAATGGTTGTATACGTGATCCGCGAACCATACAGTTTCTTCTCGAAATTTCTCAGGCTCTACATCAGGATGAAAATTTTGGGAATCTAAAAGATGATACTAACCAACCAGCACGTTTGATTTCTCAGTTTGTATCTCTGGTGATTAATTTTGAACTACATAATAGAATGTTGTGACTCTTTTGTGGTAGCAATTCACATGATTGTCTGGTATTGATTGTTGCTCTTCATTGATAGGTTGATTATGGGGCAGAGATGGAGAGTCAGTTGGCATTCTTAGTTGAATGCCGTGGATCTTTTGGTAGCATTCGTGGGCTTAAGGTTTTTTTGATTTCCTGATTATGTTTTGTTGTTAACTTTGACAAGTCCAATATCTGTTTTTAACCATACTAGTGATTTGATTCTATGTAACTGCATTGAACTGTCTGATGATAAGTTTGGGTTGAAAGACACAATGATGAGAAGTACTTTTTTTAATACCAACCCGGATAATTTATCGGAAGACAATTTTCCATAATATCAAATATATGTACTTTCATTTATATATATTCCTTTCTACTGTTAATTCAACACTTAATTTACTTTCAGGAAACTCTTATTCACTCCAGTAATTGTTTAGCGATTAAGGCTTTGAAAGATGGGAATAGGCATCTCGGTTTTGTAAAATCCTGCATAGCATTTTCTGAAGTCACATTACCTTCTATTTCACCCCAGATTAGACAGTTAAATCTTTATCTTGAGACTACAGAGGTAATGTTTTCTTCTGGTGTGATCATGTTGTGTATCAATTTAACCATATATTTTTCCTCATTCCTGCATTAATAGTTCAGGTAGCTCTACTGGGTGGCTTAATTTCCCATTCGGATGGACTGATTGATTCAGCAATCAACTCTTTGCAAATTTTAGATGTACTGGATGGTTAGTTAACCCTTCCTTCAAAGTGAAATTTTCATTTGACAATAGTATTTTATTCAGAACCACCGTTCTAGAACCCTCTTTACCACCTCAATAAAGTTTTAAGGAGTTGCTGCGACTTACCTCCTCCATCAACCAAGCATGCATTCAGACATGATTTGATGCCTAATAAATGGTCTTCAGTGATATGCCACAGTATTGGGCAGACAAAAAAATTCTGTAGATGTATTGAGAGAACTCTCTTTGTCAATTGCAATACAAATTGTCCAATATACTCTTGTCCATAACTGAAGTACAGTATGGTAACAGGGCATTGTGCCATTCTGGTTCCTACATATCAAACCTTCTCTCTTCCTACTCTTAACTCCATCACATTGCATAACTATGTGTGCATGATCACCCTATTGTACATGAATAATATATACAAGGTGTATCAGTGTTGTGACATAGATGCGTGATGCCCCTGATGCTATTGATCACATTAACTTTCACGATCAATGGCCCCCATTCTCGGTGGTGTTCCATGCTAGAAAATGTGTGTGTGTGTATATGCTGTTGCTTATTTTCATTTTATGTATATAAGCTTACTCACTAGGTATTATGTAAAGGCAAGGTATATATATATAAGGTAACTTCACATTCCATTGGGGTCATAGCTTTTGAATTTTAAAAAAAAAAATGAAAATTCTGGTTTTCTTGCGCAGGCTCCAGAACACCAATTGATGCTGATGGGGTACTCTCCTCAATTCAAAAATTATTTAGTCTCTTGGTTATGGTTCCAGGTTTTTACGATCTTCTTTTTTCCTTCATTTCCATTTTGTTTGTAGTTCTGTAATATCTCAATAATGTGTAGATTAGATTGCATCTGTATTTTATCTTTCTTCTGGCCATCTTCTGAACAATCTATAATGATTTTTTTAATGAACTGTGCCTGCAAATTAAAAATTGAATACCTGCAAAAAAAAATTGGGCAGTCTTTTGAGGAATGCCTGCAAATTAAAAATTGTCATGCTTCTTATAAATGATTTATACAATGACCAGAAAACTGGGAAAAAATAAGGGAAATTTGCACAAATACCACCTGGACTATTAGGAGTGTGTGCATCTACCACCCAATACTTTTCTTTTGGCAGTTGGCCTCCTAAACTTCATTGTTAGTGTTAATGTGCCACCTCCCTCAACGTCCATCCAGTTTTCCATTAAAATACTATAAATATCCAAATTTGTCCCTCAAAAAAATTAATGAAAAAAAACACTAAAATAAAAAGAAAAACATCTCAGCCCACTCAAACCCTTCCCCTCCCAAGCAGCCCCTCCACCGACCACCCCCTACCCCCCTCCCCTCCCCCTTCCCATTCTGGCCCCTCCCAAAACCCACCTTCACACAGGCCACCCTCTCTCTTCAAGTTTCTAATTTTCCTCTGATCTGTTTTTTTTATGAAACTCCTTTCTTTTTGTCCTTGGATTCTCAACTTCTATCAAATGCAAGTACAGATAAATCATATATCAAGACCTTGTGGCATGTAGAACAAGTCAAATACAACACAAGTAGTTAAAAAATTTCAATGCTTCATGTGTCAACATTAAAGAAAGGAATTAATCACAAAAGAGGTGGTGGTGCTGTGTGTAGGATAAGGTTGTGTAGTGTGAGTGTAGAGAGATTGGCACCCATTGTTGGGGTTAGTGATTTGCTTTTGGCTGTGTGTGTGTGTGTGTGTGTGTATGAGAGAGAGAGAGAGAGAGAGAGAGAGAGAGAGAGAGGAGACAGGGCGGGTAATTTTCTTTTTGAATTTTTTCTTTTCTTTTTCAGTCCGACAGAAAAAATTTGTCTTTTAATTATTGAGGCAATTAACGAAATTGCACCCGTAGAACACCCATGTGCACATTACATGACATGATTTAACAGAAAATTGGATGGAGGTGGTACATTAACACTAAAAGTCAAGTGTGGGTGGCAAATTGTCAAAAACAATTATTGGGTGGTAAATGCACGCACCCCCAATAGTCCAAGTGGTATTTATGCAACTTTCCTGAAAAACAATAATGGAAGTCACACTATATGCCAAAGTCATCTAACTTTGGATTATGTAAAAAAGGATGACAGTACTATATTTTTTTAAAGTTTATTCTTCTATTAAGGAGTTCAAACATTTTCATAAGAGGAATGCTAGAGAGACCACATTATTGTACCACATTGTGTACCACCTCTCTAATAGAGGTAGGGCTCACCAATACAAGTAGGTCCCACCTCTATTAGAGAGGCGGTAAACAATGTAGTACAATAATATGGTCAACCTAGCATTTGCCTTAATATTTGACAAATTATAAAACATGCTGAAGACTACATATGTTGTATCATAAATTAATTAGCATTGTCCATTCACTTTTTTTGAGTTTCTGAGTTATCACCTGCCCAATCAAATCATATTAAGTAACATTTTTATATATTTTATTTTGTATCTTTTCCAAATGAAGGTAATCTTGAGCATGGAGTTACGTACTTACCAAAGAACTTGGTGTTGCTGATCAACTCACAGTCATGGTGAGCCTTAATGTCGAGAACCTTGCATCAATATAATTTGTACATACTTATTGTTTTGATGTTGTAAGATATTGTTATAGGATGACTCCAAGAATGAGGGTGAAATTTTTTTGTGCAATTGTTTCGCTGTTAGCGGCACTATCTCAACAAAATCTTCCTTATCATGCAGATAATGGAAAGGTACACAATTCAGTTCTTTGTGGAAATTCCTAGATCTCAAAAGTTTGCATTTGTCAAAGTTCTAAAAGTTAAAACAAACATATTCTTAAATGCCAGGAATGCCTAGAAAATGGGGGAAAACGGTACCTCTGTGTGCACTATCTTGTGCTTTTGCTAAAGGTCTTGTATTTTATGTGAAGTTTCGTTATCTTGTGGCTGCTAATTTATTCTTTTTTTTATTTCTTCAGCTTCTAGGAAATGACGTATTGTTCTTTGGTGATTCATCATATCTGCATGAGCTTGCCTCATTGTGCCAGTTTGTTCTTCAGAACCTGGTTGATGCTATTCAACAAGAACCTTCCATGGTAACAACGACTTTCAATATGGGATTTCCTTTTTGCCCTTCTATTTTTGTGGTGCTGATCTGTGGCAGTGATTGATTAAAACTTAGACTGCTCGTGGGAGCATGGCGCTTGAAGCTTGCAACTGCATTGCGTCATCTTTGATTGTAAGTTCCAATGAAATTGCTGAACTGACTTTTTGGTAACCTTTTTCATTTTTATTTCTTTGTTAGAGAGAGTGAAAATATATAATGGAAAGGAGGGATGAAGATGGGTGAAGGGAGGGTGGTTGGAGGGATGAGGAAGAAATGAGGAGAATGACTCAAACAAAAACTTTAAAAAAGTAACTTTTTTAATTTTTAATTTTTGTTTAGTTTTCATATACATTTCTCACACCTCCAACCTCTCTCCTACCACCCTAACTCCACCCTTTCCTCTCTCCCATATATTTCCCCATTATCTCTAACCAAAAAAAAAACTGAAAACCAAGAACGATAATGTTACCAAAAGGGCCCGAATAACACAATAACTCAGTTCATCAGTGGAAGATGTACATCAAATGCCCTACAAGTGTATGTATGCATGTGAAGTGGGATTCATGAATGGCTGGAGGTTGATCTTGTGATGCTTTCAACTTTGATTTTCTTCCTTGTCACCCCTCTGAGGACTGCCACAAATGGAACTTTAAATCCAGAAAAAGGTTCTAATATGATGGCTTGATCACATAAATCTTGTATGTTGTACCGTATCTCATATCTGCCTAGAGGTGTGATAGTTTTACGGTGTGCTTGGATGGTGAAAAGAAACTTGGAACTTAGACAGATTTAGAATGTCTAAAACGCCATATACTAATTTCCTTATCGGGGTTCATAAAGAAAGAAATTCATAATTGTACTTGGAAAAGAACTTGGAATTTAGGGGTCATGCACCTATAGATTGATACCTGGACATAAAGATAAACTTCAAACTCCGTATGTAATTCCATTATTCTTCATAGGTTTTCAAAACAAAAAATTTCAAAAATTCTAGAACATACCATCGTTTTCAAATTTCATAGTACTCTTATACTCCTTCATCCAAACACATTCTTAGGCTCCAAGTGTCTTTTGGCTGCATAGTCAAACATTTAGCTCCTGGGTCCAACTCTTATTGGAAAGTTAATTTTCCAGTTTCCAGAACCCACCGTGGCTGGTGGTGGCCTTCAGTAACTGTATGGGGATCTGGAATTCCATGTTAGGCCTCCAAAACCTGCTCATAGCCTCAAACTGCTTAAGATAACCAGCTACTAGAAGCTATTGCTCAAAAGCTTTACGTCTTATCGGAGGCAATCTATATGATTAGCTTCCTACATTTCCCATGCTGATGCGGGGGACAAACCTGGCTGAGGCAAATGCTGCTTAAGCAACTTTTGAAGAAAATGGCTTCCTCTTCTTTGATCACTGAACCAATTTAGCGTCTGCATCTTTGGTTTCTTTGGTTTCTTGGACTTTCAAAACATATACAGTATTCATTTTCGCCCCTCATTGGCTTATTTGCTTTTGTCTACTCTATTTGGCAGCTAAGTCAGGAAATATCATCAATTTGCTCCAAACTGATAGAGACTGGGAAGTCATGTTTGAGCACAAACAATCGATATCTGCAATCGACAATTCAATTTATTGATCACTTGCCACATTCATCTGTTGCCGTCTGATTTTATGTGAATGTCTTCAGTTTGCTGTATTATCACTTGGCTTGGCGAATATTTACCGGAATTCGTTGACAGTGGCATTGTAGAGTAGCAGTTAGAAACTACACAAATATCTGTTTATACTCAACCTGTACATGTGAGTTATACAAACACAACGAAAAGCTTGTAAAATTGTAACATGCCAACAGAACAGACACAAGCCAAAGCAGTTTTCCATGAGTACGAATTTGGTTGCTCTTGTTCTACTTCTGAATAATGAATTACAGTTTCGTTTCGAAAAAACAAAATGAAAAAAACTCAATCAAATATCTTTACTAATCTAAACCCCAAGATTGATACCGTTGGGGACGTTACATGTACAACGTTGTCATCTTGTTCGAGTACTTGTGTACCTACAAGAACTCGATTTACAAGTGGACTTGGTTAGCTTTGGAAGTTCTGGCATGCAACACTCGCACAGTTATAAGATGTGACATTGGCTTTACTAATCTAAACCCCAAGATTGATACCGTTGGGGACGTTACATGTACAACGTTGTCATCTTGTTCGAGTACTTGTGTACCTACGAGAACTCGATTTACAAGTGGACTTGGTTAGCTTTGGAAGTTCTGGCATGCAACACTCGCACAGTTATAAGATGTGACATTGGCACCCAGCAAAGCAAACCTTGAGAGATACACCAGTCCTAGGTTAATATCATCAATGCCTTCAATGCCACAAAATGTTTGTAGACGTTTTGATAAAACGATATTCTAAGCTACTCTAATATACAAGGAGGGAGATTCAACTCGAGTGAAAGGAGTGAACACATTATCTTGATCAACTACTCTATCTCACATGTCCGACGTTTTCAGTTTACCACTGAAATTTATCAAATGAAATTTGGTATTTGATTTTTTTTGTTAAAGCCTGAACTTAACAATAAATAAATTTCATGAGTTTGATCAATGGTATAAACCTTTAGTAATCTAATAAATGAATAAAACATTTACGGGCATAAATTTGAAATCAAATTAAATTATCGGGTCGAAAGTAGAAACTCGTTAAACTATGGGGATGGGGATGAAAAGTGTATTCAGTGATCAAACAACAAAAAAACAGATAGAGAAAGAGTCCAAATGGGTCCACCTTGTCCTTTGTCGAATCCCGACCCTTGAGAAAATCACAATTAGGGTTTATCCTGGTTCCTAAATCCTAATCCCATCTCCTCTCTCTCTGTGCTGTGTCTCAAATTCCGACTCAATACGACGGTCGTGAAGAAATGGATCTAGAGGTGGTGGGCCGCCACGCTCTGTTCTTCGACGACGACGCCAGCGCCTCGTTCGTGAACTCACGCGACGCCCTCGTCGAGTGGAACTCGCTCTCCATCGACCGCTACGATGTTCGCCACCTCCTCTCCGGCCCTCTACCCCCTATCACGCGCCGACGACATCTCACGCGTTCATCCTCCTCGCCGCCGCCTCAACCTGATGCCGCTCTCGAGTTCGAGCTCGATCAGGAGCGATACCTCGATTTGCCGTCGCCGTCTGAAGAACCAGAACAAGGTAAATTAGTCAAAATCAGTGAAAAAGTTGTTAGCTTTTATTTTGAATTTAAGTAATTGTATTTTTATTATAGTTTGTATTGGTCTGCATTGAATTTGTTAAGTTTTGTTTATTGAAACATAAGGAAATGATACTTTTAAGGGGAGAGAGTGGTGAAGCAATCGCTTTCATATTCAGGATGTGTTATTTGGTAGATATTGTTTGGTTTCTGAGAAGAGGGATGTTGCAGAGGAAAATTAAGGGGTAAAAATTAGTTTGTCAAGATAGCACACGGGAAATAGTTGCATTAGTTTTATGCTTTATAGATGATTTGCCATGCTGCTGTTTTGTTTGGTGCTTAGTAAGGTTTCATTAAAATCAAAATAGTTTTTGCACTTGAAATGCATTGGTTTTTAAGATTTTCCTGCCTGGTAATGTGGTTTTAACCTGCCGAGAATCCAATAAATACATAAAAATTGTTTGTTTGCTACATGAATACAAACATTTATCTGCCTGAAAATAAAGAAGAAGGGATTTGAGGGCTTATCTTGATATTAGGCGTGCAACTATCAGATGGTAATAGAATTCATGGTGATTGAATTAAGTGTGGACTTTGCTTTATGAAGACCCCCCAGAAGAATATGCCCCACATAGATCTTAGGTCTTGATTCATTGGCCCTCTTGTTTTGTATCACAATTGGAAATGAGCCAGATCCTGAGAAGAGCTGTTCTTTTCTTGCCTCATTTTCTGGGGGCTGAGTGTAAGACTATGATTGAGAGACGGAGTTTGGTGACTATCTTGTATTAGTGCTATTGTTTTTGCATTATTTTTTCAGTTTGCAGGATGGAATGTAATTTGCAACAGTTGCATATATCAGAGACACGAGTAAGAATTTTCCTGATCTAACTGTAGCTTTTCTTGTTATTTTCTTTTGCCTCCATGTTTTGTGCCAGTTGGCTGTGTGTATCAATGACGCGGCTTCGGGTAAAAGTGATGTTTGTAAGAGATTATGATTATTAAGCCTTTTATGTCCAGATACAGGTAATGATCCAGAACAGGCAGATGCTGGTGGCTATCATACTATTGGCTTCTCATATGGAAACCCAGATGAGTTCACTGAGCAGAAGAATAATGATACTGAGCCTGTTTTTCAACCAGCCTTTCCAGTGCCGGAAAGCTTAATTCAAAACCTTGTAAGCCTACTCCCTCATGTTTCCTATTTGTCTCTGTACAACTTCATATGACCTGGATATTATTGTTTGTTTGATAGTTAACAAATGCTGCCAGATGATAATTGCTAGGGTGCATGTGTTATTCTAAGGCTTACCATGTCTAAGTTTCAGATGCTCGGAGAAGGCATGCAGTTCTTGTGACCCAAGGGGCTGTGCAGGTGGGATTAGGATTGTAGAAATTTACTGAATCTTTACTGCTTGTGAGCAAATTGGAAGAAACATATCTTGGTAGAGTTATGTTTTCTGATATTTGTGGTTATCTGACATATGTGAGGTTCAGAGTGTTTATTTTAGGTATTCTTTTGGGGTATTTATTTGTCTTTTTATTTTGAGGTGAAATCTGCATTTGTGGAATTTCTCCGTGTTCTGAAAGATTTTTTTTTTCCCTGTTTTTTCTCCCTTAGCCTCCAACAGAAAAGTTACATCAGATCATTGCAAGAACTGCTACATTCGTCTCCAAGCATGGTGGGCAATCAGAAATTATTTTGAGAGTGAAACAAGGAGACAATCCTACGTTTGGGTTCTTGATGCCCGACCATCACCTTCATGCCTACTTTAGGTTTCTTGTCGATCACCAAGAACTCCTGGAGTATGATACTGATGGAAAATCTCTAGATGAAGAGAAGAAAGCTGATGGTGGGATTGACCAGACAGGTGGTGCATTGTCTTTGCTTGGTTCTGTATATGGGTCTGGAGAGGATGAGGATGGTATAATTGAGGATGCACCTGAATTGGGAAAGCTCAAGTCCGTCGAAGCTGTTAATGCTGTTAGTGCTGTTAGTGCATCTGTTCCTCATGGATCAGAACAGATAGAATCTTCTGGAAATGTAGCTGGAAAAAATGATGTTGTTTCCAAGAGTACATGTATTCCTTTGAAAGAAAAAGTTAATGTCATTAAACATAATCGCACGGTTAGCACAGTTAAAGGTGGAGCTATTAGTGGGACGAAGAAAGGAAGTGATGCCTCAGGATCGGTTTCCACTGCTGCCAATAAGTCACATGCTCCTGCTATGCCTAGCACACCCAAGGTTGAACTACCCATCTTGGAACCACCGCCTGATCAAAAGAAAGTGGTTGAGAAAATAGTTGAGTTCATATTGAAAAATGGTAGAGAATTTGAAGCTGTTTTGATTGAACAGAATTGTAAACATGGAAGGTTTCTGTTCCTTATGCCATCCAACCAGTATCATTCTTACTATTTAACAGTTCTTCAAAAAGCTCAGGAGGTGCGTATGTGCTGATCCTGTAATGTCTTTAATGATTTTATGCTTTTCGATTTAGTTTCTTTTGATAAAAATGAAAGAATTCTGGGTGCCTTTGCCCCCAAATTTGTGAATCATCCAGCTATTCTATTTAGGGTGCGTATGTTCCTGTCATCTTGTATTAGTAGGCTATTTTCTTAAATTGCCTTGTGTTGGTTATCATTCATGTACATTTTGGATATCTGTTGGAAGTTATTAAATTTATATTTGATAAGAAGAGTAACTCTCCTATGCACATAAGAACTGAATTACATCTACCTAAAAGCCGTCGGGTTGCCAGCCTGCATATGGTTTACTAGCAATCCAAGGGTCTTTAAGTAGATGCAAATCTGTGTACATTGGAAAATTGCTGTTTGTGAGAATATGTAAATTTGGATTTTGTGAGTTACCAGAGAGTTTGATAGTGGTAATTGTTTGAAGTCTAATTTTTTTAGTGCATATACATTTTAAATCTGTGTTGTGAAAATTTAGGTTTGTTTATGTCATTCTTCCTTTACATCCTTTGTTGTTAGTATCTGACTGAGTGATGCTGCATTGTTTCCATATTACTGATATTTATGACTGTCTCTTTTCCTACAGTCCAAGTTACCTGGCAAAGGACTGGTTTCTGAGAAGCATGAGTCAGTGGGGCATGTAGTGGACAAGAAAACTGCTAAGGAAGGTGATACCGCCTCATCAGGATCTGCTGGTCATGATCTACCTTTTGATTATGACAGGAAAGAGAAATTTAAGATGGTAATTAGCAAGTTAAAGAAGGATGGACATGATCCGCCTTCTAAAGCTAGCGAACCTCAGTCTGGAGTCAGTCTGGATACAGCTGCAGCTATTCTTCAGGCAGCCACAAGAGGCATCAAGAATCCGGGTCTAGAGATATTCCCAAAGTCATCGAGTGGCATAGGTCAAGGCCATAGCAATGAGGGTGGGCGAGATTTGAGCTCGGGGAGTCTACATACATCTCAACTTCAAACTTCTGTTCAAAAGGAAAAAAATTCTGGGGAGCCTCGCATTCCCGTCCCTGTTGCCAAGGCTATTGCAGAGACGGCTGCGCTTGCAGCCGCAAATGAGGCTGATTCCTCTGAAGCATCCTTGACCAGAGAGCAGAAACTGAAGGCTGAGAGATTGAAACGAGCAAAGATGTTTGCAGCCATGATAAAAAGTGGATCTGCACCATTGAAAAGTGAATCATTGCGTGGCTTATCGGCTGAACCACCAGAATCTGGGATTTCCTCTTCAGGTAATGAGGTTGTAAATCTTTCAGCCAAAGAAAGAGAAGGCAGTTCAGTTCCGTTAGAAGCTGATATTTCAGATAAGGTTGAGGAGTTTGAGAAGAAGCTTTCTGTTGATGATTGTAATGAGCGGCGATCAAAGAGGAGCTACCGTGCCAGATCTAAAAGGCATGAAGGAGAAGAAGAAAGTGACAATGATTTAGAACAAGAGGCAGAGGAAGAAGAAGATAAAAGGGGTCACAAGCACTCAAGGAAGAAGCGTCGGTCTCATCATTCGTCAGAACATAGTAGGGATAGGCATAAACACAGAAGGCATTCCTCTTCCAAGGATAGAGATTCTCGGCACCATCGTAAGCATGACAGTTATGATGATGAGAAGCATCGGCACTCGCGGAGGAGGCATAAGAGAAATACCTCTGATGATGAACATCAGCCTCGAAAAAGGAATAGGCATGATTGTTCCTCTGATGATGAGCATCGGATTTCCCGACGAAGGTATAAGCATAGTGACTCTTCTGATGATGAGCACCAGCATTATAGGCGGCGGCATAAGCACGATAACTCCTCTGAGGATGAGCATCTGCACCGCAGCAGATTGGGAAAGCATAGGAAACCCGTGCCTGAAAAAGAAGCGGATTTAGAAGAAGGGGAGATTTATACAAAAGTAGATCAATCAAAAGCTAGTGAGGGTGATCATGCTAATAGGGAAGCTTCTGTGGATTTTTCAAAGTCGCATCAAATTGGAAGAGCACCATCTCAGCCCTCTCAAGCTACTGAGGTCTCGGATGATCTTAGAGCCAAAATCCGTGCCATGTTGATGTCAACCTTGTGAGAAAGGCACGATTGTAGGTTTCATTTGTTGTAAAAACAGTTAAAGAATTTGTCATGATTTTATCTATAACCCGAATATCATTATTCTGAGTTCAAACTGCACACTGCAGCATATGAAGTCCTATCCTTGTCCCTGCTTCGGACTGTTGTATCTTCAAGCTTATATTTCAATTTACAGAAATCCCAAAAATTAACATATATGTAGAACGGATCAATTGCAAAATTTGCATCAAGTTTTTGTTATTCACACAGGCAAATTCTCCATAGTACTTATATATCCGCTTATTTTATTAATTTGTTCAAAACCTCTTTAGATAACTGATAATTTTTTTTTAATTAACAAAAGAAAACGAAGGTGGTGATTGCAACCATAGCTGGTGTGTTTTGTATACAGTTTAGGTTTTAAAGAAATAGAATGTTTAAAAATTAATGGTTAAATACCTTTTTGGTCATTGGTTTTACATGAAAATTCAATTTGGTCACTGAAAAAAAAAATTTAGCCAAATTGGTCACTGTATTTCCCAAGCTTTACAATTTATAGACATTCCGTTAAGTGCAATTTTTTTTTTTATTTATTAAAAGGAAGCACGTTCAGTTTCTTCCTCTAACTCAATGGGTTAGGGTATATTGTGCCATTAGTGTTTAACAAATTAGGGGAAATCTTGGGTCTACATCGAAATTGCATAATTTGCATAAGTTTTTGTTATTCACACAAGCAAATTCTCTATAGTATTTATATCTCCGTTTATTTTATTAATTTGTTCAAAACCTTGTAAGATAACAGATATTTTTTTAATTAACAAAAGAAAACGAAGGTGGTAATTGCGACCATAGCTGGTATGTTTTGTATATAGTTTAGTTTTTAAAGAAATAAACTGTTTAAAAATTAAGGATTAAATACCTTTTTGGTCACTAAAAAAAACATTAACCAAATTGATCACTGTTTTTCCCAAAGTTTACAATTTATAGACATTCCGTTAAGTGCAGTTTTTATTTTTATTTTTATAGGAAGCACGTTCAGTTTCTTTTTTAGGAAGCATGTTTAGTTTCTTCCTCTAACTCAATGAGTTAGGGTATATTGTGCTATTAGTGTTTAATAAATTAGGGAAAATCTTGGGTTGAAATCGAAATTACGAGGTATAAGGTCACGGATTGGATGCTATATTGAGCCTAAATCAATTAAGTGAGAACCGCATTGTCACTTCGGATGACAAGGAGACGTAATCAAGTTGATAGAGCACCAAAATATATTGGTAAGTTTTAAGTTGGATTGGCTTTTTGTTTTTTGATTTTTCTTATACCTTAGAATTTTGATTTCAACCCAAGATTTTCCCCAATTTGTTAAACCCTAATAGCTCAATATACCCTAATTTGTTGAGTTAGAGGAAGAAGACTGAAGGTGCTTCCTAAAAAAATAAAAAATAAAAGCTACACTTAATGAAAGATAATGGAATGTCTATAAATTGTAAACTTTAGGGAACACAGTGACTAATTTGGTTAAGTGTTTTTTTCATTGACCATTTTGAATTTTCGTGTAAAGCTCAGTCACAAATTTTTTGGAACCGAGTATAATGAGCAAACTCAAGCTTGGAACCGTTTGCATAAGATCATATGCCAAAACCAATTGGCTTAGAGCACTTCCACCCATTTGCCATAGCAAAGGGTAAGGGCAAGGCAATGGCTGTTACTATTTCCATAAATAGCGGCAGCCCTTGCAAAAGGCTTATGGTGTTTCCACCCATTGCCATTGCCATGGCAATCCAAGGGCAACCACTATTCACATGAGATATGAGGAGAGGAATTTGTATAGAGTTTTGATGGGAAGTGAAGAATATGACTAAGTATTTATTTTTAAAAATTACGTAATTTTTTTAGATTTTTTAAAAAGATTTTTAAATTTTTATTTTCATTACTGACGTCATCACTGACATCAGCAAACCCAGACAACAGCCCAAGCTATTCTTGCCTTTGGGCCAGCCCAGACTTGTGGAGCCCACCAATTGCCCTGGCTGCATTTGCCTACTGGAAACACTTTTTGGGCCTGGGCCTAGGCCCCCCTTGCCTGGGCAAGGGGTTGCCCACTGGAACTGCTCTTAACAGAATTCTCTAGGAGAAGAATGAAGAAAAGAAAAATAAAAAGGTCTTCATTAGTCAAAGGAGAGGATAGGTGAGAGTAGTAGGAGGAAGCCTAGTCGGAAGAAGGTCAGTCGTGCCAAATCCGAATCTTACTTGCATTGAGCACCCTAAATACTTTTTTTTGGGGTGCAGAATTACCTTTAAAATAAAATAAAATAAAGGCTTATTTACTGTAGCATCCCCTGAAATTTCAGTCAAATCTCACTTAACCCCCCAAAGTTAAAATGGCCCACTTAACCCCCTTGATTGTGGTTTTGTGTTTCACTTAACCCTTCACCGTCAAGTCAGTTAAAAACTCTGTTAAAAATGCTGACGTGGCACAAATGGGACCCAAAAATTTATTGAATTGAATGCCACGTAGGTGCCATGTATAAAAAAAATAATAATAAAAACTTAACTCAACTCAACTATTAATAATAAACGAAAAATAACAATAAAAATACAAAATAACAAAAGAAAAAATTAAGAGGAAATTAAAAAAAACCAGTAACATCGTCTTCTCCATATCCTTCCACCATGGCCAACAGATCTCCTCCATCACCCCACCCTCTCCCTTCGTACCTAGCCAACCTTATATATATATATATATATTCATCTCCCCAACCCAAGACAACCTCTCTCTCTCTCTGTCTCTCTGTGTCCAAATCAGTGTCATCCCAGATCTATCACAGACTCAACTCAACTGCAATTCCAGATCCAACCCTTAAGGACCAAGGTCACGCCCCCATCTTCATCATTAAGCTTTTTGGCCCCCGCAACCCCCCATCTTCACCTTTCCTTTCCTTTTTTTTTTTTTGGCAGTGGGTATGGCTTGTTATGGATGATAGTGATGCGATGGTTGGTTGTTGAAGAGGGGAAGGATGATGGGGCATGGCTTGTGGTTGGTTTGGGTGGTTATGGTTGATGGTAGGTTGGTTGTTGGTTGCAGAGGGACGAGGAAGGATGATAGGGGCATCTTTGGGGATGGGGTTAAATCAATGCGCAACCTGGGCAAGGAGGAGGGGATTGGAATTTTTTTTTTTTTTTTGGTTTGTTTAAAATATTATTATTAATACACAATCTTTAACAAAAATATTATTTAACAGAAAATCTTTCTTTTTATTTTATTTTACACATGGCACCTACGTGGCATTCAATTCAACAAATTTGTGGGTCCCATTTGTGCCACGTCAACATTTTTAACAGAGTTTTTGACTGACTTAACGGTAGGGGGTTAAGTGGAATACAAAACCACGATCAAGGGGGTTAAGTGGGACATTTTAACTTTGGGGGGTTAAGTGAGATTTGACCGAAGTTTCAGGGGGTACTACAGTAAATAAGCCTTAAATAAAATGATACTTCAAGGCTAATAATGTCCTAAAAGGGGACTCAGCCTTTGACAAAATGAGATGTCATATGCTTCTAGTCGGTCTTCAGCATTAGAGTTATATTTGCGATCTTTGACTAATTTAGTCGGTCAAGGACCAAAACTTTGAAGTACAACATAACATTATTGTATTAAGATATAAACAAGTAGCTGCCTTGAAAATAATGTTGCAAGACTGATAAAATTGTCTTGCCAATTAAGAGCTTAAGAAAAATGATATGTTAATTTACCGGGAATGACTACGAGAAGAAAGATAATTATTTCAATTAATGACTTTCCCATTTTTACTAATACATAAGGAACCAAACAATATATGGGTCTCACTTTGAAATTAGTAATGCAATACCATCAAACTAGGAATTGGATCAACCAGGGAGGCTAGTTGATTCAATTCAAATTCCTTATTTTCTGTAAGTTCTCCGATTCCTTAATTACTTCTCTCATTTCAAGTAAGTAAACATGATTGGTGGGAATTTGGTCCAATAAGAAAACTCCAGTATTGTCGACCTGTAAATTTTGTCGCTCTATGTTCAAACCTTTAACGGACGTGAAAGATCTAATACAAATGCTTGTAGATATGATTCAAGATTCCCATTTGGTTCATGGAAAAGATTTGATAGGAAATAATTTCTCATGTCTTTTCTCAAAAGATGGAAAATGGAATATTCTTTTCCCATGTTTGCTAATGCTAGGAAAGTAACCAGGAAATACCCCTTTATTTCATTTTCCATGTTTGTTTTGCGTTGGAATATAAAACAAAGTTTGTTTAAATTTTCAATTATACCCATATGAAATCAAATAAAAAATAGAATGCATTTAATGCTATATTGTAATTCTAAATTGTTAATTGAGACAAAATGGTCATGAAAAATGTGCATTTAATGCTGGTCCAATTTCCCAAACTTTCTCATGGGAAGGGAAAATAAAACCTAAGGGGGAAGGATGGTTACATTTCCCTCTATATTTTCCCATGTGCCAGACAACCACTTAGCATGCCCTAAATGTACCAAATATGGAAAAGTAATTGATTTCCTATCCTCAAGCCTCTTTTCTCTAAAATCAAATGCAGAAAGTGAAATTTAAAACCACTTACCTCCTTTGCTTTGACAAAATTGTAACTCCTATATTAATTAATTTTGGTGATCCAATCCAACCCGACGGGGGCTCTTAATTTGGCCCCCATCTTGGTCCAACCCTAGCTCCTATCAATAATGATTTCCCTACCAAATGTATCATAGGGTAGAGTACTCTTTTTCTTCAATGTTTTCCTGCTCTCTCCATGCTGTCTTATTAAATTCCACCGTCTCTCACTACAATTTTTTCAAACTCTATAAACGTTTTCTTTAATATTCGACCTAACATTTGAACCTCCATTTCCACACCTTGTGTTACTCTGCAAGTAATTGCATGCCATGCTGAATTGAATCTTATGTCAACACGGCAATCTTTATTTGTTTGCATTTGGTAAGCATGATACTTGTTTATAAAAATAGGGCAAGCAAGCATCGAACCTCTACAAAATAATTAATTAGTCGGTCAAGTTTCAACCCTAATCTAAAAAATTATGCCATTATAATTTAGTTTTGATTGGAATTATGCAGTTGACGTTTGAGGTAGTTTGTGTTATGAAAATAATATGCACACATTTAGTGACTTTTTCAAAGTCATCACATATAACTCAGAGACTCGTACTAACTTTGGGATGGAAGAATAAATGGAAATATGAATATAAATTTGTTTTTGAGTAAATATGTGGGACACAACTAATATGGGTATTTTCTTTTTTGCAATAAATTATGTTCGGCACCACTTGTTGGGTTGATTCCTTTTTCTTTTCTTTTTTTTTGGGTCTGCACTTGTTGGGTTGATTCCATACAAGAAAGTTTTGGATGCTAATTACATATTTTACAATAACAATAGCCACCAAAACCTTTCGCAAATTGTGGTAGAAATGGGGAGGAAAGGAGATCTTGGGATTGTTTGGAGGGGGCTATCTATGTGCAACTATATTAAGCTTGAGGAGGTGCACGAAGCATGTCTCATGCGATGCTTCTAATGGCTTTATTTTTAAGAGGATATGCTAAACTTTCTTGTGTCATATGTTAGGGTATGTTTCTTATCACTTTTAAAAAATATGTTTAATTTCATCGTTTATATAATGGGAATAAACACGAAAATCGATTAATAATAAATCCGTATATATAACATGTCAAACTATAAATCCGTATATATAACATGTCAAACTATATGACAAACACGAGCATCAATCTTAACTTTACAACCATTTAAGACTTGTGAGCAAGCTTTGCCAACTAATGCCCTTTAAACTAGTCTTTAATTAAGTAAAGGTTACCCGTTTCGTAGTCCGACTTAAAGCGGTGCGAGAGTCAAGCACACCTCAACCCTACTTGCAAGTAGTCCATGTATATGTATAAGACTCTTTGAATGGACCTGAAGGCTGTACTTTAATCTTGCTTTAATTGGACAAGTGACTTTCACCAAACTATTGATCAAAAGGTGCCTAAAACGAGCTATATCAAAATCAAAAGGTTTCACAGCCATGCATGCAGAAAATAAAATGTTGATTTTCTAGAGTATTCCAGTAATCCTACATAGGTTAACTGCAGTCATTCTTAATTATACAAGCAACATGAGTAATTATATGTAGTGCGGTCCTGAAGTAGTATAACTTGTTCATGTGTTATAACACAACTGAATAGTTATTGATACTGTATAGTTTCTATTAATTTGCCTATGTTTCAAATTAACTTTCAATATTCACCAACCACAATGTCGTTGATGCCATTCAAACCTCAAGTTTGGCAAAATCCACACAGAATTTTAAAGGGTTTAATTAAAAGGTGATTATTGAAAGAATTTCTCATATTTCAAGTTTGTGTTGGATTATTATAAACGAAATATGATGAGAAATCTTGAACATATGTAACAAAAAAACTAAAGAAAAGAGAATCCTAGTTAGTAGCCCGCGTACATTTTGAGTTCTGTTGAAAAATAATCTATATGATCATCCTTAATTTTCTCTTGCTTTTAAGTTTTTTTTTACCCTTTTATTTTTAATTGATAATTACTTATAATAGATATCTTGAAAACCTACAAAATCACAGCTATAGATATACTAACTATTTTTATCTCCACTAATTTTCATATGTTAGGCGAAGTCAATTATTTGTACGAGCATATATAATAATACTAAACTATGTAAGAATATTCAAACGCAAGCAGGACTTCAAGTGGTTAAGAGTATTGTCAAGGATCCTAAATTTGATTCTCCTTTTCTCCAATATTATTTGTACATAAATAAAAAGTATAAGAATATTGATTACGATAAGGGCCATTACTGTTTGCGGTTTTACGCCTTGAATGGCACTTCACGACGTACTTTATGCATTGTAATGATGTGTTATGGTGTAGTATATACTGAAAACTCGATCGTTCAGCTATATTATAACACATGAATGAAATGTACTACATAATTATATTTTAGTACCATACAATTATCCATAATATTATAACACGTGAACTGTAAAAAATACCAAGAATATCCAAAACATATTGACGTTAAAAAAAGTGCAGTTATATATGATACATCCATGGCACCATATTTTTTCTTTGTATAACTTTTGAACTATTTGTCATGTATTGCCTCCAAATATGTATAGAATATTCAAGTCTAAGTCTGCTTAATTTGTTGAATGGTCTCCGATTCCATATCCAGATTCACATAGAGAACATGAAATGAAGGGATGGTCTCCGATTCCATATCCAGATTGACATAGACAACATGAAATGAAAATGTGAATCCCGACTCACAGAGGATAACTTTTTTTACTTTCCGTGATATTGGAACATTCTAATCATTTCTATTTCTATTATTACGGGACGGAAGGCAAAGTATGAAAAAGTGAGAAGGTCGTGACTATATGATATCTAAGAGATAAGATAATGTGAGTATTTCCAAGTTACGTCTTTTTTTGTAATTTTGACTTCATTTCGATGATGCAATGTTGGGATATATATTCATCAAATTAAGACTTGAGACAGATAGCGACTTACTTTTCTTAATCAAAATTATTGATGGATTTATATATATTTTAATGCATACAAGGGAATTATGGGATCTTATAATTGTATGATAATATGAACATTTATTTATTTATTTATTTCTGAAACTTGGAAACTTGATTAGCATTAGCCAAATATCTCTTGTCAGGAATCAATAAGAGAATCAAGAAACGTGGCAAGTCGAGAGGACAAATCACCAAACTCTATTTTAAAATCATAATATAAAAATGCTTACGTTTTTGTCGATTTTTGGTGATATTATTGGGAGAGAGAAATTTAGATACAAATCCTTTGGTTAATGCACTTAACTCACTTAAGTTACAAGTGTCTTTATTATTGATCTAATTATTTATTTAATTATAATTAGTCGCTATTCTATAAGAAATCATTATGTGTGATGGTAAACCACATGCATGTTAGTAAATCAAAGTACTATATTATATTAGGTTTAGAAATATTATAGTGCTACGTGGTATTACCAATCCACTCATGTTAGACCATGTATTCTATTTATTAATATTATACCATGGGTTCCTGAAATATAAATCATGTTGCCCATCCATATTATAATATATGAGCGGGTAAAACGAGTATTTCTCTACATCAACATTTCACCGAGTACTACCGTGACATACAAATTACTTTTGTCTTACCTATTTTTCCTTTTTCGACCGATCCATTGCGTATATACTTCATTTTCTCAACTGCTATAAACATATCACATTTCACTCGAATCATCGGGTGACTACATAATGACAACATTTGAATATTGGAACACCCTTACCTCACCAAAATTAATACAATTAACTTCTTTGGTACGCCTTTTGTTTTCTTTGATGATTGATTTGATCCAAAACGAGGGCGGTCAAAGAAAACATAAGTGGGACCCAGTATAGTCGCAAGGGAGCTTGGCCGTCTATATCGTTGACTCTGCCTTTTCCTCCCTGCACATGGATTGCGCCGGACCAATAGCCCCAATGCACATCAGGAATCAGTCAAACTCACTTCTTTGACACACAACTACACACATTCTTTTATTTTCTCTCCAACAAAATTAGCAACATTTCTTTTCTGCCAGCTCATTTTTACTTTTCCTGAAAAATTTCAATGAGTTTTATCATTATCACTTGAAAATTTTCAATGAATTTTATCATTATGATCAAGTGCTAGCAAAATTTCCATGAGTTTTAGGTATGAGGTAACGTGAGGTAGAACGAAAATCGTCATAACAGACTACAGGAACGCTTAAAAATATGTCATGAGATATTATTCAATCATTTTAATGTTATAATGCTTTGCAACCATTAGATGATCTCCGACCATCGTTGCAAATAGACGCTTTATTTCTAGGCACGTAAGCGAGCTCACTTGATCAAGATGTGCACTTCTATATCTCTTTTTTTTTTTTTTTCATTAGGGTACAGTTGAGATGACGATTTTGGAATAACACCTATTAGTGAAAACTAATTTCCCAATTTTTTTAAAAAAATCTGTAATAATTAAGCATATAGGTCTTATTGACTTGTGCTAGTAACATGCATGTACCACACTGCTGCTTTTATCCCTTCCCACAATTGTTATATGTATATATATAAAGGAAATGAAAAATAAAAAAAAATATAACAGATGGAAGGAAGAGTTACCCCCTCCTCTCTCTCTCTCTCTCTCTCTCTCTCTCTCCTGCGAATGTGTAGCCACGTGGTGGCTTGACGCGTCACCTGACCTCACTCCTCTATTCTCTACCATATTTCATGATGTTGTTGTTGTTGTTGTATGTTAAGATCGATCTCACTCATTTTCTGAATACACATGTTGGTTGGTCTTAGTCCAACCAAACCCTTTTAAAGCCGAGTCTATTGCATCTCCTATGACTTCAAACTTCACTCTCTCTCTCTCTCTCTCTCTCTCTCTCTCTCTCATCTTCACTTCTCCTCTTTCTTTATATATTTTTATTTTATGGACAAACCAAGACGACTGCCCTGTCTACAACAGCTCTCTTTTTCTTCTGCTTCTTCTTCTTCTTCTTCCTACCACTAGCAGAAAACCAAATCCTTCACACATAGAAATAGACTGAATTCAATTTAAACCCTCCAAAACACCATTTCATTCATTTCTTACACAAACCATGGAATCTGCAGCTAGTGATCATTCGATTCACAACTGCAGATCAATCGAGCGGCCTCTACTTTCTCCGGAAACAGCCGTTGATCACGATAATCACGGGAAGCGGATTGTTGATGAGTTGGACTTCTTTGCTGATAACAAGGGTCGTCTGATGGAAATGAGAGATCAGACGGTTGAGGTTAAAGAAGAAGGCGCACATGATCATCACGGCGTTGGTCAAGAAAAGCAACTACCCGACGTAAATGTATGAAAAGTTCTAGTCATATAGTTCGTCCAATATATTTACCGAGTCTTTTTTCTTTTTTTTCTCTTTGAATTTCTTACACCACCTGAATTAGTGCTAATTGTTTTTCTTTTTCTTTTTCTTTTTTGTCATGGTTTTGATTATTATAGACTGGTTTAAATCTTCTCACAACATACACCAGTAGCGACAAATCATCCATGGATGATGGAACTTCATCGTCCCATACTATGGAAGACAAGCATAGAACAAATGAGGTAGGCACGTTTATATAAATGGAATATTTGGACAGTTTTTTTTTTCTTTCTGGGACCTGTGGTTTAAAATAATTACAAACTATAGGAGATTGAATTTCTATTAATTTTGTTGGTTCATTAATTTAGATGAATTAATATATATTCATGTGAGAAATTAATTTTGGGTTTTCATGCAGTTGGCAGTTCTTCAGGCTGAATTAGGCCGTATGAGTGTAGAAAATCAACGGCTGAGAGTTATGATTAGCCAGGTGAACAACAATTACCAGGCATTACAGGTGCAAATTGTGACACTGATGCAACGCCAGCAAAATCAAAAGGCTGATCATCAAACTCCAGAACAACACCAGGTATATATATATATATATATATATATATATATATTAATCTGATTCCTTGTCTACATAATATATATTTCTTTAATTTCACTAATATCCGCAACTTCATGGATTTGCTTAGATGATCAATAATGGGTCAGTCGTGTTAGAAGAGAAGCAGATGATGAACGGGTTCAACCATATTGTTCCAAGGCAATTTATGGATATGGGCAGGGCTGAGAAAGATGAGCTTTCACAGTGTTCTTTGGAAGGCTGCAGATCCCAAGATTGTTCCGGGTCGCCTCCACAAAACGACATCGTTGAGTCAATGGAATTCTGCAAGAGTACTAGTCATGTACTTCACAGGGATCTTAGTGGAAGAATTAGTACTACTAATGGGGGAGAAGATAGCCCTGACCAAGAGTTTCAAGGGTGGGTTCCTAAGAAAGTGTCCAAGATGATGAGTCCCAGGGACGTGGATCAAGCCTCATCAGAAACCATGTCCATGATTAAGAAAGCCCGCGTTTCTGTTCGGGCACGATCTGATGCGTCCATGGTAAGAAACTATCCTATAGTTGAGATTTGTTTGTCAAACTGTATACATAGACCATTGATCGATCATGTTGATTCTCATCTGAATGTGTGATACAGATTACAATCTTCAATATTAGTAAACGTATTATAACATTAATTGGAAAACTCTGAAACAAATGTCTTCTTAATGAGATGGGTGTGGACAAATTATGCAGTACATAAATATTCAGAAGCAAGTTCTTTTCTGATAATTTCAAACCACACCTCAGTAAACCAAACAGAAAATAGGAAATTAAAACACACATGCTTCTGTTGGAGTATAATTCAACGACAGAGAAATATGGATTTCATCATCCTAATATCAAATTCTCTTTCAGATATCTGATGGATGCCAATGGAGAAAGTATGGTCAGAAAATGGCTAAAGGAAACCCATGCCCTCGAGCTTATTATCGTTGTACCATGGGAACTGGTTGCCCAGTTCGCAAACAGGTACGTACTCTCTTTCTTGTTCTTAGGTTAACAAGTACATGCCTCTTTCTTGTTTTTAGATTAACAGTCTGACAACATAACATGTTAACTGGACCTAATTGGAATCGTAATTGACAGGTGCAAAGATGTGCAGAAGACCGAACTATACTGGTAACAACCTACGAAGGCCACCACAACCATCCACTCCCTGCTGCTGCAATGGCAATGGCGTCTACAACATCAGCAGCAGCATCAATGCTACTATCAGGCTCAATGCCTAGTGCTGATGGCCTAATAAGCTCAAACAGCTTCCTGGCAAGAAGTGCCCTACCAAACTGCCCACCAAGTTTGGCAACACTCTCAGCTTCAGCACCATTTCCCACTGTCACATTGGACCTCACTCGAACTCCAACTTCCTCAGAGATGCCACTTGGCCAGCCAAACCAGCTGCCTCCAAGTTTTCCTCAAAACATGATGTCTGTGCCACAAATTCTAGGTCAAGCCCTTTCCAGCCAATCGAAATTCTCAGTTCTCGATAGCTTTCAGGGATTGGATAGCGCTACACACTCATTGGCTGACAAAGTCAATGCAGCAACAGCGGCCGTCACAGCTGACCCTAACTTCACAGCGGCTCTGGTAGCAGCCATCACCTCTATCATTGGCAATGTTCATTCAAACAATAATACCAACAACAATATTACAACAAGAAACAATAGTGATAGCAATACATGAAATTAAAGTCGTTTTCTTTGGTAGTAATAATAGATGTGCACAGTGCAATTTTTCAATATTTCACTTGAGATTAATAAAAGATTCTCATTGATTCAGTATTTTTTTAATTTTCATTCCAATTTTCTTTTGAATACAAGCGATAGTCTAAACTAGAACTGAGAGAGGGGGATTTCTCACACTATTAAGAGCACTTCCACCCATGGTACCATGGCAAAGGGCAAGGGCAAGCAAGGGCAGGGACTATTCATGTGAATAGTGCCTGCCCTAGCAATATTTTTGTTTGCTTTTCCACCCATTGTCATGGCAACCTAAGGGCAATTACTATTCACATGGGATTAATTTTATTTTTATGTATGAGATTAATAATAATAAAAAATTGCTAGGCATGTATAAAAAAATATCCTGAATTTTTTAGTAATTTTTCAGATTTTTTTTTAAAATTTTAAAAAAAATTCTTCATTGACGTTAGAGCCCTCAGGCAACAGTTCAGGTTGTTCTTGCCTTCATACCTGCTCAGTCTTTATAGAGCCAACCATCTACCCAGGCTGAATTTGTGCGATGGAGTGGGTTTCTTTAATATGGGGGGGACCTTTTGCCGAGGTCGGGTTCTGCAGTGGAAGTGCTCTAAGGTGCTATTAAAGTTCAAACCTGAAACCATTTGTCTAAGTCAAGGCCCTGGGCTAGAGCATGTTGACATTCTCATTTCAATTTTCAATTTTCAATTGAGGGATACATATTTACATTTTTATTCAAAAGAAAAGCGTATGTCAAAGAATTTTAAAATTTATAGCCCTTGTTATTCAAGAAAATATGGGAAGCTCAAATATGACAAACGAAATTACAGTTTCACATATTTGAGATGAAAAGTTTTGGGATTTGTTGTATATGTGGAAGGTTTCAACAATACACACACACACATATATATATATATATAGTCCACTAATTTATCTTTTACTTTCCCCTTCCCTTATAGAAGTCAAACAATTTTCTCATAAAATACATGACTTACGACTATGCCAATTGCCAATTGCCAATTGTATACCAGAAAAAAAGTCCCCAGTTGCGGTAGCATGATACTCATGAACCCAAATCATGCAATTGTTTGTGAGTCTCTCATAGATCAGTCATACCAATACAATTTCGTATCATATCAATCGTGTTGGCATGCATGATATAAAGAATCCAAATCGTGCCCTATTTCATGAAATTTTCATACATGGTTGGCAACCCAAATTAAAGAAAGTGGTTATTATCATATTTCTCACATCCAGCACCTAAATTTTTTCTTCTTCTTAGAATCTTAGTTTTCGTTATTCTAGAGAATATAATGGAAAGTTCGACAAAGAATACATATAATGGAACAGAATTACAAATATTGAATAAGAGTTTGGAGGAAATTAAACTGACATTCTTCATGGACATCAATGGGGAATTTGAATGGAATAAAAGTCAAACTAGTCTAATCACCCAAACAACCAAGCTTTAGTTTAAGATGTAGATACTTTTTTTGATGATAAAGGGGGGAAAAGCCCCAAACAGCAAAAACAAACTCAGCTACAACAGGACAAACTAGACGAGGTCTAGTAACCCCTGCACATCATCAGCCAAAGGAGAGGCCATCCAAACTGGAGCAGACTCAAACACATATAACCCCAAATCCACATCATAGCTCCTCCACCTATCAGCCACATAATTCTTTTCTCTATAAATATGTTACACAACAAAATTATCAACCTTATTCATAAGCTCCCGGCAACTAGCAATCAAACCAGCAAGAGGATGGAACTCGTCAATTCTATCCATGAATAAGTTGGACAGCAATTGCAGATTCAATTTCAATAATAAGGTGAGAAACACTCTTAGCCACAGCCATCATGAGCCCAAAAAATAACCCCCATAATTCAGCTTCCAAGATCTCACCTTTACCTAAATTCACAGTAAACCCTCCACACCAGTCCCCCAAAGAGTCTCGATGCACACCTCACCAATCAAACCAAAAGCAGCTTTTCTGGTTTCAACCACATTCAATTTAAACGAACCATGATGGTGGTTCCCAAGCAAGTAGTACTTGTACTTTATGAGTTTTCTTCCTAACAGCCCCAGCAGCTAAAACAATTCTCTAAAAAGACATAGGCAACTCCTCTTCATCATTAAAGACATGGTTTCTCCACTTCCAAATGTACCAGTAGGTAAAAACCAAAAGTGAGCTCCATTAATACCTCTAAGGCAGTCCCTAAGGCCATCCCCAATGGGGGCTGTATATAAGGCTCCACCACCTTGAGGCTCCTATAAATAGAAATTCTTTGAAAAAAAAAAAGCATTCTCAGTTGTGCAAATTCAAGGCCCTAAAAGGTTGAGCCCAATCGGAGTTGAATCCAAATGTGTGTGCTTGGAGAAAAAGCTGACAGCCCAATTGTTGTGTCTCTCTCACTTGCCTTGCGACTGAGGAATAGCATGCTTGCCTTTGATATACTTGCTGCTGCCACTTTTTAAAACTTGTTGAAAACTTTGACCACAACAGCTAGTTCCATTGTTGAACTTTGACCATACTTGCCCTTTTGTTTTGTAAAATATACAACTATAAATAAACGGCTATATTCAATTTTTTTAATTTTTTAATTTTTTAATTTTTTAGATTTGCAACTCAATTCTTCCTATAAATACCCACCATATCTCTCATAATTTTTACACACCACAACAACTTTATCAATTTTTACACACCATTCCTACAAATTGACCAAGCAAAATGTTGGCTTCCAAATCTTGTCCAAATTATGATTTTTTTTTTTTGTTGAAATGTTCACACCAAAAAAAAAACTAACATAACATGAATAAACATTAAAGTAAAATAGCTAACCAAAAAAAAAACACGTAAATTTCGTCCAAAAAAAAAAACACGTAAATCAAATTACATCATAAAAAAAAAATATAGTCTTCCATTGTGGAAGAGATTCCTTTAGAGCCCCAAAGATTCCATCGGAGCTCTAAATGAGGCTCTATCCACCATATTTAGAGCCCCAACCATTGGAGATGGCCTAAAAATATGAAGTACAGTTTTAGAAGGCCAATTAAATAAGGCTAAGATATTACTTAATTGTAAATATTAAACTAGACAAACTAATTTTATATAAAATAAAAATAAAAAACGAAGTCACAAAATGTGGGTATTACAAATATATAGATTACTACACTCTAGAAGTTTCCCCTTTTCACCTATAGCAATCAAGTTTCAAAACTGAACTGCACATATGAAATGGGATCAGAATTGCTTCGGCTTTGGCTGGCTATCTCCATCATCGCCAAACTTCTTCCTCGCTGCCCAGAACTCAACCACAAGACTTACAAAAAGCATCAATGGTTAATTGTCTCTTAGCTCTTTGATCATTGGAAAGCACCTTACCTTGGTAAACTAACCAAAGAAAAATCTGCAGTTTATGAGGGGTCTTCAGCTTCCACAAAATCTTCCCAAAAGGATCAACCCAATCCTCACCTGGAAAAAGTAAATGATAAGCAGACTTGACTATAAAGATACCATTAGCAGATGGCTTCCAAACTTGAGCATCTGACAACCTACTATCAAAACCTACTGGCACATTAATAATGTGTTGAATAAACTCATCACTTAAAACACATCTAAGCTAACCAATGTGATTGGTGTGAGTGGTTCAGCACTCTCATTCCTTAAGAGAGGTCAGGGGTTCGATTCCTGCTCTTGTATGGAGTCACCACTTTGGCCAGCACTTTACCCCTTACGGGCCGACCCGGTGTGAGCGGGGATTAGTCTGGATTGTGGTTAAAGCCTAAAGGTGCCACCCATAATTGAGGCCCATCCAGGACCACCTCGTGATTCAGACAAAAAAAAAAAACACATCTAAGCTTTTCAATATCCACCAACCATGCTTAGAAAAAGAAGAAACAGTACAATTAACATCCTCAATGCCATCAAAATTTGTCTGCTGCAACAAAGGAGTCATTACACCAAGAATCCTTCCAGAATCTAACATTGTCCCCATTACCAATCCTCCACTGCAAACCCCTCCCCAACAACTCAGACCCATACATAATACCTCACCAAGTTGAGGAACAATCATGTTTTAAAGAAGGATCCATAATTGAGTGACCTTTCAAATATTTTTCCTCAAAAAGCCCGGCCCATAAACCTTGATCCTTAGAATGCAGCCTCCAACCAATCTTAACATTAATTGTAGAGGTTACAGCTTGTTGAAGTTTTTGGATTTGCCCGATGGGTCCCACTCTAACAACGATACTATCCCCACTTTACCATCTGCCCAATCCGTCAGGTGTACACGAAAAAAAAATATATTCACAAAAGCCAAAAACAAGAAAACAAAATGGAAATATCTCTTTGAAGACTAAATTAAAGTAGTACAGGATGGTCAAGGGGGAAAAATGGAAAGAAGGCATGCCATTCACATGTATCATTAAAAGGAAAAGCATTTTACAATCATAAAAGAAACGCGTGCTCTCCAGAGAAAAGGTAATTTTGTTACTATTGTGGAGCCTTTTACTTAACACTTTAATGATGTAATGTTGGGATATGATAATTATACATTTAAATCTACTGATAATATTAGGGACTCCAAATTTGTGCACCAAATTGAAGTACCAAATAATGTGGCTCATGCCATATAATAAATATTTAATTAATCAATTCCAACTTGGATTATAATTTAGCTAACCCTAAACAATTAAACTTGCCGTCATACCACCATGAGCAAGGCTTGTTCTTACTAAATTGTAATTTAATCGGTTTCAGTGGAGAGAAAGATTCTATATTGATGATGATGCACATGTTCGGTTCATTTTTACACATGATTTTTCATGTTATTCACCCACTATTTTGAGTTAGTTCTTGACATTTTATAGCTTTTTACTTCTTTTTTGTGTTTTAATAGGTTTTACCTTGGTTTGTATGAAAATGAGCTAAAAGTGCATTATTTGATATAAATTCTGTTTTTGTTCATTTTCGTAGGTCAACTTCGTGGCCTTGGATCAGCATGTTCCGGTCCTTGGATGAGGTGATGATCTTCATAAGACTTGTTCCAATGGATGTTGACTACAACATATCCAAATTTGAGCTCCATTGGATAAGTATTGCCTATCCAACCAATCCAGCATGTTACCACTGCTCTGGAAATCCGAGTTGGCTAGTTTTCACCTCCACTTAGTGTGATCTTACTTCTACTTGTTACCATGCCTTTCGTAACAATATTTTACTTTAGTTAAGTGGAATTTTCTGAGAGTATATTTGTGAGGACAAAACTTCATCATGAGAGGAGACAAGAAAACAAAGGCAAAAGTGTGCCATGATGAAAAGGAGGAGAGAGAGGAGCATAGAGAGGAATCAATTGACTTTGGGGCAGCAGCTAGGCAACGGATCATTCATTCAGTTTTTATTACAATTTGCAGAGACTTTCTAAAAGCTGGGAGCTAGAGAGCTAGAGGAGGAAGACAAAGTCATCCAAGCAAGAAGTGGAAGAGATTTCCACCATTGAAGACCTTGAGCTTCCACCTTCACAAAAGCTGTAACTTCTTTCTAGTTTTATTTCGAATTTGTGTTTGAAATGATTATGAGGAACTAAACCCAGTTTTTATTCGAATTTGCAGAGACTTTCTAAAAGCTGGGAGCTAGAGAGCTAGAGGAGGAAGACAAAGTCATCCAAGCAAGAAGTGGAAGAGATTTCCACCATTGAAGACCTTGAGCTTCCACCTTCACAAAAGCTGTAACTTCTTTCTAGTTTTATTTCGAATTTGTGTTTGAAATGATTATGAGGAACTAAACTCCATAGCTAGGGCTTAGGTTGAAGCCCTAAACATGATTACCTTATTGTTTTGATGCTTGAGTGTATGAATTTCTAGATATTGTTGATGAATTCCAATTCACCAAATTAATCTATCCTTGATGTATGTTCTTCTTTGATTGATCACCTTTGAAAGCATGCTTCTTGAGATTGTTGGGATTATGTGTATCCTCATGTTATCCTAAGCAATAAATGGATGAAGTAAGAATCATCCATGTGAATTGGTTTCTTGAATACCTAATGTAAACACCATGCTATTAGGATTCTTGTGATGTTCATATACTCTTTGAACTTAATGGGTTCTCCTTGTAATTGAATCGAAGTACGAACCATACCTAGGTTCGCTTATGAGGAGGGCACAAGTATTGTAGCACGAACCATGCACATTACGTATATTAGAGAGAATCAATGCGTCTTGAGCCACGACCAATGGTCTTGATTGCGAACATCTTCATCAACAAGTTTAGAGTTCATCACTTGAGTACCCATGAACATAGGTAGAATTGTTTAGGGTGGATTCCGAAACCCTAGTGTTTGTTACATTTTAATTCCACTCTTTGATACTTCATCCCTGCTATTCTCATTTAAATTCAAAGTTCATTTACTTTCATGCAATAGAAATAGGTCACTTCAAACAAATCAAAACCCCCCCCCCCCCAAATGTGTGTGTGAGTTGCGTGTTCGACACATTGTGTGTCTTGTTTACTGAATTCTGTTTATTTGCGTAACTGTTTTGGACTTTTGGTCTGCGTTGTGTTCTTCGTTTTTGTGTGCTGAATCCAACCGTGTAAAGAACGTGAAATTTGGATAAACGGTTGGAAAGTTATAGGCAAAACACTGGACAGAGGTCGAAACTAAAAAACAGAGAAAACGAATCTGCCCAAAAACGAATCCGTTTATGTGGTTGAACTCATCACACTTCTCTTCTCATCATTCATTTCCCCTATCCTCAGTCATCTTCATGGAGTCAAAATTGAGCCAGGTCTTCGTTTCAAAAGCATATGGGATTTGACGCTCGGAGGCCCACATAACATATAAAGCATAACCTGGTCTTTGATTTAATTTCCCTAAATTTGTTGGTTTCCGAAATTACAATACGTTTCTTTGTTGTTTTTGAGAAACTTGTGCCTGATGAATCACGGCCATAAGCTGGCCGAAGGAGCCCCTTCTCTCGGCCCTAGCACTTGTTCGTAAAATCTGAAACGCAGCGTTTCGCCAGGATACTTCGCCTTCCTAAAGATAAAAGAAGAAATGCTAAGGCATTATCATCTCGGCCTCAAGCGCAGGCCGAGGCCGAGGCCGAACAAAAT
>NW_018921514.1:253777-274526 GCF_002207925.1 Prunus avium
TAAATTTTTGGAGGACATTTCAAAGCACCAAGCCATGAGGATTGAAATGGATATGAAACAACAAGAGCATGATATGGCAATTCAACTAGAATATGCAAAAGAAAGGGAGTATATACATAAAGAAAAAGAGTATGTATGCCAAGAAAACATTGAAAAAAAGGATCGGGAAACCATGGCCATGAATACAAGCCATATGTCCCCTGAATCAAAACAATTTTGGAAGCTAGAACGAAGGGATGTTATGAGACGAAAGCTTTTTCGTGACGATGGACCTAGCAACACGGATTGGTTAAATGATCAAAACCATTAAGTTAGTTTGCTTGCCTTAAATTTCATTGTATTTTTTTTTGTTTAATAAATTAGTGGTAATTCATGTATTTTGTTTTCTTAGTTGTTTCTGAAATTTGAATTTTGAAATGTATCTGAAATTTGAAATTTGAAATTTATCTGAAATTTATCTTAAATGTGAAACCAAAAATCTTATCTAATATGAATAGTATTGACATGTAGGAACCCAAAAATCTTACCAGAAAATATTATCCAAAATAATTGTTTAAGTAAAAAAAGTTGTGAAAAAAACAAAAAAATAAATAGTAGTTGCCATGGCAAGGGTGTTTGACTGCTGAAAACAAACATAGCTAAAAAAGGCAAGGGTAGCCACTATTCATATGAATAGTGTCAGCCCTAGCCACCCCTTGCCATGGCAAGGGTTTGACTGCTGGAAATGCTCTTACCTAAAAGGGAGACTGTCTACCATGCATAGAATTTCATCTCGCAATTTGCACTGCTCAATCCATAATCTTATGCTCTCTATGTTGCAGTACTCGTTAATCTTATATTGAGCATATTTTGTTGTTGTCTCGGCCTTGCCCGGTTATTGGATTCATTTATCTACTAAAAAAAAGCTTCTAAGTTAAAATTAAGAGACAATATTAAAAAGATCTTACTCCCGATGTCTTGGTGAACCACAATTGCTAAGCCAACACTTTGTTTATTGACTCACTCACTGACTATGCATTCTAGTCTTGTTAGATAAAATATAACTTAAAAATAGAAAATATGATTAAAAATAACTTTTAATAAATACATGTTTTTTAATTTATTTTAATAGTCATCAATTATATCACCCCCAATCAAATTATCATCATTTTAATTTCTTTCGTGCTTTCTAATTTATATATGATGATTAAGAGTAACAACATTCAAGAAAAGCCTAAAGTTAAGTGGGCTTTGTTTGGACTTATGATTAATTGTGGTGATATGGGTCTATAGTTTTAGTGCGGCTTTTGTCCTCTTTAGTTTTGTTCTTTTAACATATTAGTTTGTTGCCCTCATGAGATTGGTACTTTAGAATTTAGATGTCATGTTGATGTCATTGATTGTACTGTTGAAACTTATCTTCCATAAAATAAAATAAAATATTAAAATAAAGCCTATATAATATTCTACAAGGTAGTTCTGATGCATGGCTAATTGGCTAAAGCCAACCCTATATATCTATAAGGCTTTTTATCACAAATGGTCCCTTAGGTTTATGAAATTGTCACGAATGGTCCTTAAGGTTTTTTTATGACATTAATAGACCTTAACGTTAGGTCTGTTTATCACAAATGGTCTCTGCCATTACAAATTCTGTTAAGTGTGACGTGGAAGATAATTAGAGCCCACATGTCCAATCACATCGTGACATGTGGATTAAATAAATAAATATTTTTTTATAATAAAAATCCATGTTTTTCTGTAACTTCCCATCCCCTCCCTCTACTCGGCCTCTTTCCCCCGATGTCCTCTCTCTCCTCCCTCTAGCCTACTCTCTCTCTTTCCCTCTACCCTCTCCCTCTATTCTCTCTGCACCCTCTGCTCTCCCTCTCCCTTAAACATACAGTCCAAAAGTTAATTAGCTTTCTCTTTTTTTGATGGAAAAATTATATCAAAAGTTTGTTTGATCCAAATGATTAAGCCATTCAGTGCAAAAGAATCTTCAGAAAATCCTTTTTTTCACTGGCCAGATGATTAACAGACAATAAACAGTTTTTTACTAAGAAAAATCATTTGCATATCTCATTCTCCTTGATGACTTCTTCCACGCCTGTTCAACTAAATAATGCTTATAGGTCATAGCTTTAAAAGATATCAACTATTTTATTGGTTGCAACAGAGGGGGAGAGAGGGGGGCATAGGGTGGAGAGAGGGCAAAGGGGGATGAGAAGTTGCAGGAAAAAATGGATGTTCATTAAAAAAAATATTTATTTATTTAATCCACATGTCACAATGTGATTGGACATGTGGGCTCTACTTATCTTCCCCATCACACTTCATAGAATTTGTAACGGTAGAGACCATTTGTAATAAAAAGCCATAACGTTAAAAATTATGATGTCATAAAAAAACCTCAAGGATCATTCGTGACAATTTCGTAAACCTAAGGAACCATTTGTGATATGGATGGAGAGATTTTCGCAACTTTCATATGTGACCTCATTTAATTTATATATCTCATGTTCTCATGATATAGCCAAGATATAAGTAGGCCCCCGCTCTCGTATGTAGTCACCATTTTGGCCAACACTTTACCCCTTACGAGCTGACCCGGTGTGAGCGGGGATTAGTCTGGGTTGTGGTTAAGGCTTAAAGGTGTCACCCATAGTTGGGGCCCATCCAGGACCACCTCGTGGTTCAGACAAAAAAAAAAGATATAAGTAGGCAAGTAAACTAGCTACTACTATAGCACCTCTTTTTATCATAAGAATTTTGTCAGCTATAGCTATTACTTCAAAACAATTCCTTAAGACATTAGTTAATCTGCCATTGCTATGGATGCACAGAGCACGCCTATATATCCATGCCCTTTGAGACTTTTTTAGTAGCAGCGACTTAAATCAATGCTCTTTGTTCAACTCTATTGATCCCTGCTTAAAAAAGATTAGATGGACTGCGAGTAATAGTAAGAAAATACTTCTTTGTTTGAAGTGATATTGTTGCGTGAAGGTAATCAAATTTTGGACAACGGGTGTAGGACTAAACGTTCTTAACCACTTGAGCTACAAGCCCTTATTTCTTCCTCTTCGTTGATTGTCCCTTTGTCCAAGCTTCTTATAGCTGCACAAATTCGGTTCTTTGAAGATCAATCTTTAATTCTTCAACATTATTACCCTCAGCTATTTATTTTCAAGAAAATTTTGAGCTGCTTGTTGCCGGCAAGTTTTCTATTCCTTGACCTTAAACAAATGGTTATGACTTGTATAACTTGAATTCAATTAATTTGAACTAATCCAGCATTTAAAACGAAATCTAATTCAGGATTTCCTAATAAATTGCATAACTTGAACTAAATTTGGACTAATTTACAACGAAATCCTGTTTTTACATGATAGCGATGAGGTATTGTGGTTTATGTAACTTGATTTACGCATAATATATGCCCCAAATAGACAAAAACAAAGAAACAAAACAATAAAATGACCTCAAAACATACAAATTTATTGTATTAAAAAAACAAAAAAATAGGCATACGAATTCATTGGAAAATTGTTACAATTAAGAGTGAGATTGAGAGTTATAATTTCTTTAGCCCGTTTGGAGTGCTTTTGAAAGGGCTTAAAATACTTCTATAGCACTGGCAGAAAAATTTAAAAGCATATTTGTCATAAAAGCACTTTTTAAATACGCACATAATAAATTTTTATAATAAAAGCGCTTTTACTAAAAGTGCTTATTTTAAGGGCACAACAGCACAGCTCATTTGTCTCTATCCTTCCTCTGTACGCAAAGAATATAAATTCTATTTTTTGGAAAGTATTGATCAGTCATCAAGTACACGTGTGCGGCAAGGATCGAAAGTTGTCCGCTTTGGAAACCAAAGCGATTTATAAATATCTGGCTCCATAGCGGTTAGTTGGGAAACACGCATTTCTGTCTTCACCGTCTTCCTGCCTACTGTGAGTCATTTTCATCTTTTCTACTTTTCAATTTTCTTTTTCTTATTGTTATTGTCAATTTATTTCTTTGGGTTTCAATCCGAAGCCCTAGCTTCGTCTCAAACATAGCTCCAATTGTTTTTGATTGACAGGTATCTTAGATTGTTTTTGGGGCTTTTTTTTCCGTTATAATTTGTTCTTGTGAACTTTGGAATCCTACAGAATTGATGCTATGCATAGTTTATGTAATTTAATTTATATGTTTGATTTGGATAATCGGCTTAGTTAGTTGAGCTGGCCTGAATATTTGGAACTATGATTTTGCCCCTTTTTTTCTGAATTTTTTCTATGCATTTTCCTGGGAAACAAACAGTGGTTAGAGAAAGAAATTGAAGAGGAAAGTGCTAGTGTTATTCGGTGCTGATCTGTTTCTTTTCTGCCCAAGAATTTTTTTTTGGTTGACTTTTTTGGTGTATGTCTGATTACTATTCAAAATTATAATATTTACCTGCTTGAAGATACGTTTAAGAGTTCAGTGCATGTGTATGTATGTATTTATGATTATCGGTGCTGTGTGTGTGTGGAAACTCAACTGTCACTGTGGTGGAGTACTATTCCGATTATAAGTTTAATGATTTTGGTGAGTTATTTCTTTTATGCTCCAATTAAGAAAATGGATTCTTCTGCATGCAGTTAACATGGAAACCAAACTTAAGTCCGTTACAGCGACGCTCTTTCTGTGCTTCCTCTTGTTTCCGTTGGTGTTTTCTGAATCCAATGATGGGTTGGTCCGGATTGGGCTCAAGAAGAGGAAATTTGATCAAAATAACCGGGTTGCTGCCCAAATTGAATCCAAGGAAGGAGAGGCTCTGAGAGCTTCTCTCCTTAAATATCGTCTGCATGGAAATTTGGCTGATTCCCAGGACATTGATATTGTATCTCTCAAGAATTACATGGATGCTCAATACTTTGGTGAGATTGGTATTGGCACTCCCCCTCAGAAGTTCACTGTGATATTTGATACTGGTAGTTCAAATTTGTGGGTTCCTTCGGCTAAGTGTTATTTCTCGGTGAGTTTGTTTTCTTTAATTTCTCTGTTATTTATATGCTATTTATAATTGAATTGCATCTCTTCATGTTTTTAGATAGGAGACAATTTAACTATTTTGTGTATGAGTGCAGATTGCCTGCTATTTACACCCAAAATACAAGTCAAGCAGTTCGAGCACCTACAACAAAAATGGTATGTTTCAGTCTTTATGATTGTTTTTATCATTTTATATTTTTAGTGCATGTGCATATTCATGTATCCGTTGGAGTAGCATTTCCATTGATGACAAGAGAGGATATTCTGGTTTCCTCCATTGTGCAGGTAAGCCTGCAGCAATCCAGTATGGAACTGGAGCAATTTCTGGGTTCTTCAGTGAAGACCATGTAACTATTGGTGATCTCGTGGTCAAAGATCAGGTAAATTTAACATCTTGGTCATACAAATTATGCTTCTTGTTGGTGGTTTCCCTTTAATAATACAGGTAGTTTGTTTCAGGAATTTATTGAGGCAACCAAGGAGCCTGGAGTCACATTTTTGGTAGCCAAATTTGATGGCATACTTGGACTTGGATTTCAAGAGATATCAGTTGGACATGCTGTACCTGTGTGGTAATTTTTTTTCTTCTTCTGTGTTGTTATTATGAGATTATGAGTTCCTGCTCGGTTTGAGTCTTTTAGGTTGTGTATTCTATCGATAGGAACTTCAGAGAATTCATCTTCCGATGGTTCTAATTTTAGGAATTCTGCAGGTACAACATGGTCAATCAGGGTCTCCTGAAGGAACCAGTTTTCTCATTCTGGTTTAATCGTAATGCTGACGAAGAAGAAGGAGGTGAAATTGTATTTGGTGGAGTGGATCCTAATCATTACAAGGGAGAGCACACTTACGTTCCTGTTACGCAGAAAGGCTATTGGCAGGTTGGTGTTCTGAACAATCATTGCTCTATGAAAATCCATAATTACTTATGTGCTCGTGAAAAATTTATAATATTGTGTACACTGTTGCTCTTGTTGGCAGTTTGACATGGGTGATGTTATGATTGATGGTAAAACAACTGGTAAGCGAAAAATTGTTATGTTTTCTTTCCTTTTTCTTACACATGGTATCTTGTTTAGTACAATTTTCTCAACTTCCATTCTGACTTTAGCATACCTATTTCAGGATTTTGTGCTGGTGGCTGTTCAGCAATTGCTGATTCTGGAACCTCTTTGTTAGTTGGCCCAACGGTGTGTATCTAAGTGTCTATGTGTGGTTGTTTTCAATTCTGGAGAACACTCACTTTGAATTGTTTTGAACAAAATTCTAGAACCAGGGACTTTCTCTTCACAGTCCTCTTCCTAAGTAACTTCAAGTTTATTACTAATTTCTTATCATGAATAAAATTATGGATTGATCATTAGTTTTGGATTGATTGATAAAATAATTAAGGGAAGATTAGTCAGTAATAATGATGTGGTGATGGTATACACTAAACATTCTCTGTTTATTACTCTTAAGTAGATGGCTCCAGATTCTGTTTAAGGGTATAGGCTTGATGCCTGTTCCTATGAGAGAAACTTTATTAATTTTCCTACTGTTATTTTTTTGCACGTCATGCTATAGAGATGCATTCCTTTTCTTTGAACATACAACTTCCATATGATGCTGCTTATTCTGTTTTGTAATGGAAACATATATGATCCTTGGTTTTGAATTTCCTATTGATCGATAATTTTTTTGGAAGGGGAAAATGAATTAGTTTTCATTAACCTTTGATTGTACTCCTGGTTTGAGGGTTCAACGTGTTGCATCAGCATGGGCATATGGGCATATTTATTGTTTGTTTTTGATTGGTTGTGCTTTGTATCTTATTTACAGACTATTATTACTGAACTCAATCATGCCATTGGAGCCTCTGGGATTGTAAGTCAAGAATGCAAGACTGTAGTCGCACAATATGGAGAGACCATAATTGAGAGGATTTTAGCCAAGGTATAATTTCACGACCTCCCATTTTTATGTAAGGTCAATAAACTGTTTGGTTTTAGAACTACCGAATAGATTTTTATTCCTACTCGTTATTTTTAAATAACTGTTATGATATTATTATTTTTTTAATTGTGGCAGGATCAACCACAGAAAATCTGCTCTCAGATTGGTTTGTGCACTTTTGATGGGACTCACAGTGTAAGGTTGGACTCAATTTGCTTGTTGAGGCATATGATTGAATTATGTTTGGCTAACTTTTTTATACATGTATTTCTTTTTCTATTTATTTGTTTCTGCAATCAATCATACATATTTATTATTTGTATTTTTTGTGCATTCTTTTTATTTAATTTTTCCAAATATGACTGGTCAGTACCGGAATCAAGAGTGTTGTGGAAGAGAACACTCACAAGGTATCTGGGGGCTTATCTGATGCAACGTGCTCTGCTTGTGAGATGACGGTTGTATGGATGCAAAACCAACTCAAGCAGAATCAGACACAGGAACGAATTCTTGACTATGTGAATCAGGTGAAGTAATACTTCCATCTGATATGTTTCTCTAGGTTGCAGTTAAATGCCTTGCTCATGCTCTGGGTTCTTCTTGCAGCTCTGTGAGCGGCTGCCTAGCCCAATGGGTGAATCTGCAGTTGATTGTAGTGGTTTGTCTTCCATGCCTAGTGTTTCCTTTACTATTGGTGGAAGAACATTTGATCTCACCCCTGAGCAGGTGAAGTATAATGTTTAGATATGCATATGTTGGTCTGACACTTATAGTTTACGTTTGACGATGTGTCTTGTGTTACCTCTCCCAGTCACTAAAGGATGCTAGAGCTTTTGCTTGTTACTCGTGCATTCAACCCACCTGATACTAAGAGTTCCACATAAATTTCTCAGTTTCTGCATGTGCACGATATTTGAAAATTTATCCTTTTCATATTGTGGTATTTCAAGTTATGAGCATGGTGGTCGCGCCCTGTCTTTACCGGTGATTTAGTTTATTGCATTACTGATATTTTTCTTTCTATTTTCTTGTTTGTTGGAAATCAGTATGTGCTCAAAGTAGGTGAGGGAGATGTTGCACAATGCATTAGTGGATTTACTGCTTTAGATGTCCCACCACCCCGCGGACCTCTCTGGTATAATTTTTGTTCAATTTTTTCTATCTTTTTGCTTTGGGTTTTGTTGGTGTCAAGATAATTGTGGTGGTAGATCTTTTGTTTCTCTAATGGCATTGGTGATGTCTGTTGATTACTTTTCTTGTTGGCAAGAGAGAGCAATTTGAAAGCCCTTGCTAATATTTGTTTTTCCGACAGGATCCTGGGGGATGTATTCATGGGTCACTACCATACCGTGTTCGACTATGGCAACGAGAGAATTGGGTTTGCAGAAGCTGCATAGATAATAGATATTAGCTTCTAATGTTCCGTTCGTGCTTGTTTTTTTATGTTGCCGAGTTTCAAACTATCCTATCTAGTACTGAAAGTAAGCTCCTGTGAATTATGTTTGTATGTACATATCAGGGCCTGCCCTTTATCCAATGTATTTTCAACATTGCACTTTAATTAAGAAAATGGATCCTTTCCGACAGTGTGTCTCAGCCTGCTATGAATTCAAATTCAAATGTCCTGTGTACTTTGGTGCAGCTTTAGTTCTTGTTTGGTCTTTTGAAATGTCTGATTGTTGGCTTAAGGTGGACATATAACGTATTGAGGACATGTACTAACTGCGCGCAAATATTTAACCTCCATGTGTTTAGTTCAGTGGGTGACCGGTCTTGTAAGCTATCCGCTCTAATCCAATTCTTCGTTTGGTGCCTAGGACTGGATTGGATTGCTCTAATCCAATTCTTCGTTTGTTGCCTAGGACGGGATTGGATTGTTGAAGGAGGAAATGAAGGTAGATGTGAATGATTTTTTATTTTGAGGATTAAGAGGGATAGGTTAAAAGATTTTAATATCCTGTTATTTGTGGGGACTATAGCACCAAACGCGGCCGTATTTATTTTGTGGTTATGGATTTGGTGTTCTGTTTATTCTTGTCTTGCCGCTGAGCTGACTAAAGATTTCGATGCAAAAGAAAAAGACAAAAGAGAAAAGGGTTTAGGAATTATGGACCGAATTTTTGTTATAATTTATAAAGAAAAGACTCAATAACGAATTTGGGGAAGTTGTGATGGTTAGGTAATGAAAGCCAAATTTGAATAGTGGGTAGGGATGTAGAAAACTTATGAGAGCATCAATTTCATGGATTGACAGAGCAGAGATTGGAAGCCAACTTACACAAGAACAAGATGATTGAGTTTGTTACAAGAAATTGAAGATGCCTATTTGTTAATATCGTAAAGATGCCAGTTCATCAAAATTTGTGTAAAACCAAGGGCTCTCCTAACTCTTATCCGAACTCTCACATAGAGTGGGCCATACATCGGTTGTACATGGTTTTATAAATTCACGGGACTCAAATCATATGAGAGAGTTGAGATAAAAGTTGGGATAACTCTGCGCCTCTCTCGTATTTCCCCGAAAATTTAAGCTCACAAATCATTGTGCGGATGTAGTTTTTCACATGGGCTGTCTGAATTTCCAGGAGTATGTAATCAAGGCTACACAGCAAGACATTGCTGTACTTCTTGCACATCTGGTAGCATTCATTTATAGTGGTGAAGTCTGACATCACAAGACTCATGGTAAGCTTGGTACACACTGTTTGGCAAAGGAAGCGTTATTGCTAGCTACAAAGTGATTTGGTTGCTTCTAGACCACGCAAAAATGTGACAAAAGATGCAGTCTCTTGTTTGATTATTATTATAAAAAAAATTAAAAAAAACTCTTTCATTGACTTAAAAGAATGAGATGGGGTGGAAATGCTGAATGTGAATGCAGCTTTGAGCATTTACATTTTGCCTAATTGAGCTGTCTTCATGATTCAAATGAGCAAAGTGCCCACCGATATCCAATACGTGTTTGGGCGGTTGGTCCTTTCATAAACAAAACTGATATAGAAAAAGGGGAAAGGAGACAGGTAAACGGGGAAGGCTTAGGTTGGCATGTGGGTCTCTAATTTTGAATTTTTCGACAAAATTAGCACGCGGGTGGAATATGTGAGGGTGAATTGGACTGCAAAGACACCTCAGATGTGCTCCTAACGCGCTAAATTTCGTGAAAATTCTGAAGAAAAAAAAAAGACAGAGAGAGAGAGTATGTTATTGTCTTAAATTGCAACAATTGATAAACCATATCCTAAGAACAAAAATTCAAACATTAGAAGTGTTGACGCCAAAAAGTGGTTCTTTGACTTAGAGGGTAAACTTAGTAAATTTGTGTCTTTGGTAGCCTTGATGCTTCGGTAGACTGTGCGATCTGCAATAAAAGCAAATGCACGGTAGGACCAAGGGCACCGGTGTGGTATCGGCCGAAGGCTCTCCGATGCTTAAGTAAGTTCGGGAATAGAAAGTTCAACTGACAGATCAATAGGCTTGTATGCCGTAAGTTCTGATTACCTCTATTTTGGGGTAGTTGGCATCCTTTTATAGGTCTTGGGAGGTGTGCATTTTGTTGATTATTTAGATGTGGGACTGTGGGCGTCGCTTGGGAGCGCGCCACGTGTCCCAGGAGAGGGCGTTGCTCTAATGGAGAGATCGGTAGGTAGGGTGCCGAGGGCGCCTCTGACCAAGCCCAATTTCCTCCACGTGTCTTGCCCTTATTGGCTGTTTATTTTGGGTGTAAACAAGAAGCTTCTTTATTGAACCTTTACATTTTGCCCAATTGACCTGCATTCAAGATTCAAATGAGCAAAGTGGGGCTGATCTCCAATGTGTGGGTTGGGCGGTTGGTCCTTTTTTCACAAACAAAACTGATTTAGAAAAAGGGAAAGGAGACAGGTAAATCGTAAATGGGTAAGGCTTGGTTTGGTATGTGGGTCTCTCTGGACTGTATGTGTGTGCACAGTGCTCTCATAGCTGTAAAGGAGAAAATGTTCAATGCTTGACCTGAGCTTGCAGTCAGAGTTGTCTGTTCACCGACACAATGGATCAATCACCTCCACCCTTGAATTTTATATTCAATTCTTTGATTTCCTTTCTTCACTTTTGTTCCACCAAGAAAAAGTATTTCAAGATTAGCAAAACCACCCTTTTATAGAGAAATTATTGTACTAGAGTACAATCATTTTGTATAACTTGTCCACGTAATTTATAATATGGATGAACGACAAGGTTGAAATATTGATAATTCTTATCCCGTATTGACCCAAGAGAACATTAAAAAAATAAATTAAGTTGAATTTAAAATATATATAGTTTGGTTAGATTAGAATTTCTACTTTAGTTGGCTTGACCTTAAATTCTTTTATTATGCACATTTTTAATAATGAATGAAATGAACCTAGTACTGTTGCAGTGCATGAATCTTCAATTTCACATTGGCAAGTATGGTGCTGATTTCGCTCTCAAGTTTCCACAAGGTCCTAAAACCACCCTTTTATAGAGAAATTATTGTATGGTACTAGAGTACAATCATTTTGTATAACTTGTCCACGTAATTTATAATATGGATGAACGACAAGGTTGAAATATTGATAATTCTTATCCCGTATTGACCCAAGAGAACATTAAAAAAATAAATTAAGTTGAATTTAAAATATATATAGTTTGGTTAGATTAGAATTTCTACTTTAGTTGGCTTGACCTTAAATTCTTTTATTATGCACATTTTTAATAATGAATGAAATGAACCTAGTACTGTTGCAGTGCATGAATCTTCAATTTCACATTGGCAAGTATGGTGCTGATTTCGCTCTCAAGTTTCCACAAGGTCCAAAAAAAAACATTGTTAGCGTTGAATTAGGGTCATAACCAACACCATTGAAGAAAGCAACTCCCTCTAATTCCTCTTGGTAGAAATTATTATAGAAACTTTACACATTTAGACAAACGCTTACATCAAATCGTAGAGTTAAACAAATCTTAAACCTACATCGATCGAGAATCGTTCGCACACATGAACAACGGGACAAAACTGATAGATTTAGTTTACTAATCACAAACTTAAGAAAAGTACGTTGATTATACTTTGTTTGCCGTGTAAAGTGTGAACTCATTCTCCCATTTAGTAAGTTTTGTACAAAGAACAGTTCTATTCACACTAATGAATAAATATTCAAAAACCGCGTTGAAGGACAATGCATCTATGATCAATCAATCTTCTAGATTTTAAAGTGCTTTTTGGCGCCGCAAAATCACTTCTCCAAATGCAAGGCATATTCCCCATAATCTCCTCTTAAATTTAAAGCCCACAATCTTGGGCATGTGGCTTCATGTGTCGCCATGTGGGTGGCTTTATTGGAAGCCTAAGTAACTGCGCTCCTAGACGGCCAGAGCTGTCAAACTCTCTCTCCTTTTGCCACGTGGCTAGATTTAAAGAGGATTAACAGGTAACATTGAGCAGGAAATTAAGAACCTTATTTTATGCTTTGGTTTTACTTTCTGGAACGCCATAAAAATCAACCCAACTAGCCCCCAAGTCGCATATAAATATTGTACATTTCGTAGCACCATTCCAAAAACTCAAACCCCACCAACCTCTCTCATATTTTTCTTCTTTGTGCTCTATGCCATGGAGCACTGGACCAGAGGACCGACCATTGGCCGTGGCTCCACCGCCACTGTCTCCCTTGCCACCGCTGCCCTGTCCGGGGAACTATTCGCTGTAAAGTCCACCGAGCTCTCCTGCTCATCTTTCTTGCAGAAAGAACAATGTTTTTTGTCCAACCTGAGTTGTCCAAATATAGTTAAGTACTTGGGCTGCAATGTTAGCATTGAAAACAATAGGCCTATGTACAATCTTCTCATGGAGTACGTGCCCGGTGGCACGCTTTTCGATACAATCCGAAGGCATGGAGGACCGCTAGAGGAGCCCGCGATTCAATTATACACGCATCAGATTGTGCAAGGATTGGAGTATCTTCGTGTGAATGGATTGGTACATTGTGACATTAAGAGCCACAACATTTTGGTAGCTGAAGAGTGTGTCAAAATTGCTGATCTGGGTTGTGCTAAATCGGTACAAGGAGTTGCAGGGGATGAAGACTCTGCCACCTCAAGTACTATAATTTCAGGCACACCGGTGTTCATGGCGCCAGAGGTTGCACGTGGAGAAGAGCAGGGGTTTGAAGCAGACATATGGGCTCTTGGATGCACAATCATTGAAATGGCCACTGGTGATGGCCCTTGGCCGGAGCTTAATGACCCAGTTTCAGCTCTTTATCGGATTGGATTCTCCGGTGACTTGCCGGAGATTCCAACCCGGCTTTCGAACAAGGGTAAGGATTTCTTGAACAAGTGTTTGAGAAGAGACCCAAGAGAGAGGTGGACAGCTAAGCAACTTCTTGAACATCCATTTCTTGAAGAGTGCTGCTTGGGGTCTAAAACAGAACAAGTGAAGGAATTCAACTTCACTACGAGGTCTCCTATTAGCGTGTTGGATCAAGGCCCTTGGGATTCACTTGAAGCCTTTGAAAGTCCAAAGGAACAATCTGTTGTTGAAGGTGTTTGTTTGAATTCTCCACTGGAAAGGATCAAGAGGTTGATTGGAGGCACTTGTTCTGCATTTTCAAATGCACCCAATTGGGAATTTGATGAAAATTGGTCCACTGTTAGAAGCAATGGCATTGAGGAAAGCCAAAACTCAGGGACAAGCAACAATGTCATCTCAGTTGACGAACCTGTGGCTGCAACTTCACCAAATGTGGCTTTAACTTATCATGAAGAGCTTGACAGTTCATTGTGTGATGAGGATGATGAGAGAAGTTTTTTTATGGCATTTAGTTTAACAGAAGATTCTTTTGTACCAAACAATCTTGAAATTGAATCAGATAATCAGAATTTTCACTTTATTCACTCCCATTGTTGTCATTCAGGTTTTAATTTGGCAGGCCAAGTAGAACCAGTGAAGGTTAAGTTTCTGTCATTTGTTTTCTATTTTGTGTTTGTTTTTGTACCAAGGGCTGCAACTTTTGAATTAATTAAACAAGGTTATATGACATATCAATCTCTCTATCAGGTTCCAAAACTGTGGTTTTTTGTTTCTTTGCCAAAGTTAGGACCGAGGAGGGTTTTCTCACACACACATTGTCAATGTGTCATAGGAGTTCGAACTTAAGGTCACTGATTTACAAGTCAGGGCCCTTTTCTCGTTGACACCAAAACCGAGAGGGGGCTATCTCTTGTGTTAGCCAAAAGGAGAAAGAAAACCAGCTGTCTCTCAAGTCTTGTGCATGTACTTCGTATGCTGCAAGCTATTTTTTTTTGTCTTTGGTTTTGATTTTTTGTTTTTGTTTATAACCCCAATCATTTATCTTAGAGAGCTTTGCATTATTTTATTTGCGCCAAAGCTTTGCAAGCTAGGCCAGCCTTTTTGTTTGCATGATTGCCAACATATGTGCTTCAATAAAATAAATCGTGTGGTTGCATGTTTTTTCTTTTTCCCAATATTTTCTGCTCTTGACGACAATATCATGTGGGCATTAGGGTTTCACTGACATCCATGTGAAGGGTTAAATATGCATTGGCCTCCATCCATTTACAGTCTGTGAAATACTGTGCTCTGCGTTCTCATTTTCCTTTAGGAACTTTTTCAACTTTGTTCCTTTCCCTTTATCCAGTAGGGGCAATGGCCTAATTGGACCGCAGGCTAGGGGAGATTATTCAAGTCTCGTATATTGACTTGACACCAAAGTCAATTTAGATAATTTAGATAATTGAGAGGTTTAATCTTTCTTTGCCCTCTGGTTGTGAACAAGAGAGACTTTTGCTAGGCAACTTGGAGGGGTCAACAAGTTTGTTGCCTCTCTGCGAAGTCAATCTTGGGTAGGTGCATGCTCAACTTGAGAAATGGTAGATGTGAATACTTCTGTTCAGATTAATTTATGTGTACTTTTCATATCAATTTAATAATTGATGTGTACTTTGTCATCTCGGCGGGTGGGTTAATTATATTCAAATCGAGCAATGTTAGGAATTTTTTCTTTTTTACAATGATAACTTGCATTTAAGAAACCAACATAACATCAACAATTAGAATGGGGGACAATCAATCAAGACCATCGTCTTCCATCCAAACTATAAGATCCAAAATAAAAATATAGCAAAACGTGATGCCTGATACAAGTACTATTGAGAGTGTTTTTCTCACATTGAAAATGACCTAGTTTGGGTATATAAGGAGTTGGGCTACTCTCGAAACTGACCAATTCATATATGATTTCAGGTTACAATAAGAGTGATCATGTGCTTATAAACTTAGTAATATTCCATTCATTCATTTTCCAGGTTGTTGAATTGTATTTACTTCTAATGGATAACATATTCTCATGTGGATGTGGTGACTGAAATTGAAGAATTATTTTAGAAACTTTAGTATATTATTGAATTGGTGTGACCTAATTTCTTTGGCATGTAGAGAAGCGGCGGTGAAACGAATGTGGTCTGATCCGCAAGGGAAGGGAAATGGGAAGGGCAGATAGATAGACTTTAAACAAAGTCAACTAATTTTAAAACGTCAACTTGTCTCCATTGCATGAATGAATTAATCTTAAACCAGAAGAAGACTTGGAAGAGGTAACTGGAGGAGTCAACACGTTGGGTTTTTCGTTTTTTCCTCATCTTTTTCTTCCCCTCTTCGTGTTATTGAAAGGTCAACTAAAAGATGCCATCATCCTAACGTAATTGTGAATCATCAAAAATTTTGTACTCAAAGGTTTCTTGTATACATCCCATAAAGTTTGGCCATTGGAGCTTTTAGCTACTTCTACCCTTTCAATTCAGCACCATCTATTTGAACACCATTGAAACGAGAAAAACTTACATATAGTGAGGTGTATATCTCTCTCTCTCTATCTTTCTTCCTACACGAGGAGATAGAGAGAATTTATTATACACTTCATTGGTTAAGTTTTTCTCCCTCTATTGCGAAATGCTTAACCACTCCATGATGAAATACTCTCATGCCCAACTCACACGATGTACGGGTTGGATGACAACACAGGGCGTCCTATAAAACCTTTTATCCCAAGAATAATAGTAGTAAAAAAAAAGTCAATTTTATGTGTGTAACTAGTGCTTTTTAGGCTTTTCTCTTTATTTTGAGAACTTTTACTTAAACTAACTTAAGCTTGGAACTTTTATTTTAATTTGCATTCAAAATGAGATTAAGTGTTGAACATAAAATGACTCTACTTTTATTTCTGCATAGGGCCTCCAAAACTAATATTGATAGTTGGCTTGTTTGGAACGAGCAATCATATGTGATTAGGCTAAAACTCTCATGGCCAAGAAGTAAAATAACAATTTTTTTTTTAAGTTTACAAAATTTTGATAAATTTAATTCTTTTCTTTCCTTTTGTTTATTTTTGTTAAACAATATCCTTACAGTTAGGAATTCGGATCTAACACACGAGAAGCACATGACCTTACTAAGCTGCTTTTCACGTGGTTTCCTCCCCAGTGAAGTATAAATTATAATAATTTATGGTAGAAGAAGTTGACGGCAAATCTTTGTATAGTGAGCCAGGTCGGACCGAATTCCGCACGGGCCAAACATGGAGCGAACCTCTATGCACGGGGCTAAGGCGAGGTTGGGCTTAGGGTCAATTTTGATTTTGGGTCTCAGAAGTTACGCTCAATTTAAAATGACTAATAATAGTTGAATTAGGTCTGGGTATGGATTAGGTTGGGTTGAGTCCGTTTTGATCTCAACTCGCAACTCAACTCAAATATACCAAAATTCGCTCGTTATTAGGTGAACTCAAACAAACCCAACCCTTTTGTGATTAGGTTAGGCGGTTTGGTCTAATTCACTTAAATTTATACTCATGCTTAGATTTTTTTCCCAATCAGCAACCCAACCCATACATAGAGGTTTATGATTTCTTGGACCCAAGACCCACTCGTTATTAGGCCAACCTAAACAAACCCAATTATATTGTGATTGGGTCAATTGATTTGATCGGGTTGACCCTGAAATTGTGTCAAACCCTAGGTTGAATTGAATCTTTCCTTTCGAGAAATACTTCATTTTGGTTCTATGATTTCTTGGACCCAAGACCCACTCGTTATTAGGCCAACCTAAACAAACCCAATTATATTGTGATTGGGTCAATTGATTTGATCGGGTTGACCCTGAAATTGTGTCAAACCCTAGGTTGAATTGAATCTTTCCTTTCGAGAAATACTTCATTTTGGTTCTTCCTATCACGTGATAGTACAGTCTAGTTAAAGTCATTGAATTTGAAAGCTCATAACTTGTTACTAAATTTGAATCAGGATTGTATTGCTCAACACTACCACATCACATGAACAACTCACTAAAGTTTTTCTCATTCTTAAAATGATGGGGCTTGTGTGTCTTTTGTTGTTTCATATGCCATGTAATTATGGTTCTTATTCTTGTATTTCTACTTCTTCTTTCTCATATAACGTCTTTGTAATTGTTTAACTAATTAAGTGGTGAAGAGTATTTATCTCTATACTTAGAGATTTGAGTGTGATTGTACTTTCCACATGACACCGCTAAGTGACATTACAGCCCAATATAATAAGGGCATCTACCCAAATTTACTGACAAAATTTAATTTTTTAAGCACATGTTCTTTTTTAACTGGACTATATTTTCACTCCCCGCCTAGCTAGAATACCAAAAAATATTTTCACTAAAAACACCCATCTTGCTTCTAGTAATGTATTTTTGGTATTTTAGTTTAATGAAACTACTATATTTAAAAAGAAAATACAAGTGAAGAAATATCTTATTTTATTTTTTTGTTATACCATAATTATATACAAAGAAAAATGAGCCTCATTTTAATTTTTTTACTCTGGGGTCACTCAAAAGTCAAGGTCAACCTTGCTAGTATGACCCTATATATATACACACACTCCTATGCGAACATCTGAATGTTATTACCGTGCGTATGATATGTATTTTCTACTTCCCCTCCCTACTTTCCTCTCACCACACATTGTTTTTTAATGATCCAAACCGTCTAATTTTTAGATATTCCCTCAAAGAAAATAAATAGTATAGCCAAGCGTGAAATTGGTACTTAGGTGGATGGGGTAAATTAAAACCCCAATGGACAGATCTAAGACAACAATGATTAATTGTTCCTAGTAACAATATGACTAGTCAATTACTAGTCATAGACCTATGAACAAACAAGCCCAGCATAGATTCATCATAAATCAAATATAAGAACCTGCAAGTCTAATAGATAACTATGTGACAACCTAGGTACTCAGAAGGATCCATCAATCTAGGCATCCTTTGTGCTAGCAACAAGTAGAGTGAAAGGTGTGTGAACATTCATCAACATTTTAGAGATAATATATACAGTATGGCTAGTCATAAAATCAAGAACAACACACCATAAATGTTCACCCAGAAACCCACCATTGGGAAAAACTGGGGGTCATCACTCCGACCAGGCAATCCACTAAGTCAAGAAGATTCTTACAGAAAAAGTAACCATAGCTCAAACAATCCTAGGTCTATTTAGGAAATAAACACTACCTCCCTGTGCAACCTTCTTCTCCAAACTTAGTTAAGCTAGTAGCTTGTCCTTTGTGGAAATGGTAGCTAGTCCACCAGTTTCTTCACCCCATGGCACCATAACTCAGCTCCAGATTGTCACAAATGAATAAAATATAGATTCTGAGATGAAAAGGTCAGTTCCTTCAAGAAACCATACTCTTGAAAAAATCAACTAAGAATCTAATCTAGACTAAAGAAGATGACTAGTCATAATAACCCAGATGCAGACTCAAGAAGATGACTAGTCATAACTGAACCCATATGCAGATTTTAAAAACACATAATATTTCAAAGAATAAATTTCAAAATCTCATAATGAAAACTCATACCTCACCAAGTAGAGAATGTAGAGTAGAAGTTTTACTCTTAAAAATTCTCAATGGGTGAAGTAGGTTTCAAAGATAGAAGTAGATTTCAAAAATGATTTGAAAACCTCATTTCAAAAACCATGAACACTCTCACACAAACCAAAGAGAAAACCAGGTTTTCCAAAATGGTGCAAATGAAAGGGATGGGAGATGAAAACTTTGATGTGCAAAGCTATGGTCAGATTTTCTCAAAAAGAAGTAGCGTTCAAAATAAAATCTTGAAATCTCATTTCTATGCTATGAACACTCTCAAACAAGCCAAAGAAAAAACTAAGTTTTCCAAAATGGTGATGAGAGGTGAAAATGAAAGTGATGAGAGATGAAAACTTTGTATCACTAAACAAAAGTTTGAGAAATGAAATTTTTTTTTAAAAAAAAGGCCCCAAAAGGAATTCAAGAACCCATGAACTCTTCTCCCAAAAATCACAACCTAATTGATGCACAATCTCTCCCTACAACTCTCTCTCTCTCTCTCTAAAACCCACATGAAAAATGTAAAATGAAAGAGTTAATGGGTCCAGAACATCCCCAACCATTTTGGTAGGTCAAAAGGACACCTGGCAGCCATTGATTGGACTTATAATAAGCAAAATCACGTGCCTTGGTTAAAAATCTCGTGCTGGAAATATGAATAGTCATCTCGACAAAGTATATAGATGCAAATGCTGATTTTCCTAATGACGCCCATTATAAATGAATGCACAAATTACCTTAGTTTTGTAGCCTCATAAGCTCTTCAATGTACTTCAACTTTGTAGCAAATAATCAATGCCTAATTTCTAAAGATGAGCTAAGAGGAATTACATGAAAGTGTACATTGGCAAGGAAAGCCAATTCTAACAATCCTAAAATTGACAAAGCAGCAACAATACTATTTAAATATAATATTATCAAAGAGTATAGCTGCAAATAAAAAAACCTCACACTACCGGTCCTAACCTCCACTTCACTTTCATTCAAAGCCCAGAACAACTTCCTCTTACTACGATACCCATAAACCTTTGTTTGAAATTGTTGTTCTAGTTAGCAAAGAGATTGCAAAATCAACATCTTGCATTTTTGTTACAACAAGTAAGAAATAATCTTAGTGAATTTTATTTCGTCAAAATTTTGGCAAGTTACAACTGAAAAGTTTAGTCACTATACTATATTTTTATTTAATTTATTTAATATATATTATTTTTATTCAATAATATGTGAGAATTATATGTATAATATGTGAATTTGTGTGTATTATTGATTTTTTTTAAACACGTGTATTAAACATGAAAAATACGTATATTGTACTTTTTATATATTAAAAAACGTGTATTTTAGCGAGTCTTTAAGACGTGTACCGAAAATAAAAATATTATTGAAAAATACATATGTACGTGCATAACACGGGTATTAAACGGAAAAATGCTAAATTCTTTATACGGGTAAAAAATTTAGAAAAGTAAAAAGTAAAAATGAGATAATAGAGACTCGGGTAATAGCCTAATAGTAATGGATAATGCTCTAAACTACTCCTATCGATAAACAAAAATAGAAAATTAAAAGGAAAAAGGGGTATTTAAAGTGTATAGCCGCTCGGCTATACGACTCTTTAAATATAATATTTTCAGAACTATAGCCGGGCGGCTATACTTGGGGTTATTTTAATTATATTTTTAAAATATAATATTTATTATAAATAAATAAATAAATAAAACCCTCACATTATTACTCCTAACCTTCACTTCACTTTCATTCAAACCCCAGAACAACTCTCTCTTACTACAATGCCCATAAATCTTTGTTTGAAATTGTTGTTCTGATTGACAAAGAGAATGCAAACTCACGATCTTGCATTTTTGTTACAACAAGTAAGAAATAA
>NW_018921514.1:275998-301438 GCF_002207925.1 Prunus avium
AATATTTAAAAAGTATAGCAGCGCGGCTATACTCTTTAAATAGCTTATATTGAGGGATCCCTCAAAAGAACTTATTTGCTTCTATTGAGGGATCCCTCAAAAAAACTTATTTGAGGGACACTTTTGTAGGGCCCACTCTGCATTGTGTTTCACTAATCCAAAAGTCTATTTTGTAGATATTCATTCAAAGATCATCTCTACAAAAAATCACTTAAATCCGATATCATTTGGCCACTCAATTAAATTATTGAAATTTAAGTACGTTCTTGAAGCACTGTGTTCATTAATGTTGTTGGTCTTAATTAGATGCCTAATGATTTTCAATGTGCATGATTTTTTGCAAGGATGATCTATGAATGAAAATGTGAAAAATAGATGGTTTGGATCGTTGAAAAAAATTTCATAGGGGACCCTAATGGGTGTCCCTCAAATAAAATTAATACAAATTTATAAATAAACTCAATCCTAGACATGTATTTATAAAAAAACCCAAACACTGTTTAAACATAGAAACACACCCAAAATCAACCCCAAAATCAACAATTGTATATCTTTTGGGTGTGTTTATAAATGGATTTTGAGTGTGTGTAATGATGGATTTTGGGTGTGTTTATAAAGTGTTTTGGGTGTTGGGTTTTTTTATAATTTCAGCCCTCATTTTGGGTGTTTTAGTGAAACTCCCTAAAATTAATTGACGGATTCCTCAATAGAAAAGAACTATATATGTATTTACTTGAACGAAGATTCTTTTTATGGATTTAAATTCAAGGAAAAACGAGTAAAAACCCAACACATCCAATTAACCTTTGTATTTATACATATGTGTGTTAATGTTATTTACAAGAGATCCCATTATTTTCTTCTATGAAATAATATAAACTTTGCAAGTCCATGTAAATGATGTATGCACACCAACCTATTCTTCCGATTTCAGCTTTGGAGTTTCGGTTGCTTAATCTCTGTTTTCTTCATTTCTGCATCAGCATTCTTCCTTTGCTCATAATCCTTTTTCAGATTCTTAACTTCTTCAATGAATTTTCTGAGCAGATTGAGTTCTTTGATATAATAGTGTAGTCTGTCTATAATCAGTACAAGGAATAAAGAAAACCCTGCGTCGTGATTGAAAAAGAAAAAGCTCATAAAGTATAAGATTCTTATAGCTCTCAAAACCAGTAAGCCTACAACCTACCCTGTCAAGGTTAACTTAAATATATATTTTATTTTTTCTTTCAATAAACTTTGCAGAAAAGGCTAAATTATGAATGCAGTTACCTATAAGAGATGCTTCTAAGAGTCGATGTGCCATTAAAACCTCATCAGTTGGATTGACAAAGCCTGCCTCTGTTAAACGTTTCTGAACACTGAACACACCATATAGGGTAGAGCTAAAGAAGACGAGGACAGTTCCTCCCACGCTCTTTGCCACCAATGGCCCCCGTCCTTGCTTCGATCGATCTAACCCTGTGATCACCAACGTCCTTAGAGGGGTTCTGAACAGAAGACTCAGAATCAATGCCATTTGGGCCACCACAAGTGCAAACAAAATTTGAATCATTGTTTCAAGCTGGCAAGAAAGGTTTTTTTGTTTTTTTGTTTTTTTTTTCTTCCAATGATATTATCGAAATGACTTGAGCGATGTGTTGAAAATGTAAACCAATGGTCCAATTTTGTAGTTTTTTTTCTTGTAAGATTCTATGGTTCAACGGTTTGCTTGCTTATTCTAGACTTATAGTTTAACCAAAGAATCATACTTTCCATGACCTGGTGATGCAGGGATGGAATAGCTTCACCATGCCCCTTAGGCACCTTGTTGGTTAGGAAATGTGGTTTTTTTTCGTATTCTTTTTACCTTTTTATTTTGGAGTTCCATTTGGGGTGTTATGCTAATTTCTCCTTTTCTAGCACATAATTCTATTTCTAATTGGTAATTGTAGGGAGCGGATCTGCTGTCCCCATTTTGTGTGTCCCTTTGTGTCCCTTCTCTTTTGTGTTGGCACCTGTCCTATGATTTAACACATCATTTATTCACATTTTATCATCTCGATTTTACCCTTCTCATCTTAAAACAATTATTAAAAAAATAATTAAAGAAAAGGGCCCATCCCCAATTCTGCCATTTTCATCCTCACCCATGGCAGATCCGCCATATCTCTCTGCTCTCCCTTTTCTCTGGTTGTGAGTTCCTTTCATGCCACCACTTCGACATATACTTCTACAGCAAATGCGGGTTGACATGGTTTATCAGAAGGATGCTACTTTGAATGGTCAAATTGGGCTTCTTTGGTTTTTTTATTTTTTATTTTTTATTTTTATAGTTTATTTTAGAGTTTTTCTATTTAAACCTCACACTTTTCTTTGTTCACTCCAATACTTAAATAATTAAACTTATAAGTTTTATTATTGTGTAAAAAGACAAAAAAAAGTCATCCAACTTAATACTTAATGTTAAAAAATAATGCATACTTGTACCTTGAATAATATAGAAAAGTATAGAATTTTAGTGAATGTGCAAACCGACTTAGCAAAGTCGGTGAATACAAAAAAAATATGAGATCAAAGTGTGCTTTAATATAAAATATTCAAAGTACTACACTCACCGACTAAGCTTATGTCAATTAGTTCTCCTATATTTAGGCTTGTTTCCTAGACAAAAATGTAAGCTAAAAGCTGAAAACTACAGCTGTCTAACTCAAGTAATCAGCCAACTCAAGTATCCGAAGCCTTGTACCTTTCCTACTTCAATCAATAAAATAAAACTACTTTGTTACTCTTTTAAAAGTTTTCCATTCCAAGTTTAAGCTATTGTCCTAAACAATAAACCAACCGTTTCCTAAACCTCTTCTCCCTTCTTAACCTGTACAGATACACACACCCTACCACTCTTCATATTAAGTTTTAGAAAAACATAAACTCCTCTACACCCTATTGCTAGATTACTCGTCTCTTTCAATCCAAGAAACCTACTACACTATCATCTTCTCTTTACAAACCCTAAATAATAAAATAATGCTACTACGCATTTGACAACATTGTTTTTATCTCTTTAAGTAATATGAGGTTGAGGTGAACTTAGAGTGGTGAGGGGCAAGGTAGGGGCAAGGTGTGGGTTGTGTATTTTTTCTGCTAGGTGTGTATTTAGGGGTAGTTTGGGAAGATAGTGGGGTTTTCTTAGAAATTATGAAAATTTGAATTAAAAGTTGGGGTGAACTTAGAATATGGAGTGAACAAAGAGAAGTGCGAGGTTTAAATAGAAAAACTCTTATTTTATTTCACCCAAGATGAAATTCATGTGTGCTGAGCAATAGGCATGGCGGCCGCTTGTAGGTGAGGTGAGGGGTAAATGAGAGATTTGGGATCTTTCATGGTGTAAAATGAGTTGGAAACACGACAAATGTATTTGGAGGTGGTAGACCAGTAATTGTTTTACTTATTCAATTTTGGTTATTATAAAAAATAAAACCAATGAGAAGGGTAAAATTGGAATGATGAAATTTGAATAAATAATGTATTAAATCAAAAGACAGTTGTCAACAATACAGAGAAGGGAAACTGAGGGACACACAAAATGGGGACAGCAAATCCACTTCGAGTGAGAATAGAAAATTAGCATGAGATAATTGATATCAATGACATTGATGCTACAATTACCGGAGCGGATCTCAAATATCCACCATTTAAATTTGAAAAAACACAATCTTATTTTTCCACCCACCATTATTCCTAAAATACCCAATTTAGAGAAAACAAAAGCCCATAGAGCATACCAAAAATGAATTCTGCCTCATAACTCTTCAAAGCATGCCCCTGCATAATCTTCAGAATCCTTCTGTTTCTCTCCGTCGATACCACCCATGACACAACCATGATCATGCAGCCTTGCATAACTTTGGGCTTCTTACCCGTCCATAAGAGCATGTCCACCCATAAGGGCAAGGGCAAGCAAGGGCTGCCACTATTCATGTGAATAGTGTCAGCCTTGCCATTTGTGGTTCCACCCATGAGGGCTAAGTCTAGGGAAAGAAACCATCCCAAAAGGTTAGGGCAAGGGCAAGAAAGGAAAAAAAGATTATGCAACAAAATATAAACAATTTAGAAAGTGAATAAAATTGTTATGTATTTATAGGGAAAGCATCTATAATTTTTTGGTATTTAAAAAAAAAATTGAAATTTTTTTGGATTTTTTAAATATTTTTTTGCTCGCTGACGTCACAGCCCTCGGGTTGAAGCCCAGGCGAAACCTGCTCTTGGGCTTGCCCGGACTGGTGGGACCCACGCCAAACCGGGCTGCAGGCTGCAGCGCTGGAGCTGCCTTGGGCTTGCGAGGGAGGCCTTTTGCCCGGTTATGTTGCTGCGCTGGAGATGCTCTAACAATTCATGCGTTTGGCTAAGAAGAGAAAAGCAATCCCTTGGAATTACCCATGGCTAATGCCTATCTCCCTGCACAAATTCAACTATAGACCCAAGGTCACCGGGCAATGAACTTATGATCAACCATTTCCAAATTCTTCTTTAATAGGATACCCCATTGAGGAGACAAGTAGGAATACGGAAGCCTTCTTTAAATTGTGTCTTCACCTCTTTTAATATTAATTTTACTATAAAAGTCGTTAATAATGAAAGTTCTTGTGATTTCGTGGTCATGTGTGAAGGATGGGTGACTGGGAGTGATTATTCTTAAACACATTTGGTGTAAACCAAAGTCGGATGGGAAGCCTGAACTTCAAATTTCTATTGGAGTGATTCCAATATATCTTTGGTGTGAGACGCTAGAGACGGATCTCTCTTTTCTCTGTATAAGCTTTGCTTGAATGCATTGAGCAAGAGTGAACCATATGTAGATTGGGGAAGTAAGTTCTTAGAACTCATTTTACAAAGGGGTAAATTTGTCTTTAAAATTTTGAAGACAAGGTAGGTGGGGAAATATGACATGGGGGTAGAAATAGCAGCACTCAATTTAAAACTACTAAGAACGTCTCCAAGGAAGATGGGGAGACGTTAAATCCAACGTGAAAGTATGTAGAAAAAAATAATTGAAACTCACTCAAATCGAAATGTTAAATCCTACGTGGAATAATTCTCTCTCCTGTTATTTTTGGCTGTTTGACTTTGTGATGTTATTTCATTTGTTATTTTTGGCTGTTTGACTTTGTGATGTTATTTCATTATTTATTTTCAATTAATGTGCCTAGAAAGTAATAAACCAATAAACACTATGTGTGTAACAAAATAAACTTTATTTTGATATGTTGTGAGGAATTCAAAACTCTATTATATGTCAAATTGCCACATAAGCCATCAAATTCAAATTTAATGTGTGATATTTGACATCTCCCTTGGAGACGCTCTAAGGAATTCATAAACGCTGGAATTTAAAATGATGACAATTAATGTTCTAGAATTTTCAAAGTTTATTGTTTGGCTAATGGATTTAAACATGGAATTTAACATTTTAAAACTTCCACACTCTTGGAATTTTAGAAATGACAACTATTTATTTAGAATTTAAAGTTGAGATTCATAACCTCCAAATTCCATGTTTTTTTCCACATGGAATTTCTAAATTTCTATGTTTTTTTTAATCCAAACACGGGAATTGTTATATGTCAATTTAGAAATTTTAACTTTTATCCAAATCCTAAGTTTATTTCCCCCATCCAAAAGCACTATACTAAATTTGTTCTCCATTTTTAAAATATTGTTTTTAATCAAATTTGGTACTTCCTCCAAATGGTGAAACATTGAAAAACCCTAAAATTACTCTTAATTAATTACAATGTTAAATAATATCATGATGATAAAATGGTAAGAAATAACTGAAATGTATGCACCATATTTTTCAGTGAGTATATTTGTCAATATTATTGTTGCTAACAAAACGTACTGATATGTTATCAATATATTTTCATCAACATCGATAAACAATCCAATCTTTAATAAGACCAGACATCATGCACAAAGAATTTCTGAACCAACTAAAATGTTTACTTATTAATAATAGGCGAAGCCATAAATCAAGGAACTTAGGTAATGTAATTAAGGAATTGTAATTGGATCAACTACTCCCCTAGTTGATTCCATTCCTAATTTTGAGGTATTTGATTACGAATTTTAATATGTAATCCACATAAGGAATTAGGCTATCTCCAATGGAGAGGGCCAAATGTTAAAATTTGGCAATATAGCCTCGATGGAGCGCCCAACGCATGTATAGGGCCAGGCAAAATATCAATCCAGTCAATATCTTGAGTGGGATAGCAGTCCACATTTTGCATGGACTGAAATTTGGTGGAGCCCACTCACACAACCACTGCCCCTATGTGCAAAGTCAGTTTTGTGGACCCATTAGAGTTAAACTATTTTTAAACAATTTAATAAGGGTACGGACTCAAAATTTGAGTTTGGAGGATTAGGGGAAAAAACTGTTTGAGTCCGGCCAATACATGAATAGTTGTATTTTGAAGGGTGAAAATTTGGATTTAGCCCATTTAGCATTGGAGATGGCCTTAGAATCGTTTCACCAAAGCGGTGCGTTTTGTCTCTTTTAGGACACTCGCCACAAACCACGAGCAAGACTGTAAATTCAGCATCTAGGTAAAGTATATACACTGAAAAGACTCTCTCTCTCTCAGCTGCAGTTTGGACTTTGGAGTCACTGAGACTGAGGCGGGGAAAGCTGGTTTTCTCACTTCCCAGAGCCTGCAATGGAGGCGCCGCCATTTGCTTCTTCTACCAAAACGCTGTCGTTTCGATCATCGTCCCCCTCGTCTCTTCTTTTTCTTCGCAAAAATGGCCTCAATTTCAGACCTTCCAGAAACTTCTGCGTCCGTGCCTCCTCTGCCGGAGACTCCGGTATATATATCTCTCTCTCTCGCTATTTTCCTGTTAAATTTGTTTTTTTAATGGTAAATTTCAAATGATTTTGTTTTTGATATTCAATCAGTGGTGACTCTGCTTGACTACGGTGCCGGCAATGTTCGTAGTGTGAGGAATGCCATTCGCCACCTCGGCTTCGACGTTAAAGATGTAATTCTTTTTCTTTTCTTTTCTCAATATCTATCTATCTTTGCTTTGCTTTCTATTTGACTTCATTCTCATAATTCCTTACATTGAGCTTCTCATACTTAACCATTCAATTCCTTCACGAACAATTCCAAATATATTTTGAATTGTTTCCATTCTGCTATGCCTCATTTGTGCTTTGTTCCAAAGTTTTATACTTCTAAGTGGTTTCTTTGTAATGATGGGTAAATTTTTCTTTTTTTTTAAATTTTTAAATTTTATTTTTATATGTTTACAGATTTTATGAAAAAAGAAAAGAAAGATGTAGAAAATCGATTCATATAAAATTTGGTAAATCAATGAATAAAGTTTTAACAAAAATTCAAAATGTAGGTTCAAACTCCAGAAGACATTCTCAACGCCAACCGCCTAGTTTTTCCTGGAGTGGGGGCTTTTGCTGCGGCCATGGATGTGCTGAATAAGAATGGGTATGTGTCTCTTTTCTTTTATATCAGATTCTATAAGGATCAATTGCTTGTTTGTTCCATTAAAATGGATTAGTGACAAAGAAGGGATATTGGTGATAAGGAGTGCCTATTCAGAGAATGCCGAACTGTGGTTAAGTAAAGTTAATCGCAACAATGATTGGTAGCGGGCTTGAATATCAAATTCGAATATAAGATGGCTTTGGATATTTCTCTTTTGCTAACTAATCTTATAATATTGCCAATGTAATTCCAATTATTTACTTTTTTATATTGTGGAGAATTTTCAGCCCTTAGTGTTTTTCAGGATGGCTGAAGCACTCTGTTCATATATTGAGAAGGACCGACCATTTCTAGGCATTTGTCTGGGACTTCAGCTCCTTTTTGAATCCAGTGAAGAGAAAGGACCAGGTCAGTGCTTGATGCCTCATTTTGTCATTAGTTCTTTTTTTCCGGATTTGGTAACTCATCATAATCTGCATGGATCTCAGTCATGGAGTATTCACCTGTAACAATTTGGATTGAATGATTGAAAAGAAAGGAATTGGATTTGACAATAAGGCTACATTAGTATAAAATTACTAAATATCACGTTTTGAAAAGGATTTGAAATAACTTATACAATATATTTGAGATGGATTTGCAATGACTATATACAATGATTCATTTGACATCCATGTGTTTATTCTTTCTTCCCATGCAAATATAAGTATTATGTATTGTAATAGTACGTTTAAGAAATTTAATTATATAATAGTAACTAAAATCCCTCGAATAGAAATCACTCTTTCCATATGATAGTATTTCTTTTAGAAACTACTGAGGATGCAGCAATCCATTTGTGAAGTTGTTATTGTTATTATAATTATTATGAGAGAGAGAGAGAGAGAGAGAGAGAGAGAGAGAGAGAGAGAGAGAGAGTTCAAGGAGATAGTATCGGTGTGCTTAAACAAATTTATGTTGTTTCTGACGTTATATATGTCTCAGTGAAAGGTCTTGGCTTGATACCCGGAGTGGTTGGGCGTTTTGATTCATCAAATGGTTTCAGAGTTCCACACATTGGATGGAATGCTTTGCAGATTAGAAAAGACTCATTAATTTTGGATGATGTTGGAAGCAATCATGTCTATTTTGTTCATTCTTACAGAGCCATGCCAGTATGTCTTATTATCCTCTATTACAGAAAGTAATTTGAAGTTCATGTATCTGCTGCTTACTTTCACTAAAATATGGTGATTCTGTATGTTTATTGGGGTTGACATATTTCTATCCAATTTTCAGTCAGATGAAAACAAAGAATGGGTTTCATCTTCTTGCAACTATGGTGATAATTTTATTGCGTCTGTTAGAAGGGGAAATGTGCATGCAGTTCAATTTCACCCGGAAAAGAGTGGAGGTAAGATACCATTTGCTCTCTCCTGTCTGTTTGTAGATTTTTAATGGTAGCTGAAAGTGTACAGGAATTGCAGTAAACTTCCATGTCTTGTTTCTTTTGGTAAGAAGGAAGCAGATTTTATCTCACATGACTTGACCTTGGAGTTCCTTCTGACATTTTGAATTTGTAAACCCCTATAACAAGGAACTGAAGCAGCAAACCAAATATTAAATGCAAAATCACTCAACTCTCTAAAGTAATGAGAAATGAAATTTAACTGTTGAAACTTTCAGAAATGAGCTTCCTTTCTGTAGCATTTTAAAAGTTCTCCTCTCCTTTCCCCCATTATTTACTAGAGTGAAGTGGGTAAAAATTTTGTTTAAGGTTTATGTGGTGGATCTTTTCCAACCTGATTTTGTGTGTAATTTTGGCACTCTGTTTTCTATTATTTTTAATATTAAAGCCCTATTACTGACAAAATATTATCTGAAAATGAATGTTTAGATGTTGGTCTTTCAATATTGAGAAGATTTTTGTATCCAAAGGCACAGTTGACAAAGGTAACCTCTGACCTCTGAGAAATGTGCTTCTCATATGTTGACTACTCTGTATAACCATCTAACAATCTGAGATGTTCTTGTGAAGACAGAAGCCCACTGAAAGGAAGGCTTTGAAACTTGCAAAGAGGGTAATTCCTATTCACTTATTTTTATATTTACCTTCTTTTTTGTGTTTTTGGGTGGAAGAAGAGGGATTGAATTTTAACCTGCTTACACACATTAGTCCAACTTACAATATCGTAGGTCTGATCCGTACTTATCTCATTGTCTTTCATATGCTGACTGCGAAGGTTCACCATAATTTCTATTACTTAGGTGATTGCTTGTCTTGATGTGAGGACGAATGACAAAGGAGATCTTGTTGTAACCAAAGGCGACCAATATGATGTAAGAGAGCATACAAAAGAGAATGAGGTATTTCAATAATTCTTGACTCCTGCCTTTCTTGATTTTGGTGATTTTTTCAACCTAATTTCTTGATGCAAATTTTCATGCTTACCAACGATATTAGGCATCATCAGCCATCAGTGCATCATAATTTATCATAGTCAAAATTAATAAGATCTAGTTCAATAAGCCCCACTTATGGATCTTACTTTGCATTCTTTGCTTGTTTCAAGCACATCTAGTTTCATACCTTTTTTTTTTCCCAATTTGAGTACGCGACCTTCTTGTAAAAGGATCATAAGAGCACCAGGAGAAAGTGTATCTTTGTCTTGGCGGATTAATGTTGTCACTTAATGAAAAGGTTTACTTTTGCTATTTATTGTGGTATCTATGTATCATTCCTATTCAAAATAATGTGTGACATATTTTTGTAGTCTTGATGATGGTTCAAATTCTTTTCATTATGGCATAAAATTGCTTCTATGTCTACTAATCAGAAAATTTGGTAGGTGAGAGAACTTGGCAAGCCTGTGGAGCTGGCTCGACAGTATTACAAAGATGGGGCGGATGAGGTATGCCTCCTTAAGTTTGAACAAATTTCACTGCTTATGCATCATCAAAGAGCTGTGATAATCTGCTTAAAGTCTTGATCTTGAATTTTCAGGTCAGTTTTTTAAATATTACCGGTTTCCGCGACTTCCCTTTGGGCGACTTGCCCATGTTACAGGTTTGTGATAGAGAATTTTTAACTGTTACACTTAAATCTGTCAATTTTGACAAAATAGTGAGTTTTCCTATTTTGAATTTGTGTTGTTTTGACCAAAAAAAATAAATACTTGCATTGTTATATTTGAACTAATTTCTTAATTCTTGTTTACTTTCCATGCTTTGTAGGTACTGAGATACACATCAGAAAATGTTTTTGTACCATTAACAGTTGGAGGTGGCATTAGAGATTTTACAGATGCTAATGGCAGGTATACTCCTGGGTGTTCTATTTTGATGGGCCAATATTGTCTTTTCTTTACATGTTTCAACTTTCCTTCTTATATTTTTCTCTATAGAAATTGAATTCAATAGCTTTCACTCAAATTATATATGCCGATTAAATATAGGAGTATGGACATGGATTTAAGTTCATTTTGTTTTTCAGGAAGTATTCTAGTTTGGAAGTTGCTTCAGAATATTTCAGATGTGGGGCTGATAAGATTTCCATTGGGAGTGATGCAGTTTATGCTGCAGAAGAATATTTAAGAACTGGAGTATGCAATAATTTTCATTGTTTCAAATTCAGATCTGTGCAATGCACATGACTCTGTGTATGCCTCTCTAATGGTTCTTCTACTGATCTTTTAGGTAAAAAGTGGAAATAGTAGCTTGGAGCAGATATCTAGAGTTTATGGAAATCAGGTAATATCTTGTCCATTAGATGCATCCATTACATTCTTTTGAGTTGATTTGCACAATTTCAAGACATATTATACAAAGTCTTAGTATACATTCATGTGGTTCTAATTAATCGTTGACATTGCTTTTTTGTGCTATTTTTTTTTTATATTGTCCCAGCTTCTAGTTTCTGCAGTATTTATTTTGACTGTCGAGAATTCATTATAGTTCTTGTAGTAGCATAAAGTTGGAAACTAGAATTAAATGAAGAGGCTTTTCTCCTGCTTAACTGTGGTTTTGAATTTGCAAACAACTGTTGTTTTTGCTTTTACTTGTTCAGAATTTGTTGAGGGTTTAGGACTATTGCCTTGACTGATTAATTGATAATGGTCTTTTTCTGCCTGGAGTCCTGGACGGCTATAATCCAGTCTGCTATTGTGTCTCAGTTTTTCAAGTTCCTTATTTAGTTTATTTAATATATATATATGTTGCAGGCTGTGGTTGTAAGCATTGATCCTCGCAGAGTGTACCTTAAAAATCCAGAGGATGTAGGGTTCAAGACTATTAGGGTAACAAACCCAGGTAAGGGGGCATAACTTCAGTTTTTGCTTCTTTTTCTTGCTCGGATAATCCGTTCATCTTCATGTTTCATGTTAAAATTTTGTAGAAAAGTCCAAAAATGTTTATTATTGAATTCAGGTCCAAACGGAGAAGAATTTGCATGGTATCAGTGTACAGTAAGCATTCTTTTCTTTTGCTTTCTTTACCTGTGCACTACCATTCAAAGTTAAAACATGATATATATTCTGAAGCATGCATATGACATGGATTTGCTTCATTTAATTTGTCCCCATAAAATAAAATAGTAATAAGAATTCCCTGAACCTCCATGTCTGGGTAGTTCCTTAGCCTGGCATTAACTATCAGATCCAAAGGCATAATTAGGATTATATATTGTTAATTTAAGATAACATTTCATGTGGGTAGAGTTTCAATTTTTTCATAAGAGAGAAAGGAGCTTAGAGAGACTTATGTCATCTTACCACACACATACAAAGAGAGCTATATCTGTGTGTGCTTGTGAATTCGTTCATTTTTCAAATTTAACTCATTATCAATTTATCATACTCCTGTAAGATATTTCTGTGCTTCAATTGTATGTTGCAATAAATAATTTGTAGGACGAGGGGATCGACTTGTTTGTCAGATGCACCAACTAGAGATCCTTTCTTTGACCGGTTACATCATTAGAAGATTTTCAGGAAAGAAGATTTTCCTTATTGTATCTTGAAACTGTATGTTGTTTGTTCTGAAGGTTAGCGGTGGCCGAGAAGGCCGACCAATTGGAGCTTATGAGCTTGCAAAAGCAGTTGAGGAGCTTGGAGCTGGAGAAATACTGCTAAACTGCATTGATTGTGATGGTAAAGAATACTTTGGTGTTCCTCACTCATTACAAGTCAATTTCTCTTTTGAGCATAGCTCTTTTTTGGGAAAAGAATACATAAAGTTAATGATATTTACAATGAATGCTAAGTTGTTCCCCCTGTAAGTGTTAGTTACTCAAACTAACATGGCATTCTGAGAAAAACGCAAGAATGTTTGGAGTTATCTATTTGCATTTTTTTTAAATTCGTTCTCAAACTAGTTTGTTGTTTCTATTGGCTTCTCATGCTGATGCCGACTCCTTGATGCTTTTCAGGTCAAAAGAAGGGATTTGATATAGATTTAATAAAGCTGATCTCAGATGCTGTGAGCATTCCTGTGATTGCTAGTAGTGGTGCTGGTTCTGCTGAACACTTCTCAGAGGTGTTCAGGAAAACGAATGCATCTGCTGCCCTTGCTGCGGGCATTTTCCATCGGAAGGAGGTACAACTTGAGAACCTTTTATATAACTTCTGAGCGTCTCAGTGCTGATTATCATTATCATATTAATTAATACACTGATTATAATGGTTGCAGGTGCCTATTCAATCTGTAAAGGAGCACTTGTTAAATGAAGGCATAGAAGTCAGAATCTGAACACATCAGTTGCTCCAAAAGCTTTCCAACATGTAGCCAAGGGAGACTTTTTTATATCGAAAAGAAAAGGTTGCGAGAGCCGTTAAATTCATCAGTTCAGTACTGCTGAATCTCATTGATTTTGTGGCAAAAAATGATTCTAAAATTCTTTCAAGTTATTAAACGGGATAACCTTAAATTTATGGCCCTAGGCAGAACTTATAGAATGCAGTTGTTTGCTTTCCTGTATTTGACAGTATGATGTAACATATTGCTTGGCAACTGGGATTTTCGCATTTAGTTGGTTCAACCTAGATAATAATTTCTTGCCAATTTTCTATCCTATACCATTATATCCGATAGCAAAAGCTTTCCTGTGTAATTGAATATCTTTTGAGCATTTTAAGATCTGTAATGAATCATGATCAAGCTGCTTAGTGTCAAATCATTTGAGCCTATATTGGGAAGGAGTTGGTCGCAAATATTCTCATGCTTAACAAGTACCTAGAGGTAGGGGTGGGCTTGGTGTCGTTTGGTTTGGGTTTGACCCCAAACCGCACACTGAACTGTAGCCCTCGGTGGAGCATTTTCTAGCACCGACACTGAACCACCACCTCCGGTTAACCGGAGTCCTCTATTAACCGGTCGTACTGTTTGGGTTGTTGCTTACATCGTATTTAAGGTTCAGAACACTCAAAAGTAGGGTAACTCGTGATTTATTACAGCACAAGTGGTAGAAATACGGTAAAGAAAGCAAATCCATATCATTCATGCTTCAGAATTAGGGAAATTTTGAAAACTACCCCTTTTTTAATGCACTTCAAAACCTTTAGTCCACTCCTTGTTTGGTTTCGTATATTCCTAGCCAAAAACTGATGGGCATCGACTTAAACACCCTCAAATAACTCTTCACTTACACCCAACCTATCCCATAGCTTTTTCCCCATATTCTCTAATGCTTGCAGAATTGGTGATTTGTTTTCGATTTATACTGAAGTTTTTTGTGTTTTCATAATACCTCAAAGGTTTCGGAAATTACTCTAACACTTCCTCAAGTTTCAGATGGTTTGTAGGAAACCCTTCATTTACTTTTCCATCCAAAAATTGATGATTTCATTAAAAAATGGGTCAAGTAAACTAAGGTTGATTTAAAATCAACTACAGCTGGATTACCAATAATGGTTCAGTGACTAAAGACTTGCGTCTTATCCAAAAGACTAGTTTGTCCAGATTTCTTCTACTTAAATATACAAAAACAAAACAAAAAAGAAGAAGAAGAATATATCCAACAAAGTCAGGAGGCCCAAGGGAAATCAATCAAAAAAGCTTGCTTGCAAATTCTTCTTTAGCCTGTTTAAATCTTGAAGACAAAGATGAAGAACTTGCAAGGTCTCTGAGTTCTGCAAGGCTCCTGCCAAGCTGAAGAGCCACTTTCACTTCAAACAGCTCCCCATTCTCTCTCTCCCCAACCTCTCCTTCCTTTAGAGTTGATTCTATGGTCTCCTCCATGAGCTTAAAAAACCCTGCAGAACTCCTATACATCTCAAACACCATTCCCACTTGCCCACCATGCTCCAAAGTGTTGACCACACTGGCCAAAGCCCCAAACACCACAGCCAAAACTGCACCCCATGAACCAAAACCAGTCAACCCAACAAGCCCTGCCCCAGCTGCAGCAAAACCAGTGAGCAGAGGGCCACAGAATGCTAGTATTTTGTTAACCTTCAACACCACATTGCTTAGCCTCACATATTCTGCAGCATCTTTTCCTCTCACCACACCCAAAATCTCCCTCATTTCCTCTTCCAGCTTCTCATCCCACCCATTCCTCTCAACCTTCTCACTCGTCTCTTCATGTTGAGGCTTGGATTCTTCTGGCCACCACACAGCGGGCTTCACAAGGGAAGGAAATTTCTCAATCATGGTCCCAAGCAAGGGCAGTGGGTAGGCCTTATCTAAAGCCAAAACCTTTTCCATTGCAACCTTCACATCATTTGAAGTTGGGGTTTTCAAAGCCAGAGTGGTTTTGATCTCTTCATGAAGCCTCTTAAAAAGCCTTGAAGCATTTCTCTGCTCCTCTGCTAGCTGAGAAGGCTGGATCTTATTCATCACCAGCAAAATCCCAGTGACAGCCATGTATAGGAGACTGGAAGAGAGCTTGAGAGCCAAAATGGGTGCTCCTCCAGATCCACTCACAGCTGCAAGTCCAGCCATGATTGCAGCAGTGGCTGTCATTCCATTCAGAGAGTTGAGAAGCAGGCCATTCCAATTGTCCCTCTGGGCACAAATGTTCTTGTGCATTTCTACTCTGTCAGAGACAATTTCCATTATTGCATATAGCTCTTGCACCAACTTTGAATCTGAAATTGCTTCACTACCCTTTGATCTCCTAGTGTTTTTAAAATTTGGGTTCATTTCTATATGAGTTGAAGTTGCTGTTAGATTTAGTAACCCGTTGGGTTGACTCAGTTCATCCACAAGGAGCCTAGGAACTGAAAGATGGGATGATTTTTGGAATTTTGGGGTGTGGAGAGTGGTTTTGGTTTTTTTAAATGAAGCTGAAGAAAAAGAAGAAGAGCAAAATGAAGCTTGAAGAGTAGCCATGGTTCATGAACCACTGCTGCAAAATTGTTTCAAACTTCAGATTGAAGGTGTTTTAGTGAGTCAGATGCATGAGAATTTGATTCAGATTTATATAGGAGCTATAGGAGGAGAGAGAGACACGAAATAGGCGTCTGTGAGGACTTGGTTTTATTTTTTTTTCAACGTTTTACGTAAAGTAATTCATCTTAGTCTTTGTTTAATATTATACCTTTGACCATTTCCTCGGGAAGAGAAAAATTGTACTTTTGACTCATTAAAGTTGGAGAGAGTCAAAGTCAATTTTTGAACTCTATGTTGTCCTCTGGTCAATTTTTGAACCCCATTAATTATACAGTATCACATGCTTTTTGTGCTTTGGTTGGTAAGCATATAATACATTGCAAGCAAAATAACTTCGTGGCTCGGATTGTCTGTTGTCTACCGCTGGATACAATTACGAGTTTATCGTTAACGGGATCTACTTTTAGAGCAAGTCCACCCATGAAGGCAAAGGCAAGGCAAGGGCTGCAACTATTCATGTGAATAGTGGCAGCCTTGCCTTTTTTGGTTCCACCCCAAAAGGCTAGGGCAAGGGCAAGAAAAAAAAAAAAATTATGCAACAAAATATAAACAATTTAGAAAGGGAATAAAATTGTTATGTATTTATAGGGAAAACATCCATAATATTTTGGTTTTTTTATATAAAAAAAAAATTGAATTTTTTTGGATTTTTTTGATTTTTTTTTTAATTTTTTTGCTTGCTGACATCAGCGTGACATCAGCGCTGACGTGAGCGCCTTCGGGCTTGAGCCCAGGCAAGATTTGCCAGTGGGCTTGCCCAGGCTGGTGGGTCCCATGCCTTGCCCAGGCTTGTTCTCTACCGCTGGAGTTGAATTGGGCTTGCCCGAGCAGCCTTTTGCCCGGTTTTGGTGTATGGCTGGAGGGGCTCTTATGACACCTTGATAGTGCGTGTGTAAGACTACGAGTTTATTCTTTTTTGTCACGTGATTATGTATGATAATGAATATATCCTAAGATTAATTAGATACAATCGATTACACTTAAGGTTTTTTAATGTCATCACCGACCAATAGAATTTAGTACACGTCAATCATGAGCGTTTTTGACAAGGAAAATATTAGGCTTATCACATTTTTATACCACATTGTGTATTACCTCTCTAATAGAGATGGGTCCCATTGTATTGGTGGACTCCACCTCTATTAGAGATGTAGTACACAATATGGTATTAAAATGTGGTAAGCCTAGCATTACCCGGTTGACAATCAACATTTTGAGAAACAAACGAGTGGACCAAAATGCTCACGTAATCACTTACGATGGTTGCAGTTGACCCTTGAATCTAATCTGTACATCAGCTTCAAAACTAAAATGGGAATCTAATATCTCTCTCTCTCTCTCTCTCTCTCTTATTTATGTATCTACGAATATCATGTTTTGGTTCATATGATAGGGAAATTTGCATAAATACCACCTCAATTTTTAGGCAAATGCACTATTAGCACCTCAACTTTTAATTTTTATTTTTAACCACCTGAACTTTGTAAAGTGTTGCAATCCACCACCTATGTCTAACCTCATTATAGTTTCCGTTAAGTTTAAAGGTATTTTCGTCTGTTTCTTATAATTAAAAATAAAATTTTAAAAAAGAAAAGAAATATGTCATTACCGCTAATCCACCCTATGCATCAGTGTTCAAGCAAAATTTATTTTGGAACACATCACCAGCAGCCACCCCCTCCCATTCGACAATGTATGATTCTCCTTTATTATTTGCATAATAATAGGAATTCTTCTCTTTTTTTTTTTTTTTATACACAAAATAATAGGAATATACTTAAACAATGTATGATGATGAAGAAGTTATAAGATAGAAAATTTAAATACTTCTCTTCCACTTAATATCAAATTGACATGGTCCTATCATTAAATCTTTTGACTTCCTATATTTCTTGGTTTGTCGTTCAATTTAATAAAAGTTTTCATTTTGAAAAAATAAAAACTTCAAATTGCAATTACTCCCTCTTCCCCTATATCTAGCGAATGCACAAAATTTAACATCAAAGACTAGAACTTGAATTTATAACTTCATCACAATTTTGGAAAGGAATCAATTTTCTTCCTATTACATACTAGTCCTGCTAAATATCCCAAAAAGTTCATAAACATCTGCCATTGGCAAACAAGTTCTAAAACAACAGTAGTCCTTATAATGGACATGCCTATAATAAACTGCAAGTTAATAAAAAAAAACATAAAAATAACCAAGCAATTAAGCCCTTTATGATCGCTAAATCTTTTTCGTCTTAGCTGGAGACTTAAGCCTAAATTTCCTTGTTGTGTGGGTTATCACAGAAGAAATGGTTGTGATTCCATTAGCAAGCTAGAGCGTGGTTGGTTTATAGTTGTATTTGCAATTCAATTACAACAACCCACGTCAAGATTTCAAGAAACAGAGAAATATAGAGTACGGTAGGATAGGGGTTGGGGAAGGTATGGTATAATTAGGTTAACTTTATATATATAAAAATTTGTTTTTTAAATTTATTTTAAGTTATAAGGAACAAACGAAAATAGCCTTAAACTTAACGGAAATTTTAATGGAGTTAGACATAGGTGGTGAATTGCAATACTTTACAAAGTTCAAGTGGTTAAAAATAAAAATTAAAAGTTCATGTGGTACTAGCGTACATGCCTAAAAGTTTAGGTGGTATTTATGCAAATTTCCCCATGATATTTATGATTTAGTTAGACTAATGTGTTCTTTTTACTATTGTGATGCGCAGAGTTCCTCTATTCTGATGGCAAACGGGTTGTCTTAACGGGTTTCAGGTCGTGTTCGTGTTAACCCGTTAAGTTAACGGGTTGACACGACATGAGCCGTTAAGTTAGCGGGTGACAAATACTAGACCCAAACACGACCCATTACAATTCGCAAATATCCGACATAGCTCGTTAAGAATAAACAAAAAACAAAAAACAAAAAAATAACTATCATCGTCACTGATTCCGAGCCCAGCCAACAACCCCTTATCTCTGTCCTCTCCCCCAATTTCCATCTCATAAACACCATAACCAACCACCACTCAAAAGTCAAAACCCCAACCCACATGGACGGACAATCAAGACACCATAACCATTCACTGGTTCTCAACTTTTACATCCATAGAAAAGAAAATTTGGATTCTAAAAAGAGAAAGAAGGAAATATATGTCAAATTTAGGAGGATTGAGTAGAGAGAATGGAAACTTGAGTAGAGAGAATGCAGAGAAATTGAAGGCTGCTCATATTTTCTGATTTCAACAACTTGTTGTTTCTTCTATTTCTTGTAATAATTTATACAACTCATTTCTTTCTATTGTTATACAATCAAGACACACACACACACGGACTGAATAAGATCAAAAGACAAAAGCATGAAAACATGGTCCTTAAGACAAGGGAGAAAGTATGTTCCCTAAGACAAGGAGAGAGGTTTCCACTTTGTGTGTTTCCACTTTGTCACTTTGTGTGTTTCCACTTTGTGTTTCATGACAACTGCTAACACTCCCCCTCAAGTTGGTGCATAGATATCACCAATGCCCAACTTGATCAGTGAGTTGTGGAATACTCTGCTAGATACTGCTTTTGTCAATATATCAGCCAGCTGGTCTTCGGACTTGACAAACGGAAGCTGAATTTCTTTATTTTCAAGTTTCTCTTTAATGAAGTGTTTATCCACTTCAACATGTTTAGTGCGATCATGTTGAACTGGATTGTGTGCAATGGATATTGCAGCCTTGTTATCACACTGTAGATGCATTCCTATTGTAGGTGCATATCCAATCTCTGTAAGCAATTTCTTCAACCAAAGGAGTTCGCAAATTCCTTTAGTCATTCCTCTGAATTCGGCTTCTGCACTAGACAAAGCAACAACATTCTGTTTCTTGCTTCTCCAAGTAACCAAGTTACCCCCCACATATGTGAAGTACCCTGATGTTGATCTTCTATCAGTGACATTCCCTGCCCAATCTGCATCTGTATAGCCACTGATATTCAGATGACCATTTTTAGAGAACATAAGTCCTTTTCCCGGTGCTGACTTTAAATATTTAAGAATCCGAAAAACCGCATCCATATGATCTTCACTTGGACAATGCATAAACTAACTAGCAACACTTACAGCATACACGATGTCGGGTCGGGTATGGGATAGGTAGATCAATCGTCCCACTAATCTTTGATATCTTTTTTTGTTAGTGGGTACTTGATTGGGATATACCCCAAGGTGGTGATTCTGAACGATTGGAGTGTCCACAGGTTTGCAATCTAACATTCCTGTTTCTGCCAATAAATCTAGAACATACTTCCTTTGTGAGAGATATATGTTTTGCTTTGATCGAGCAACTTCAATGCCCAAGAAGTACTTGAGTCCACCAAGATTCTTCATTTCAAACTCCTTTGCCAAACATTTTTGTAGTTGAGAAATTTCATGCGTATCATTCCCAGTAATAATCATATCATCGACATAAATGATTAGAGCCGTTACCTTTCCTCCCTTGTGTTTTAAGAACAGAGTATGGTCAGAATTACTCTGCTTAAAACCATAATTCTTCATTGCCAAGGCAAAACGCCCAAACCATGCCCTGGGAGACTGCTTCAATCCATATAATGCCTTTCGTAATCTGCACAACATTAGCATGAGTAGATGTAACATATCCTGGTGGGATATCCATGTAGACTTCTTCTGTGAGTTCTCCATGGAGAAAGGTGATCGGTGCATATTTACATATCATTTTGTACCCTTCTAGCTTATGATTTGGTTATGTTTTTGAGTTAAACTTGTGCTTTTAATCCTTTTTGTGTTTATCTTTCAGTTCATTGAGCTTTAGGTAATAATGAGGGCTTTGGATAGTAAATGATGCAATCCATGCATGTTAGGGCCTAATTTGGATGAATGGATGAAGAGCTTAAAGACAAACTCAATTTTGGCTACAGTCCCCTGCCAGCCCAATTTCGTAGGTCATATTGCAAGCTTTGTTTCAGCAACCTACATAGCTCGGATGAGGCCACATTCTTCATGAAAGTTGTTCCAATGGGTGTATACTATAACATATCCGAAATTCAGCCCCATTGGATAATTGTGGAGTCTGTTACCTAGCAAACACAGAGCCATGCTCACGATGGATTTTATCAGCGCGCAAAATGAGTTAGCAATTTGTTTTGGCCTTAACTTCCTCCTCCGACCTTGGATTGGCCCAAATGATATATGGATGGAAAGAAGACATTCTGAACTTCAAGTTTGAGTGCTTAAAGTCCTAATTTGATTAAGAGAAGCCCAAGTTGTAAGCCCTTGAAGTTGCTGGTCATGCTGACCTCAGGATGAGCTATTATTTCTGGTTGGAAGCTTGGTCATGGTGACATGAAGATGAGCTAGGGCTGCTGGTGGGATTTATTAGTGAAGGGAATCAACCATTTCAGATTTTATAAAACAAGTGTTGTATGCATTAGCCATACTTAATTCAGATTTTCAGCTTCCTTAGGCCTATATATAGTGAGGTTTCCCAAGCTTGTAAACACACCCCAAGGGGGGGAGCTCTCAAACACTTCTCTAGAGCTCCATTCCCTTCTCTCCCTCAAATTCTCTTATCTCAACCAAAGAAGTTCGCAAATTCCTTTGGTCATTCCTCTGAATTCCGCTTCTGCACTAGACAAAGCAACAACATTCTGTTTCTTGCTTCTCCAAGTAACCAAGTTACCACCAACAAATGTGAAGTACCCTGAAGTTGATCGTCGATCAGTGATATTCCCTGCCCAATCTGCATCTGTATAGCCACTGATATTCAGATGACCATTCTTAGAGAACATAAGTCCTTTTCCTGGTGCGGACTTCAAATATTTAAGAATCCGAAGAACCGCATCCATATGATCTTCACTTGGACAATGCATAAACTGACTAGCAACACTTACAGCATACGCGATGTCGGGTCGGGTATGGGATAGGTAGATCAGTCGTCCCACCAATCTTTGATATCTTTCTTTGTTAGTGGGTACTTGATTGGGATATTCCCCAAGGCGGTGATTCTGAACAATTGGAGTGTCCACAGGTTTGCAATCTAACATTCCAGTTTCTGCCAATAAATCTAGAACATACTTCCTTTGTGAGAGGAATATGCCTCGCTTTGATCGAGCAACTTCAATGCCCAAGAAGTACTTGAGTCCACCAAGATTTTTCATTTCAAACTCCTTTGCCAAACATTTTTGTAGTTGAGAAATTTCATGCGTATCATTCCCAGTAATAATCATATCATCGACATAAATGATTAGAGCCGTTACCTTTCCTCCTTTGTGTTTTAAGAACAGAGTATGGTTAGAATTACTCTGCTTAAACCCATAATTCTTCATTGCCAAGGCAAAACGCCCAAACCATGCCCGGGGAGACTGCTTCAATCCATATAATGCTTTTCGTAATCTGCACACTACATTAGCATGAGTAGACGTAACATATCCTGGTGGGATCTCCATGTAGACTTCTTCTGTGAGTTCTCCATGGAGAAAGGCATTCTTCACATCAAATTGGTGGAACGGCCAATCAAGATTTGCTGCAATGGACAATAGCACTTGAACGGTGTTAAGTTTTGCAACAGGGGTAAAGGTTTCTTCATAGTCAATACCATATGTTTGCGTGTATCCCTTGGCCACAAGTCATGCTTTGTAACGTTCAATTGACCCATCAGCATTGTATTTCAAAGTCTAGACCCATCTGCATCCGACAGTCCTCTTTCCTTGAGGTAAATTCTCCAGTGTCCATGTGTGACTTTTCTCCAGAGCATGCATCTCCTCCTTCATTGCTTGAACCCATTTTGGATCCTTCAATGCCTCACTCACTTTGGTTGGAATATGAATTGCGGATAACTGGTGTACAAAGCCTTGGAGGGGTGCATATAATTTTTCAGCAGAAACATAGTTTGCAATTGGATACTTTGATGCCTTGCCATTATCCGGTGAATACCGAATTGGCGGTTTTCCACGGTTCTGTCTATCAGGTAATTGATATCTAACAGGTTCATCAATTAAAGCAGTAGATGTAGTAGAATCACGTACCTCATGATTATTCTCAGGAGATTGATCAGTGGGTACTAAAATGTGAGGGGGGTCTTCATTATCATCGTCGATGAAGTATGAAAATAGGCCAATTTTCTTGTTGTGGAGCGACCGGTCGCTAGTCTCCTCGCGACCGGTGGCATTTGGACAGGTTCGAATTTCAGCTTCAACATTGTGGTGTAACCGGTCGCTGGGCTCCTCGTGACCGGTCGCACTTGGACAGCTTCGAATTTCAGCTTCAGCATTGTGGTGCGACCGGTCGCTGGGCTCCTCGCGACCGGTCGCATTTGGACAGGTTTGATTTTCAGCTCAGCATTGTGGTGCGACCGGTCGCTGGGCTCCTCGCGACCAGACGCGTTTGGACAGGTTCGAATTTCAGCTTCAGTACTTCGGTGCGATTGATCGCTGGGCTCCTGGAAACCGGTCGTGGGTGGGCAGATTACATTTTCTCTTGGACTTTTTGGGCTCGTTTTGCTCCAATCTTCAAGTTCTTGAATTTCCAGAGCCTCCTTGCTCATTGGTTCTATTTGTATGTCTCTTTGGGGCGAATAGTTGGACATCGTATCATGGAAGAACATTTCAGACTCCATAAAAGTGACATCCAAGGTGACATAGGTACGACGAGTAGGGGGATGATAACACCGATATCCCTTCTGATGAGCAGCATATCCCATAAAAACACATCGAAGAGCACATGGATCAAGTTTGCTACGTTGATTTTTATGGAGATGAACAAACGCCACACAACCAAAGATTCATGGTGGAAGCATCGAAACAGATGGCAGGGGCCCATAATTGGCAAGTGTTTGGAGCGGAGTCCGGAAGTCCAAGACCCGCGAAGGCATACGATTGAGAAGATAAACTGTCGTGATGATGGCATCATCCCAGTGGTTGCGGGGAATATGAGCCCCAATCAGTAGTGTTCGAGCTGTTTCAAGGAGATGTCAGTTTTTCCGTTCCGCAACACCATTCTGTTGTGTTGTTTGAGGACAAGTCGTCTCATGAATCATGCCGTGCATCTGGAAGTATGTTTGAAAGTCATGGTTGACATATTCGCCCCCATTGTCGGAGCGAAGAACTTTGATCTTGGTAGAGAACTAAGTTTCAATATGTCTGTGGAAAGACTGAAACATAGTAAACACTTCATTTTTATTCTTCATCAAGTACAACCATGTCATCCGAGTACAATCATCCACAAATGTCACAAACCACCGAATGCCAAAATGAGAAGTTATAGGTGAGGGCCCCCAAACATCAGAGTGAATTAACTTAAACGGAGTAGTGCTCTTACTTGAATTCAACGGGTAGGGCACACGGTGACTTTTAGCCAAAATGCAAGTGTCACATTTGAAGTCGGAGTCCTTGAAATCTGATAATAAGTTTGGTAGAATATGCTTCATATATCCAAAGGATGGATGCCCCAATCGACGGTGCCACAACCAGACTTGCCTTTGTTTGATATCATGTGTCACATTGTGAGCCATGCCTGTACTGAAATCCTCCACATAATATAACCCCCCTCTCATAGTACCACGACCAATAATCTCCTTAGTGTGAATATCCTGAAGTAAACAAAAACTCGGGTAGATTAATACACAACAATTCAATTGTTTAGTAATCTGACTAACTGACATTAGCTTATTTGATAGAGATGGAACAAGTAAAGTATTAGATAATGAAAGAGAGGATGAGAGAGCCACAGTGCCAGCCCCTGTCACAGGAGAAGTAACTCCATTGGCATTAGCAATCCTAGTTCTTCTGGGTTGACTGGTACTCAGAAAATCATCAGGATCAAATGTCATATGATCGGTTGCGCCAGAATCAATTATCCAGCCCGTTGAATTTCTATCATCCGAAGTATGGGATACATGGCTAGAGTCACCACTTGCAGCTTCATATCTCTTTTGATCTTTTTCATATCGTGTAGTTTCAGTCGGGGTTGAGGTCTGGATCATCGGGGTCGGTTGGTTGGGTTGGCGACAATACTTAGTCCAGGTGAGGCCAATCGGTTGGGTCGGTGTCTGGGTCGGGATCGGTGTCTTCAATGCTTCTAGGTAGGTAGGTTGAGAAGAGTTGGTGGTGCTATTTCTAGCAGGGAAAAAAACATCTTCCCCCATGGAGGTAGCAAAGATTCAGAACAAGAGTCAGCAATTCTAAGATCGCTGCTCTGATACTATGTCAAATTTAGGAGGATTGAGTAGAGAGAATGGAAACTTGAGTAGAGAGAATGCAGAGAAATTGAAGGCTGCTCATATTTTCTGATTTCAACAACTTGTTGTTTCTTCTATTTCTTGTAATAATTTATACAACTCATTTCTTTCTATTGTTATACAATCAAGACACACACACACGGACTGAATAAGAATTCTATAGTGATGGCCTTTGTTTGTGCCTGATAAATCACGGCCACGAGCTGGCCGAAGGAGCCCTTTCTTTCGGCCCTGGCACTTGTTCGCAGAGGCTGGAACGCAGCGTTTCGCCAGGGCATTTTCGCCTTCCTTAAAGAATAAAAGAAGAAATGCTAAGGCATGATCATCTCGGCCTCAAGCATAGGCCGAGGCCG
>NW_018921514.1:309760-346244 GCF_002207925.1 Prunus avium
AAAACCATATACATGCTTAAGTCAATTTCCATCGGACCTCAAAACTTTTCCTTAGTTTACTTTATTATTATACATTATTAATGGGAAGAGATATGCCGCATGGATGTTGATAAGTCAAAAGGTAAGTCAAACGAAAACAAGCCAACATCAATCTGCATGTTAACTAAGGATACAAATAAAATAAAAACACAAACTTTATGTTTACTTTTAGTGAGGCATAAAACCATGGACAACACAAGTCTGTTGAAGCCAATTCAAAAGCAGCGCAATCAAGTTAGATTCAATAAAACAGCCATACCTCAAAATCAGAATAATGGATCTGTCAAGAGGTAGCAAAAGAGGAAGAATTGTCGCCTTATTAATTCCAAAGAGCCGTATTGCAGAGTAACAGAAAAGGTGGGTAATTTCTATCGGTTCTAAAATATGCAGCCTAGGCTCTGATACCATATGTAAACTATAATGACTACACATGATAGAACACACATCAAGGCTATACAAGAGCACATCTCCTCAATCCGATCCCTTCATACACTCATTCTAGATGGGGTGAATTCTTTTGTGTGGGTTGGCTTGATCGGTTGAGCAGGGGCACTTGTATTTATATGCATCTACCTAAGAGTCTTGCCCATCAAGAAACTCTTAAGAAGTCCTTATTGCATTAGGTTTATAACTTCTAATCCACAATTAAATAGGAATCCTTTTAGCTCTTATATTAGCCTTAAAACACTAACTTAAATAGAGCTGCCGGTTTAGTTGCACTTGAACTCCTAATTGATATCAAGTCTTTAGAATCCTTTGATGATTATAAGACCACACTTTAATGGGTTAGACATCTACACGTCTAACAACTTCAAGAATTCAGCTTCTTCCTCCTCCTTTTGTTCTTAGAATCGTCTTCCTTACAATCCCATTTCTGCTTGTCCATTGATTTGCAGGTATGTTTATTTGCTACCACTTTATATGCTGAAAAAACAATCTTTAATGTTGGGGTATTTAAAGCCAGAGTGGTTTTGATCTCTTCATGAAGCCTCTTAAACAGCCTTGAAGCATTTCTCTGCTCCTCTGCTAGCTGAGAAGGTTGGATCTTATTCATCACCAACAAAATCCCAGTGACAGCCTTGTATAGGGAGACTAGAAGAGAGCTTGAGAGCCAAAATGGGTGCTCCAGCTCCACACACAGCTGCAAGTCCAGCCATGATTGCAGCAGTTGCTGTCATTCCAATTTAGTTGTTACGTATCACACTAGTTTTAGGTTACCGAACATGAACTTTGAACTATTATCCAGCTCATTCCAATCTCACCTCCCAAACAAGGATAACAGGATATCCATCAAGGTAACCAAATTTCAAACCCTTGCGTTGTGAAGTGTAATTTAATAAGGAAAAAGAAAATGAGCAAGAAGCTGCAGTCTCAGCAATTACAGTGACGTGTATACAATGTCACATGCTTTTTGTTCTTTGGTCGGTAAGCATATAATACATTGCAAGCGAAATAACGTCGTGGCTCATATTGTCTGCTGTCTACAGCTGGAGGAAACTTGCAATCATCACTGGTCATGCATACAATTACAAGTTTATCGCCAACGAGATCTAACCCAGTGAAAAATAGCATTAACTTGCAGACCAATGATCTCAAATTCGAACCCCCATGACACTTTGATAGTGCGTGTGAGAAAACCCCCCTCCCCTTGCATGTGGCCCTTAAATTTGTACAAACACTATTCGTTCCTAACATTTTTATGCATACATTAACAGAACTATTCTCTAAATAGTTCTTTAAACAGAGTTATTAAATAATGACATTGCTTAACTCTTAGCTTTTCTTCAATAAAAAAAACAGGTGTTGGCTTTTCATATTTTACCCTCAATTCGATTGGTGCATTAAAATTTCCATTTCAGAAAGAAACTGCACACACGATATTAAAAAGAAGCTGAATACTCTTAGGCCAGCCTGCCTTTTTCTTCAGTCTTGTGTTGTACCTTACGGCCATTCGGAAAGAGCTCAAACCCAATTCAATAAATTACAATACGCTACAGCATTGCAGTAGCATGAGTAAATGGACATGACCAACAAAACAACCGATTTGAATCGCCGGCCAAAATAAGATTTAAGAATTTATTATGATCTAATGTCATCAGATACTTTTGAATAAGACATTTTCCATGCAAAGATATGAAAGTTGGAAGGAATTTCACTTGGAAACAATTCCCTATGATAAGATTCACAGTAGCATAAAACAAGAACTAGGCCGATCAACTACAAAAATCGGAAGACTCAACCTGACAAGCTCTCTCATTTCAGATTTAATCTCAACCAGCCGCAATTGAATAACCCACCTATAGGGTCTCAACTAACAAATCAGATCCTACAAAATTGACCTATTACGTATTTATTTTTCCTTAAGTATATTTGATTCTCGAAAAACCCCCGAATGAAATCATGTACCACTGCCGGTGGGGTGCTTCATATGTCGAGGAGAAGCCTCCGAGGATCCTCAACAACATCTTTAATACGACGCAAGAAGAAAACTGCCTCTCTTCCATCAATCAACCTATGGTCATAGGTAAGAGCAATGTACATCATTGGCCGCGGAACGATGTCGCCTCCAACAACCATTGGACGGGTAACTATTGAGTGCATACCCAAGATTGCTGACTGCCAAAAAATAAATCACTTGTGTGAGATTTCTTTTCATTTTTACATTTTGTAGTTTCAGAAAATAACTCACAAACCCAGAGCAGGAATTGAACCTGAACCTCAACATCGACGCCCTACTAATGAGATGCCATTTGGCCTAAATGGCTAAAGTCATGTATGAATCTCTTTCAAATATCTTAGGTATCTATTTCCGGCTTCCCAGACTAATAAAATGGATGAACCAGCATTCTAAAACATTTAGTTTTCGATATTGTTGTCTACCTAAAAAATGAAGTTCCATTTGTTGAAATAAGATGATAAAATTTCAAGTTAATTGTGTCAGAAAAGCACCAGACCTGAGGGGGGTTGATGATGGGGGTACTTATAAGGCTTCCATAAACTCCACCATTGGATATAGTGAATGAACCTCCAGCCATCTCATCAATTGATATAGATCCATTGTTTGCCTTCTTTGCAAGGGTGTTCATCTCCTTCTCTATCTCAGCAAAATTCATTTTATCGGCATTGCGAATAACTGGCACAACAAGGCCCTGCAAGGAAATAAATTGAGGGAAACTTACAGTAGCAATTAAAATGCATTTTGATTTTACAATCAATATTCAGTCTACTATGTTAATATTCATATCAGAACTTAATAACCATGAAAAATATGTACTTTGCAAAAAGTTATCAACTTCTGAGGTATAAAAAACTAAAAACTAAAATGGGTCCTCAACAATAATGATGTGGCCCTGCCAACTAAAGTATAAGGTCAAACGGATGAAACAAACTAGATCCTGGTCAAGCATATTGAGCTCATATGATATAACACATAATATTAAAAGCAACGGTATGGCATTTTTCACTCTTTCTTAAAAATCTAAAAACATATTTCTCGATGGGATCTTTACAGACTAGAATAATGTTAAACCAAAGTTCCAAATGCAAATATCGATTATCAAAGAGAGAGAAACAAAACATTAAAAAACCTTTTACATACAAACGGCTCTTTTGACATCTAAGTCTGCAATTCGTCTAGATGAACATAGTAGGTAAATAAATCAAAAGAATCATGGCCAAACCTTGGGAGTACCAACGGCTATGCTTATATCTATGTAATCTCTATATATGATATCATCCCCATCAATGACTGCATTAATAATAGGCTGATTTTGGAGTCCACTGACAGCAGCCTGTTAACAGAAACAAATAAAGATTTATAAGTACACACATGCATGCAACATTTTAGTCTGTTTCATATTAGCAATTCTACATGTATTATGTATTGCATACTTTTATAAATCCAGACATAAGCCCCAACTTGACTCCATGCTTCTCAGCAAATGCATCCTTGTAGTCAGAACGAAGCTTCATCAAATTTGTCCTATCACAAGCAGCAAATCAGTGAGGGAAGATAAGATCATACATACATACATGTATAATTCGGATAACACTAAAAAGAACAATTTGAGTTACCTAAATGAATTAATCCCAAAAACTGGAAAACAGAAACATGACATAGGATGAAAAAAAAAATTAGTTATAACTTACATATCAACTTCATTGAATGTCGTCAGCATTGCGAATGTGTTTTGTGAATCTTTCAATCTCGTAGCAACCCGTTTCCGGAGCCTTGTCATAGGAATCTGCAAGCATGAGGTTCCAAATTATTAAAAAAATATAATAAAAGATTACCATATAAATTGTTTATAAAGATTTTTTATTATTAAGAAGGGCAAAAAGGTATTAAAAAATCATAGAAGACTTACTCTTCTTTCCCTTTCCTTAGGGGTAAGCTGGGGTTCTCTAGCAGAGGGTTTAGAAGGTGGTGGAGAGTGAGGTTTAGGTTTCTCAGTAACAGGTGTAGTTTCAACTTTTGGTTCTTTCTTCTTGTCAATATTTTCAACAGGGGGAGATGGTCGAGCAGCAGCTTTGTCAGATGTCTTCTCAGATGGACCAACATGGTCTACACCATCAACAGACTTTGAGATAACAGCAATCTTGGTACCTGGTTCGACAGTATCCCCTTCATTGGCCACAAACTGCCACAATTGAAGTAAACATGCAGGCAGACTAAAACATTCAGAAACCAGTCCATAACTAGAAAAGAGCCCCAAATTTACTGGGGCACATTAATCTATACGGGGATGGGGGAGGGGGGGACTGCAAAACCTATTACCTTTTGGATCACACCGGACTGAGGACTAGCAACATCAATTGTCACCTGATGAAAAATAAACACAGAATTAAAATCCAACTCCTGATTCCTGTCAAATGGGGGTTAACAATCCTGTTTGGAACTTTGTAAAGCTTCCATAAAAAATTCAAATAAAGCTTTATGCTAGAACCTTATCTGTTTCAATTTGAGCAATTGGTTCATCAACTTCAACACGATCACCAGGGTCTGCAGGAAAATATGATACAATCAGTCAGAATCAGACCAAATAAACAATTGAACATTACGAATATTTGACAGAATATCAGGCTGAGCTTACTCTTCAAGAATTTCGCCAAAGTGCCATCAGTAATAGATTCACCCATATGAGGGACGACGGCATCAATGAAATCCCCTTCATCACACAAGCAACCAAAAGTTAAATGTCAGCAGAGAGAGAGAAAGAAAGAAATCAGATACCAAAACCATTAATTTCCCCATAGGAACTAAAATATTATGAGAACACAACACATATACAAAACAAAGGTGCCTTTTTACCGAGAAGACACCAATACAAATTATCAATCATAATACTTTCCAAGGTACCATAAATTGTACAAATTTAGAAGATAACCAGTTTCAGATAAATCACTCCAGGATTCTGTACTATTCCCCCATTATGAATCTTACAAATGAAACCACCCCTGCTTTTCCTACTAGTGAAATGGTGAAAAACTAGTACTACCCCTAAGACAAATCTCAACCTCAAGCTCATCAATGCTCTAAAATTTGTTTGTTTGTGAATGTGTGTCTCTGTGCAGGAGCTTGTAGTCGACAAAGATAAACAATTAAATATTTGAAGTGTTGCTCCAAAAATGTGCTTAAGGAACAGGGCATGTATACTTCAACAATAAAAGGCATACAGACGGTTATAATATAATTAAGTTAAATTGATGGGTGAGAAGAAGATATCACACCAGTCTCTGAAGAAAAGGGCCTGCTCCACATTTGCCTGATGGGCTCTGGTTGCATAACGCCGCCAACATTCCTGTACACCAGTAAAGCCATGAGAATTATCTTTTTTTTTTTTCCTTACAAAGAAAAGTGAATTGGAGTAAAGGAAACATCAATTTACAATAAAACTCAAATAAAAAGAGGAAAATAACTTTAGCTCACTCCTTCACTAAAAATTGTGTCATGTTAATGAATTGAAATTGCCACGTTGGTCTACAATTCAGGCCCAAGGTGACAAACAGAGATTGTAGATACATATAGAGATGGGAGAAGCTAATAGGCACCCAAATGGTCCTGCCCTAACTGTAAATTTCAAATAGATGCAGCCCATACAAGAGGTTCTTGCCTGAAAAGCGCTTACTAGCTTCATACCATTATCAATCATTTATGCACACCAATACGTAACACATTTGACTTGACTACATCCGATGTTTTAGGCACTACATCGAACCAGATTGGCACGGAGAAGAAATCCATCTCATTTGAAGCAAAGCATAATGTAATTCAGTGGTAAACAGTATAACATTACGCTCAATTCTCAAAACACTAGTTAGTAATTATCCAGTAAAATAGAATAAAGAGAAGCAACAAAATGGCGTCACTAACCTGGTTTTCTTGATACAAGGCGAGGAACCTGAAATACGAAAAACCGATACACTGATTGAACTAAACAAACAAAACCATACGTACATAAGATCAATTATTGAGCTAATTAAACCCACCTGCAAAAATGAGGTGAGAAAGGTTCCGGACCCGACCCAATCCTCCTCTAGGTTGAAGCAGAATCTGTCCCACGTACATGGAAATCAACAATTGCAACAAACATATGACATAATGCACACTAAAAAAACAAAACCCATATTTCCAAATTCCACATTGATGATATAAGCTAGCAAGCAAAACCCAATTCATTTTATAATAAACAGAGACATGCACACCGTGTAACATCACAAAAGGACACAATATTATATATATATATATATAATATTATAATGAAAGGGGGGAAATCCAAAATAGTTTAGAAGGGACCTCAGAGCTTGCAATAGGTCGGATTGAGTGCAATGACTGCCCCAGAATCTGAAACAAACCGCATAAATAAAGCTTGCAGAATATATTTTGACGAAATATATTTCAAATTTTAAAAAGAACAAAAAAGGAAGAAGAAGAAGAAGAAAGAAAAATAGGAATATATGTAATGGGATTATATTACCGAAGCAGAGGAGGCTCCAGAAACGACTCTTCGCCTTATAACGCCCAACATCGTCGTTTGGGATCACTCTGTGAATCTGTGTGTGGGTTTAGGGTTTAAGCTAACTAATAAATAATTAAAGTGAAGATTTTCAGAACGTCGTAGGGTTTCACGACAACTATCACTCTCACAAGCAGACAGAGACGGCACCAAGATGTTTAAGCGACACGTCTTGGTTGGTCCTCACTCTTTTTTTTTTTTCTTTTTTTTAACTTCCTCTTTTATTTATTAGTCTTGCTCTTTACTCCTGCTATATTTATTTCTATTCTATGTAACATTAATATGTAGATTCTTTCTGGAAGGTGCTTTTTAGGGGGGTGGAGACAGCGGTGGCGAACAACCGCCCTGACCGTTCAAACCGCCTAGATTAAATCAATTTGACAAGTTTAGTTCCATTTTTACACTAAAAACATGCACGTTTGGATTAAACTGAACCAAATCACAATTAATTTAATTTGGGATTTATATAAAAACTGCCTAAACCAAATCAAATAACGAAGGTTGTCATGTCAGTCACAATAATCAACACCGATGCAGATAATCACATAGAGTTAATATAAATACATAAGCACAATAATTACAAGGGATTGATCCAAATACGGAGGAGTCCACTAGCAACAACACGAATAGAAAATGTACCTTCATTCATAGCCACACAAAGCCTAAGAAATTTGGACAAAAAAGTTACAAGCTTGGAAAAAATATATACCCACTGGCGGAACCAAGTTAAAGGCTACCATGAGCTCTATAGCCCATGGTAACCTTTTTTGAAAATTAAAATGCACTAAATGTATTTTAATGTGATTTTAGATTAATTTGCTTGCTCAATTAAGAAATAATCGCTTAGTAAACACTCATGACTTTAACTCTCCACCTTTTCCTATTTTCTCCTATTGTTTTCTTAATTTGTTTTCGTGAAAATATTCATTTTAAAGACACCATTTTCAATTAGATAGTCTAAAGGGTGGGCGTGGTGCGGTTCATATGACGAATGAGTTTATATCAATCTCTATTATTGTCTACATTGAAAAAGAACTTGCTGATAATATCGATTCATACACACTAACAAAAGATTTCAATTCTCTCCAGGATCATAGGGCACAACTTGAATATATACAATTTTAATTCCGTTTAACATTTTTTCATTTTGATATTGTGTATTTTTGGGTGCATTTCACATATATTTATTTTATGTAAAAGCTTATTGGAAATTAGTCAATTGAGCTATGAACTAGTGTGGTTTATATGCTTTAATACATATTTTATTTCTAGAAAAACTATAAAGTACAAGAAAAATTATCATTAGATTTAAGCCAATAACTTTAGCTAGCCCACCCGTTGAAAAATTCATGGTTCCGCCCTTGCATATACCTTAGAGCAAGTCCACCCCAAAGGGCTAAGGCAAGGGCTAAGGCAAGGCAAGGGCTGCCACTATTCACGTGAATAGTGGCAGCCTTGCCTTTTTTGGTTCCACCCCAAAAGGCTAGGGCAAGGGCAAATACTATTCATTGTACTTTATTTCCTATTTTTTTATACTTTAAACCATTAATTTTGGTTGCCACGTGTCTTGTTTTTAATTAAACTTTGTTTTCATTTGCAAATATTTATAATAAATATTCATATTATTTAATGCTTTCTTTATTGAATAAAAGGGAAACAATACAACAATTCTTCATACATACGACAAATCTTTCAATCCAACCTAATTGTTTTGATAATTTAACCAATCCGTATTGCTGGGTCCGTCGTCGTGGAAAAGTTTTCTTCTCATCACATCCCTTCGTTTCATCTTCCAATAGGACTTTGTTTCAGGAGACATATGGGTGGTATCCATGGCCATGATTTTCATCTCTCTATCCTCCATGTCTTGTTCTTGTGCCTGCTGCCTTTCAATTGCAAATGCTTCAGCTCGTGCCTTGTCTGCTTCTTCTCTTTTCAAGTCTCTCTCAAGTCTCAGTGCACCATTTTTAGCAATTTGCTCCAAAAATTGTGCACATTCATTCTTCGAAGTGCTCCCTTTCTTCGCCTTTGCCGCTTTTCTCCCAATAGGTCTCGGCGCACGTGGGAGTGGTGAGTCTTGATCCATTGGGGAGTCCACTGGCGAATCGGTTGCCGGCGAATCGTGGAGCGGCGTCTCATTCAACACAACCGGCGGAGTAGTGCAAATTATTTTGAATCTCGAACAATTCTTCACAAGTTCCCAACATTGGTGATTTTGGAAACTTTTTTTGCCTTGCCCCGTGGCACCGAACCACATTTGTGCTTGTATGATCTATTAAAAAAAAATGGAAATGCAACCAAAAAATGAGTAAGGGAGAAAATATAAATAATTTGGAAATGCAAGAAAAAATAATAATTATGCAACAAAATATAAATACATTAGAAATGCAAGAAATAAAATGATTATGCAAGAAAACAATAAATACGGAAGAAAATATTAACAATTTAAAATTGCAAAATAAAAAAATGATTATGCAACAAAATATAAATAAATTAATATGTAAGAAAAAAAAGTTACATTAAATTAAATAAAACAATAATTATAAATATTTTACCTCATCCGTAAGATTTTGACCGCTTCGAAGGTTCTCCCTCGCTTTTGTCAAAGCATCCCTCCATTTCCCAAACTCTCTATTCAAAATTTTCCACCTGGAGGATAAGGCCATTTCCGTCCGAGCCGAACCGGATTTTTCAGAAAATTCTTCATGAATTTTTCTCCACATTTGAGAAAACTTCATTTCATTGCCTGATATAGGGCAATGACTAACTTTCACCCAAGACTCACACAACGCAATATCTTCCGCAGTTGTCCAAGCGCCTCCGGCTTCAACAGAAGATGCCATTGATCTTTTGATACAAATGGAAACTAGTAGAAAAATGTGAGTAGAATGGAAAATAAATTGGAAGGAGAAGAGTTTATATGAAGATTGGTGTGGAAAGTGAATGAAATTGATAGGTATTTATAGAGAAAAAATCCAGAATTTTTTGGTATTTTTTTGAATTTTTTTCGCATTTTTTTAACCCAAAAAAATCGAGTCCGTTGGATTTCTGGACAAAAAACGATCGAAGCATCCGGGAAGCGCCACGTGGCGTCTGCCCGTTGGGGGCTGTCAGTCGCTGACGTCAGCGCGGTGAAATCAATTTTTTTTACCGTTGGCGCGTGTATTTCACGCGCCAACGGTAAAAAAAAATTTGATTTGCTTCACTGACGTCAGCGTGACGTCACTGCTGACGTCAGCGCCTTCGGGCTGAAGCCCAGTCAAATTCTGCCCTTGGGCTTGCCCGGGCTGGTGGGACCCAGGGCTTGCCCGGGCTGCTTTTCCTGCGTTGGAGGTCCAATTCGTGCTGGGGGGGCCTGTTGCCCTGGCAAAAAGGGCTGCGGTGGACTTGCTCTTAGCACACCAAACTACAACTTTTTAACTTTTAACTCTCACATGTAAAAAATAAAGTACATACTACAACACACGCAACAAACTCAGAATAAGTTGATCCACGTAATACAACTCAAAAAACTACAACACAAAACAAGAAAATAAAAGCCGATTTGCCACCACGTCGTCATTTAGACAACCAAGCAGCCACCAAACTCAACGAAGACTGAAGTGCTGCATAGGATGGGTGAGGAGCAGAAATGGAGGGGAGGAGTAGAGGTGTCAAACGGGTTTAGGGTTTAAACTTGTGCTTTTAACGTTTTTGTGCCTAGCCGAGCCAGCCCATTTAATTTATAGAAAATTTGTCATAAGTCCAATTATGAGGAGAGACTCTAGGTGCAATCCACGCAGAAATTGTTGTTGATCCAAGTCCTTTGACTTTTGCGCCACATAAGATTACATGCCTATTTCAATTTATTGATATTTACTTTTTTTTATTTTTTATTTTTTGTTCCAGTTATGCACCTAAAACATAAATAAGGTAAATTATGAATTCCTAAAATTGGTAAGTTATTGACAATAGGTAAGGTACCTATGCATCAAAATTTGTAATAAGAGTTCATAAAAACTTCATACCTTAACAATAGGTAAGGTACCTATGCATACACCTCGTATGCAGTATGCAGGTAATTAAACCCATAAATTACCTCTGGTCCAGGTAATTAAATCCATAAATTACCTCTAGTCTATGTAGTTATACCCTCTAGCCCAGCTAATTGAATTCATATAATATCTTGGTATGGATCTTTAAACTCAACTGAGATAAAAATCGATACAAAATTTCTTTGGAAAAAAGGAACAGATAAAATTCCATGGAAGACATGTACGTATGTATATAAATATGAACCTCCAGAAAAAACTGCTTAAGAAAACTCAAGAAAAAAACACTTACATGTAAGGCAGGTACATATATACCTGTATGTATTAACATTATTTACCTTTATGTCAGGTACATAATTTAATGTGGGTGCTTGTCTGATCGATTGGTATAATATGTGAGTCTTTACTTTTTATTGATTAAATTGTATTTTATCTATATATTAGGAATATTATCAAGGAATAAAAATTCAAAATTCAAAATTTGGAATTCAATTTCAAGGAAATAATGAATTAAACTTAGATTTTCAATGTGTTTTCCTTATTTACCTTAAAGGGTAAAATCGACACAACAAAAAAGTAATAAATGTCAAAGGACCTACATCTAAAACCAAAAACATGAGGACTAGACCCAATGACAACTAATCGTTTTAGACCTAGATCTAAGAACCCCTTTAATTTATTAGGCCCTGGCGTGCTGGCCTATTTAGTAAAATCATTTATCTCAGCCCAACCCAAAGCCCATGTCCACATTGAAACGGACTAAGCTGGGCTCATGTCGTGCCGACCTATTTAATAAAATCATTGATCCCAACCCAGCCCAAAGCCCATGTCCACATTGAAACGGACCGAGCTGGGCTCGTGCCTTGCTTGTGCTCGTGCTCGTGCTGTACTCGGGCCCAAGAACCAACCCATTTAATTTGAATTTTTTTTTCACTTGATCTTTTTTTCACTAGATAATTCAAATTATAAACGTTAAAAATATAATTAGAGGCAAGAAATAATGAACTATTTGAAAACATTAATAAATCAAACATCCAAACAATATGAAAGGCGGAGGGCAAAAAGTGTCCAACTCCACAAAATCCACTTCAACTTTTTAGCTTTGAACAACTTATTATTTTATATGTGAAGAAATGTCTTGCTTTGATTATAAGAGAAGCGTAGATGTCATATGTACTTATTAGATATCAAGTCCAATGTTGTTTAATTATTTTGTAGTTGATATGTTTAATTAATTAAGGACCCACGTAATTTCCCTAAAATGAAAGACATGAAATATATGTTTATGAATTTTTTTTTTTTAAACCATATAAACAATGACCATTAGATGTCAAATTATTGCATTTTGACTTTTGAGAAAAAAAAAATTGTTAAGTGGGTTGGGTTTGGATCGTGCTTGAAGCGGACTAGGGCCAAGCCCGGCCCATGTCGGGTCATGGGCCTACCCGGTCCATTAGACCTCATTTTTTGATCCCGGCCCGACCCAACCCAAGTTTTTGTGCCATGCCGAGCATGGCCCACTAATATTTGTACTTGTGCCGCGCCGTGCCTTATTTAAATGGGCTGGGCTTGTGCCGTGCTGGGTTAGCCCGTCCCGTTTGACACCTCTAGGGAGGAGGTCTAGAAGGGTAAGGAGGAGAGAGAGGAGAGGAGGAGAAGGGTGTAGGCGACAGACCCCTAAAGGAGGAGAAACACTTACATGAAACAGGGATAGCAACCAAATCACGGTATGTCATGCATGATAACTTTTTCACATGACATGATATGATTGGCCGAGAATAATAAAATAGTATTATCCCTGTTTCATACCAACTTTTCTGCTAAAGGAGGCAAAGAGAATGAAACTTATATATATATATATATATTTAGGTTTCATATATTATTTATTTACACTTAAATCTTATTTGGTTATAGGGTTTATTAATGGATAATGCTTACCTCCTTGCCTACTAATGTGGCTCAGCCACAATCTGACGTGTATCTCTATTGTTAAGAATAATTAAAGTGAAAAATAAATACACATTTGAGAATAATAAAAAAAAGGACAAATGTTAGTTTGTGGTTGAGCCACATTAGTAGGTAAGGAGGAACTTATGGGCAAGTAAGGAAGCATTATCCCTTATTAATATGTTGGATCCAGAAGTTGATACCAGTCATTTAACATAAAAAATTAAAATCTAACTATCACGAAATTTCTTCCTCAAAATTTCTCCATTTTCAATTATAAGAAGTTTGTGTTTTTCATTAAGAGTGCTACTATTAGATTATTAGGACGTGACTATTAAGGAAGATTGTGTCTTTTATTAAGAGTGCTACTATTTCCACCCCATATTTCCTCACCTACCATATAAATTTGAAACAACACAATTCTATGTTTCCACTCACCTTTATTCATAAAATAGCCTTTAATTATTAATTCAAGCAAATTCTCTTTGCTAATCATTAGTAGTTGAGATATGGAGAGGATCAAGTTTAGTCTAATATTTTTATTTTTTAGGTTTTTTTATTCTTTGCCTTGTAGCTTTTGAAAATATTATGGATAAATGTTTTAAAGAGAAATGTGTACATTTGAAGGGCAATTTTCAATTGTGTTCCATTTGTTCGTAAAAAGAGAAAGGTGAAAGGAATAGAAACAACACCTTGCAAACCAAAAAAACAAAAAACAAAAAGAACTGCTGAACATGGAATAAAATCAAACAATCGACCGACAAATGAAGCACATATATAGAACCACTGGGTAAACATATCCAAATCTTTCAAAATATATTTCTCAACTTTTCCATTGTCAAACTAAACAGCTAGAACTTTTCTTGCAATACAAAACTAAGCAGTTAGAATGAATCTCAAAAGGCTGAAATGAAAAAATAAAAATAAAAATAAAATAGTCTAGTTTAGAAAATCTAGAGCAGTAATAATTAAAACTCAGTTTCCATCATGAACATGTTGATCAACAAGTACATAACATTAAAATTTGGTTCATTGAGGAGGCTATAGCCTACTTTCTGCTTCAGGCTAAACAAATTAAGACTTCAAAAGCCCAAGTTAGCAAAAGAAGCCTACTTTGAGGTGCAGTTTTTTTACTTTGCCCTCCTCCACTCCAAAAACCGAAAAAAGATAAGAAAAAGTAAGAAAGCCTTCTTCGTCAGCCTAAACAAACTAATGTTTCTCTAGTTATGATAATAGAATAGGTGAGTGGTGGATTCCCCCTTCCCCCCATGGCACCCAGGATCGAACCCCAGTGGGGTTTCTTTCCTCCAATGTAACCAAAAAAAAAAAAGATAATAGAATAGGTGAGTTACGTGAGTTGAGGTTTTTTTCTTAAGTCTTTAAAGAGACAAATGGGTAAATTTGTCTTTAAAATTTTGAAGATTATGTGAGCGAGGAAATAAGTGGAAATAATAGGATTCTTTATTAAAGAGACAACAGTTGCATATCTTCAAATTAAAAAGCAAAAGTCACAACATTTTATGTTTTTATTTGAACCATCACAACCTGATTCATGCGTAGCGGCTGCCCACCAGATCATATTATTAACTAAAATTTAGCCAAAAAAAGACGGGTTTGTTGGAGATACTCTTATAAAGCTTATTACGTAGCAAGAGAGACAAAGTTTGATTCAAAAGTATAGTTAAATGGGTACTGAATTCATTGTGGTTGAGAGAGAGCTTAGCCATAGAGGTCCACTACAATAAATAGGATACTATTTCTCTCATTTTTGCAAATCACGTTTGACATATGTGAAAAAATAATTTATTAAAAATACAAAAATAAAAACTTCTACACACATATCATACTGTCATTGGCGAAGTTTCTACTTACCGAAGAAGGCGGGAAGTATTTTCTCAAGAAATATGAGCAATTGTCACCATTAAGATCCTAAGTATGAAGCCCTTAGGAACTATTTGCAGTAACTAAAAACATGTTAATTGGGGTGGCAAGATAGAAGTACACTTTTGTCATAAAGGAATGCTTAGCATTTTTGTTTATAATATAGTAGAGCGAGCATGCATTAGCATATTCGGCTAACATTCATTTGAAGATCAGCTTTGTGTCTTCTTCAATCACTGTTCGACGCAAGAATTAAACAAATTAATTCAGGATGAAATCAAACGACAACAAACACTCCCTGACATAAACTCATCAAGAGCTTAAGCTTACAGAGAGAGACAATACTACTTAATTAATTACTTAAGATGAATGGTTGTTTTGGAAGTGCATGTAGCTTCTTCATGCATGCACGTCTTCAAGGAAATCCACCTCCAAGCCCGCCACCAGCACCTGCTCCGCCACCGAAACCTCCCCCTGCTCCACCCCCAAGTCCTCCGCCACCACCACCTCCAAACCCTCCTCCACCACCGCCTCCAACTCCACCACCAGCACCACCGCCAGCCCCACACCCTCCACCAGCTCCCCCGCCAAAACCTGCTCCGCCACCTACTCCTCCACCGCCACCACCACCAAAGCCTCCACCGCCGCCTCCTCCAAGTCCGCCACCAGCTCCAGCTCCAGCACCACCACCAAAACCAGCCCCTCCTCCAGCACCAGCACCACCGCCTAACCCTCCTCCTCCTCCAAGACCACCACCACCTCCACCCCCTAGCCCACCACCGCCGCGGTGAAAAAAGTTTTTCTGATCCTCAAAGGAAACCTTCTCACTGCCAAGCTTCCTTGCACCAGTGGTGAAAACGAAAGCACCAAAGAGCACAAGAAGAAGAAGCCTAGAAGAAGAAGTCATCTCTTATGGTTGGATAGAGATGGAAGTAGTTAATTATAGATGAAAGCTCGGTTTGTGAAGCGGGGGATAGAGAGAGGGGAGTATATATAGACATGGACGTGAAGGGCTAAGATGGGGAGATGGTAGAATTGGCCTTAAATTTTGCTCATCTTCTCATCTGCAAAACCGTGTTGGGAGAGTTAATGCGAACAGCAACTGCCTTTGAAAAAAGAAGCTCTCTGCCTCAACTATATTCAACATGCATGCCCCACCCCTGACCAATCCTAGTGGATATCCTCACTTTTGCTCTTCTTATTATTACTTCCATTCCATTCCATTAATTTCCAGCTTCATTTTCAGTGGAACTTCTTTGCAATTTTCATGAGCTTTCAGCTGCCACCTTTTGGATCTCTCTCTCTCTCTCTCTCTCTCTCTCATGGGTTTCTGATGATGACCACATGTTTCTCATTTCAGTACCAAATTTGGTGCACCATAATATCATTCCCGAAATTATTTGACTTAGATATACCAAGAACATTTATTGGGTGAATTTCAACAATTTTTTTTTTCTCATGGACTAATGTATATATATTATCAAAGTTGAAAAATATTTTAGAACTTTACCAAAAAAATTATATGTTATTACACTAGAACACTTTCACCTCCACCCATGTCGGTAGAGGTTCGAAACCCCTAGATATCCAATGAATAATTGTGTAAACCCCTTCCACCAATCGCTTGTAAAAAAAAAAACACTTTTTCAATATTTATTTTGGCCAATTCTTCTTGTCACATTCAATTTGTCATTCTCCACTCTGAATAATATTTTATCATTTTAAAGCAGGCACAAAATAAATGCCTGACAAGTTAGAAGTGTGATAGCATTGCCTTTCATTTTCACACCTTCAATTTCAACGCCCCCCAGATCAGAAAGATCCATGATGATTTGAAATTATAAAACATTACAGAAACTGTCAGAAAATGAATTAATATTCTTATTTACTTGAGCAAATTTGTGTGGAACATAAGAAATAGGTGTCTCATAAGCCATATCATGAATCACCTCAAGAATCACGTAAATATATATATAAGATTAAAATTGTATTTTTCTGTGAAATAAACATCAACAACAAAATATTTTATTGGGTTTCAGAATTTATTTGTTTTAATTGGGCTTGTCCAATATAGATCCCTACATTTTCTATTTCCTAGACATATACCCATCACTCTATAAATCTATGTGTAAAACCCAATTTCAAATTTAAATGACTAGTAGGATATAAGAGGTCGTAGTATTCCTATGTTTTTACATCGTTGCCACCAAACTTCATATTTTATTTAGAGTGATGCTAAATGAACCCTAAAATTAACTGAGTACACCCTATGATCTAAGTACACCCTAATATTTAAATCAAAATGTAAAATTAACTAAATACACCCTATTTAACTACACAAAATACCCTTGATACACCCTAATAAACTATATCACATCTCATTTGCCACGTCATATTTTAATTTCTTCTAAAGTTTTTGTTCTTCACATTAAAAGGAGTCAATTTTAACAAATCTGGTTTTTTTGTTCTGCAAATTCCTCTTCTTCTTTTTTTTGTTCTCATCTCAATGGGGTTTTGATTTAGTCTTCAAATAACGAATTTGTTCAAACTGGTTCGACAGCAAGCCATATGGGTCTAATAGCTACTTCAAACTTGATTCAAATGAAAACTAATTCCCAAATGCCTTCTTATATTTGAACTTTAGATCCAACTAATATCTTCAATGATTGTTATGAATAGTTAGATGGTCTTCCACTTTCAGATTTGGTCTCTTAATAATTTCCTTAACTTTCATCTCTAATGGAGGAGTTGTTGGGCAGCAATGGAGGCCTGTTGGTCGGTAATGGAAGGGGCAAAGGAACGAACATTCAACGATACCTCTTTGCACCACCGCCAATGCTCGCTGTCAACATCAAGTAGTACGAATACGTTTGATTAGTGTTGGATATGGGTGAGTAGGGTGTACTTATTAAAATTATATTTGTTTCACAATTCAATATATCCTTTTTGGTCATTTTATATTAGGGTAAATTAGTCATTCAATAAATAGTTTGGTAGTAGAGTGTACTCAGTTAATTTTAGGGTTTATTTAGCAGCACTCTTTATTTATAACTAGCCTCTCCGCACGTGCGCTTCCGCGCCTGCGAGAGGCATTTTTTTTAAAAATTTAAATTTATTTTAGAATTAAAAAGGATAATGGGTAGTTGTGTTCCATAAAAAAAAGGATCCATTATCTGAATTTTCTTTTAATTTTAAAAAATTTTAATATGAAAAAGTGTGAATTTACCATATTATCCTCATTTAATTAATAATTTCAATTCTTAATGTTTGCATTAACCAAGGGTATTTTATGGTATTTTGAATGTTTCACCATTCTCTGCCTTTTGCTTTATATATATAGATTTATTTCAAGCATTTTATTAACTGTCATAATTGTAATTAACACTCCCTATTAATACCATATCAATCACCCCATTTCTTTTGGTTGACATTCCCTCTCACATACCGCCCCCTAAAATTGCAAACCAAAATAAATCTGTAAATTACATATCCAATAATGTACCTATGAAAAATATAAATATAAATATATTATTTAAATAAAATATAGGTATATTATTTACCAAAATTTAAAAAAAAAAACTAAGTGAGTTACTTTGTAATTGAAATTTCCGTACATTTTTCATAAATTAAAAATAGGTACACAATAATTTATAGAAAATATAGGTACATTATTTACCCATAGGGAAATTATTTTACAATATACCTATAAATGTGTATGGGTACATTATTTGGAGAGAGAAAATAAGTTCATTTAAAAAAAATGTTTTACATAAAACAAATAATAGGTACTTTATTCAGAGAAAAAAATGTACATTATTTTGAGAAAAAATAAGTTCATTAAAAAAAAAAATTCATAAAACAAACAATAAATAGATTATCAAAATATTTGTTTTAACATAATTAGAATGTACACTATTATTCATTAAACTATAATAAAATAGATTACTAGTAGTATAATTCATAAAAGGAAAACAACAAAAAAAAAGTTAAATAAACCAAAACGTTTTTTTTGGGGTCATAAAACAAACAAAAACGTTACTAATACTTTAATGTTGAATTTAATATTTAATTTCAAATAAGTTTCTAAATTAATTCCTACATCCATTACAACCATTTGAAAATCTTTCCAAATTCAACGTGTGCCATTAGTTACACCTCACATAACACATTAACTTGTAAATATGGGTAGTTTTGGAATCCGAAAAATAGAATAAATCAGATTTAAAGCTGGATTAGGTAACTTGCTTACTTGGATCATAGTCATCGGGTTTTATTTTAAAAAATTGAGTATTTTAAATAGAAAAATAAAGGAAAGGGTTGTAGGTGATTACAAATGAATTTTATGGATCTAAGCTCAATTTACTATTAATTATATTCATCACGACCATAGCCTTAGAGATGGCTGAAAAGTTAGGTCATGACATGATGATGAGGAGAAATTTGTGTATGTTTCGGGTACACTTATTAGTGTACCAAAACGTACAAAAATTACTCCATGATGAATTCATTGAATAGGGAATATGGATTATGGCTGTAATTGGAGGATTGAATATGGGTATGAAGGGTATCTTGCAGATCTATGGATTAACTAAAGATCACGGTACACTTTAAACGAACAATGAAAATTATAATAAATTTAGGCGGCCGTACGTACAAGGAGAATATGCAGCTAATATTTACCTCACCTTTGGGTCCATGTTCAGAATCCGAACGGAGGGGATAGTTTGCTAGCAAGCTATACTCATCCCACGAAATGAAATATATATTTTTAATTTGCATTATTGTCTGTAAAATTAAAGGTAGGGATAAATAATTAGAAAAAGGCTGCTAATAATTGAATAGATTGGTGGTAATCATCTCAATCCTATTATTAGCATATATAGGCTTATGCTAGGTCCTAAAAACTTGGTTTTCAAGTTCAAATAATGCTTGGCAAACCTAAGTTAATTTAGAGTTTTTTTTTTTTAGTACAAGCGATAATTTAAATTACAGAGTAAAGGATTTCTCACACACACACCACTAAGATGCCATGAGGGTTCAAACCTGAGACCTCTAATATGCAAGTCAATGTCCTTTTCCACTGGGCTAGACCCCGTTAGCACTAATTTAGAGTTGTTTTGAAGACAATCAAACTATAAAAGTTAGAAAGCCACGGATATGCAAGTTGTGAAGCAAGGTTTCCATATAAATGAAAAAGGGACAAAAGTAAAAGAGAACGCTATGTTGTTAGCTTGATTTATTGTGGAGTTTCAACAATGAATAGTTTTAAAGTTGATAATTGAGAAACTTAATTGGTTCTGGGGACTGGATTAGCTCATTTGGTTGGTAACATAAATACAGATCAAGATTTCACCAACAGGGATGAACCTACTGACAAAAACCCACACAAAAATTATTACCAGTTGTAGAATTAAACCAAACCACTATTTGTAGTGTGGTGAGTGAATTTGAACTATTTGTAGTGGTTACTCTTTGTTTTTAGTCTTTTCTATGTTTTGTCAAAGATAGTGGCGAAATATATGGAAGAAATTTTCATGGATATGACACTTCAAATGGAAACTGAAAATTAAAAATGAAATGATTACGAAGCGGACCGTAAATATCTTCAAACCACCTTCATACATCAAACAAAGAGGTATTTACAAAGATTTTTCTTACCATCTTGTTAATTTTACAAAGAGGTATGTAATAATCTTTTAACAAAAACTAAAGAATAGGTGGCCGTAGAATTAATGAATAGAAAGAGGTACAATTTTGCTGGGCACAATCTGTTGGGCAGAAGGTTGGGCTATGTACATTTAACCAGGCATTCCATTGGGCTAAATAGAAGATTTACAAATCTACAGCCCAAGAGCTTAAGCTGCTGCATCCACAGATTCTCCTGTAAAGCAGGTGCAGATAATTAATCAAAAACATTATCCAAATTCCCTCCTCCCATTAGGCAAAAGAAGTAAGAACAACAAAAAAGTTGCGAAGATAAACCAGCGTTTCTGCAAAGCACTTGGGATTTCAGAATGAGGTGCATCCAATTTCACCCTGCTGCATTGCTTTCCATGCAAACACAGCTCAACCACAGACAGCAGCTGCTGGGGAGTAGTTGTAAAGTGCTTTTGATTTCCACCATTGAAGCTACTAATTATAAACTTGCTGCACAGAGGCAGCAGCACTTTCTTTCTCTAAGGACCAAGGCCATGCACAATGATATTGCTCTTGATGTCCCTTCCCATGCCAAGTCTGGAGACATTTCAGTCCTCCTTCAAACTGGGTATTTCTTTTTTCTAATTACCTAAATTTTCTTCTTTCGTTTTTTTTTTTTTTTTTTGAATTATTTGTTTGTTTTATGTTGCAGTGGGGTACTTTTTCTTGCTTACTTGTTCTCAAATTTCGTTGTGCCAATTCTCATTACGAAATATTTCGGATTCGATAAGGTGGGTGAAGAAGAAGAAGATGAAGACGACCTATTTAAGATGTGAAAAGGGGTTTCAAGAGCACTGAGTCTGGAAACAAGATGAACATGTTAGCAGAGTATGTCAAGAGGTTCTTACTTTTAAAGTTAGATTTGAGGTGGAATGGAAAGTGTGACAGTTTACAAATGTGATTCTTGATGAGTTAATTTAAAACGGTAAATGGGATCCCTTCTTCTGTTGTATTTGGGTCCAATTTTGACACCCAAGATTTGTAAGTTTAATCTTAATACTAATCTTGGTCAAAGACCTGGTGATTTTAAAGCATAGAACGTGATGTTTGGACGTGTTGACCAGAAGTCAATATATTTTTTTTTTTCTTTCATTCCAGGTGTAATTAGACAATAAACCCATCCTTTATAATTCAAGGCAATAAGTTCAATTAAATCGTGGCTAATGGTAACCCCCCATTAGCTCGTTTTGCTCAAAACAATTTACAATTACCAGCAAAATCAAGCCTGTTTTTAACCAAAAAATAAGGGCAAGAAAGAAAAAAAAGAAAAAAAGAAGTTACGCCTAAACAACTGTCCAATCATTTTCGTCTGTAATCGAAGGTTTTTCAACAGGGTAAGTATTTTCAGGCTTCAGAGGTGTTTCAACGGGGGGGCCACTTTCAGGCTTTGGAGGCTTCTTTGAAAATAGCGAAGACTTGTTGTCGAAGAAACTCGAAAATGGTTGGCTACTAGGGCTCGTTGAGTTCTTCTGATCCTTTGAAGCTGATTTTTTTAACTGCCTATCTTTGCCACCGAAATTGAGGATGAGCCTCTTAAAACGCCGTTTTGGTTCACCGGAAGGGGTCGTTGATTCTTCCGGTTGCTTCATCATTTTTAGGACTTCCTCTGGATTCTGTAACATAGTCTCCACTGTTTCATATACCTGTACCAAAGAATTGACAAAGATTTTCAGCAGATTATCAGTTTGGTAGTTTATATCCGCAATTTATGTACAGTATCCACGTCCCAGCCGTGGACCCAAATCTGACCCTTCTAGCTGCTTGTAAAACAAGAAGTTTGTCAAAGTGTACTTTAAATGGCCTGCAAAGGCGTTATCATCAAAGTCCAATTGACTTACATTATAACTATCAACCTTGGTCATATTATAACCTCAAGTTTAATCATGGATCCATCCTACCTGGCAAAGCTCATCAACCTTCTCAGTCCGGGTGCTGCTTTGACAAGTGGAAACCACATATTCCTTGCATTCATAGAACAGCTTCGAAAAATCACTACTACTGGACAGTTTAGCCTCAGCAATTACAAAGCCTAAACCAAGCTGAATATTGCAGAACCGGCATCATTAGCACAAGATCAGAGCACGGGCAATGTACATGCTAAACAAATATTAAAAATAAGCAAGCACAACAACATAGAAAATTAACTTACCAAAGAAACAAACAGCTGCTCAAAAAGCTCGGAAGGTGATATGTCCTCAAAACCATCCAGGATACCTTCTCTACAGGATCAATGCACAATGCTACTCTTGTCAGACACAAATTTTTACTAAAACCAAAAACGGATATAAGAAATTAGCATAAATTTTTGCAACTTACACTGCTAAATCCTCATCAAAGAGGGGTACTTGTTTAACTGCCGGAACTGGCTTGGATGTATCCCAAAACTCACGCCACAAATTGCCTAACATCAAAGCATAACCATAGGAAACTACATATGAGACTTAAATACACGTCAGCATTTGCAACTTCTGGATGCCTGTACGCATCATGAAGTTTTTTTTAATAAATAAATAAAATAGCCGGCTTCCCTTAGCTAAGCACCATATTACAAGACAAATGCTATACAATATTGCTATACTTAAGACAACAACTATTTTATCCCAACGGTTGGCCTTAGAAAGATCAGAGAAAGAAAAACTAATTGTTACTTCCCTTTTTGTTATTTAAATAGAAAGAAAGAAAACCCATTAGAACTTTAGACCAGAATGATCTTAAATATCAGAAGAGGTGGGCTTATTACAGTCAGATTACCTGCCTGTTCATAGTTCCTTACATGTTCACTAGATTAGGTTTTCAAACAGATGCATGCATAAAAACGTCTAATACAATTGCCAGAGCACCTCAAGAACAAAGCACACTAATAGCACAGCATACATCCTAAAGCTCATTGTCGAATAATACATCTAATTTCTACTATAGCATTATATAATGCATCTATTATCTTATAAAGCAAACCAATTTTCAGTCTGTATTTGACATTCTCCTATAACTGTTAACCTTGGATAGACAAACTGCTATTCATCACAATTTCAAAAGAAATTGAAAGACAGGATGTCGTGGCACCTTCTTTTTGCATTCGACTGCTTAGATATCCTCTTGTGGACAATGCATCACTACCATCAAAAGATTCTCTATCCTCTGGTTCAGTCTCCGACCAGTCAGGAGGGGAGTGCCATCTCACAAAATCTTCCAAAATACAACCAGGATTTGCAGCCTGCATATCATAATTAGCAGAACTTAGTCAACTTGAACAGTTGACAAATAGAATTCAGCTGTAAGATAAACTTTCATTAGTGGAAACCTTGAAAGCCTGCATGTCAGATAGGAGTTGAGAACATCCAGCACCAACGCTGCCCACAAAAGATATGGCAATTTGTCAGGGAATGCATAGACAAATAAGAATAAAAAGTATGGAGGTTTGAGTGCGTATGTATATGTATATAATCAGAGAACTTGGAAAATATATAAAAAATGCGAAAAGGACTAAGAATTAAGTCAAATACAAGCCTTCCTGTTCGAAGCACAAACTCCTCTGTTTCTTTGATAAGATCTTCAGTTAGCAAAGGTCCTTCCTACATGTAATAATGCACATATATGATATATCTCATTTATGGGAGCAAGGTAAAATAGTTATCCTTTAAGGACAAGCTACTAACATACCTGGGTCACAGGGCAGTACACAGGTTCACCAGTTTCCAACATTGCCACATTACCAAATGGTCGATCAGCACCTAGTCGGAGGACAAGTTCCCCAGTGCTTAGTCTAGCATACAACATAGGGCCTGCAGGAATGTCGTTGGACACGGCAGATTCTTCTGCCTTTGGACTGGCTTCCGTTATTACAAAGTCTAATGTTTCAGTGGCAATAGCACGCTGCCTTTTCCTGGAAATACAACAGTTGATAACTTGCAACCGCTGATACAAAAGACAGGAATTCAGATCTGGAATCTCATCTATGGGGATGCTAGGTACATGTTCTTCTTCAGACCAAAGTCTTCTCAGCTGCATGTGAAGTACATTCAAAACATACTTTGTCAACATAATTAATGATAACCAGTGTAGTATGCATTCAATTCAAGTGGAGCAAAGTAATAAACATAAAAGAACTTTAAAATTTTAAGAGGATGAGATATTTTCTGAGTACAACTGTATTTGGAAGGATAATATGACATTAAAGTTGTCTATACCTGAAACTAAACCAAAAATTTACTTTTCCAGTTTAAGATAATAAGTTTCAACTCGAGATCACAAAAATATTCAAACCTAGACACAAACACATATTCAAAGAAGAGTATACTTCCAGAAAATATATAGCGTGCTACGGTTGTAAAACAAGCAGCCAGAAGTGTCAGAACATTTTCTCTTTTTTCTTTTCATTGCAAGCCATTGCCAAAAGCTCAAGTAACTCATATTTTATACAGAACTTACCTCTTCAACAACTCTGCACCAAAACAGTGTCATTTTCTTGAGGGTTCTGAAGCTCCCAACAACTTCAGCTAGCTTAACAACCAGGCTTTCAGGAGGAGCACCGTGAATATCTCTTGGCAAAGATGCCGTGGTAATTGCCTCTGAACCAGAATCGATCTTCCGTCTTAGAAAATTTCCCTCTGCGAATATCTTGCAAATATTACAATGGAAGTGAAAGATCATAACAGGATAGTGAATAAAAATTTAGGAATAAGAAAACCAACAGGGAGTAAGTGTCATGAGGTCACCTAACGTATACCTGCATCAAACAGCGAGCGGATCAATGCTAGAACCTTCTCATTATTACCAAAATCCGATGGCCTTTCATCCTTTTCACGAAGCACTAAGGACCTCACTGCATAGAGGCTAAGGCTTGCTCTCTCCCTGACAGGCGAGGAACTTCCTGATGCTGCCAAAAAATCTTTCAATGATTTTAACTTCTTTCCAGCCCTGGATAAAGGTTCCAAAATATTTAATGAAGTTAGGAAATCATGTACAAACTGAAAACTCATATTGATATGTAAACCGTTTTGAAAAACTTAGAACACATCTAGTGCCACATTGATTGCATTACACTGCAATAGGCTTCCAAATAGAAAAAAAATTCACTTCCAAAGATAACAATCCAAAACTATTGATATTCGTTTATCATATATACATATTCGAAATGTTTAAAGACTGCAATTGACCAATTGGACTCCAAAAGTTGTAAAGATTTCATAAGTTCATTGCAAAAGAAACAGAGAAAGAAGACCTATTAGGCAATGAATTTCCAGAATGCAAAAACTTACTCAACAGCTGTAGCCAATTGCCTCATAACAGACAATGGAGGAATCACAACGTTGTCTGCAACAAAGCTTTCGACTGAGGGAATCATCTCTGCCCCCTTGCAAATATCAAATCCCAATTTATCATCAAAGAGAAACAATTAATTGAAGCAAAATAACAGATAAGTCAGTAAAATTAGTTATCAATCACAAACTTCCAGGACGTTAGGCAGGGCATAAATTGGATAATCCTCATGTTTGCTTTTCTGATTAATCTAAAAGCAGATCACAAGTCAAAGTGTTTGGCCATCATTACCCGTTACATTTCTCTCGTTCACAATCACAACTATATCTTCTAACTGAAAAGGAAAAGGCACAAAGAACGTGAATCACCATTTTTTTTACTTAGTATGTGACTAAATTTATTAAGACAGACCGTAATAAACCCCTGCTTTAAACTTCAGTTGTCTTCCTAAGACAAGAACAAGGCCAGCCTGCGGACCCCAGGGAAAGGTTGAAACATTTACCTTTTCAATTCATGAATATGATGTAATTCATTGACCAAAAAAGAATATGATGTAATTATGTATTGAAGATCTAAACATAAAATGGAAAGCTTGGAAAACAAACCATTATAATGTGCATACACAGAAGTAAAAGATATAAAAAAGCAAACTTACCTTTGCTTCAATATCATTTTTCATGTTCAGCAGGTACAAATTCTCATCATAGAACGGAACCGCCATGGTTGAATATTCGGCCTTCTCGTCTTCAACTCCTTTTTTTCCTTTTCCAATGTTCCTAAGTCTATCCTGCCATTCTTGCTTTGTCCCTATGTTTGGAGGTCTCCACCTCAAATGCTTTGATTCATTGGAACCCTGTATTATTTGATTTCCGAGAAATTGAAATGAAACAACTCAGCAAATTGTGAATAACCAGAATCTGAAATTGCAAGCATTCTGTTACCCAACGTCTACGATCTGTTGGGTAAAAGACCAAAAGTAAAACCCAAAACGTTTAGTCAACTAAGCCTGACTTAACAATCTAGATTAATTGAAGTCATGCTAATTTCATCTTAAAACTACTAGGATTCATTTTTTCCCTGCTTGGGAACCAAATAAAATGATCACTTCCTAAACCAAGCAACAAAAATCAAAATCGTGCAAAACTTAAACCGATTGATCCTGCATTTCCACCCAGAAGAAAAGAAACATACCATTCAATCAAACCCCATTGAATTAAAAAATAATAATAATAAAAAGAAGACAATATACAAAGCTTACTACCTTTGACTCGCCCTCGTTACTTGGCGGTTCATCATCTGCTTGATTAATCAAATTCTTGGGCGATTGCTTATCAGAATCTTCACCGATTTAACATCAAGTTGTCAAAAAATCAACAAGATTTATAATCATGAACATGAAATTAAAATCCCGGAAAATAAAAATAGCATTAGGAAAAGTCAAATTGAAGTCTGGGGCAGTAAAAAAAAGTAAACCGAAAATCAGGATTTAGTGAATGAGATTAAAAATTGAAGATATTAAAAAGCGAATAAATTTCTGCACCTCGATCGGGCTTTAAGTCAGAGAAAACTCGCTCCGCTTTAGCCGCCGCAGAATGGAAGGCGGTCCTCGCTTTGGATACAAAGGAGGGCGACTCCATATCCTGCGCCGGGGGTGCGCACGTTAAGCTCTCAGTGAGATGACTGCGCCATAGCCCAAAATGGAGTCCATGATTGCAGTTGTAGAGAGAGAGAGAGAGAGAGATTTGTTAGGGGGAGCACTTAGGCTGGGGACATGGCATTCAGGCTAGTCTCTATACAGAGACACTACTCGGACAGCTTTTAACTTTATTTATTTTTTTGGTAATTTACTTATAATTTTTCTATTTAAGGATATATTACCCAAAAGAGAAAAATAATGGATATTGGTATTACCGTCCGTTTTCTATGGGGTCAGTATTTTTTGTAGAGTACGTTAGCCAAAAAAAAAACATAATAATATTAATAACTACTCATTGCTCTAACTAATTTTTTCTTGCGTACAAAATTTTTTTCTCCCACTCAAAGATTATTAATTTTTCTCTATACAAGCTCTATAAGTGGAATATAAGACCTCGAGATCACCAACTAGCTTTTTATTTAGTGATATTTTTCTCATTAACGTTTAGGATAGGTCTTGAATTTAAATTTCATGTTCATGTTGATAACATGAAACCACAGGTGCGAAGAGTGAGTGATGTGCACCACTTTAGTTACAAACGCCCTTATCTAAAAATGAGATTGCTAATGGAGTCTAGTCCTGTGGAAAAAGATATTTACTTACAAACTTGTAGTCTCAAGTTCGAACCTTCATGACACATTAGCAAGAGCGGCCATGTGAGTGTACAAGTGGTGCCACCGCACAGGACCCCTAATTTTTAAGGGCCTCTGAATTTTTTTTGTGTGTATAATATATATATATATATATATATATATATATTAAATGTTGTATATTTAATGAACACGCAAATTGTTCACACAAAGACGTTTCTATTTTTGTTGGTTTGCGGGGCCTCAACTTCTGCTTAGGGTGTGGCTTCAAAATTTGCTTGTGTTACATCATAGTTTTAGTTTTATATTGGTTTTTTTTTATAACCAAAAACAATTATTAATAATAATAATAAAGCCAAACACGTTATTTTCTGTAAGTAATCATCATCACCAATATCTCTCTTTGGCTCTCTTTTTCAATCCTTTGACATTTTTTTAAAAAATTTCAAGCATTTCAACAGTAAATATTGACAAAAAAAATTAATAAATATCATTCAAAATCAAATAGTCAAATTTAAATATCAATTCAAATTCAAGTATGTATCTAAATTTCAATCTATATCAACTAAATGACCTACTTCATTATCATGTTGGTTAGTTATATAATGAAAGATGATTTTATTTGTGATTTGCATGCTAATTGATGATGATTTTTACTTTTATAAAAATTTTAAAACAAATTGTTGTATGGCATTACGTAATGGTGTAAGTTTGTGTAAGTTTATGTGAGACTCGGCTTTATATTTCGCACAGGTCCCTCAAAATCTCAAGACCGACTCTGCACATTAGTAATATGTGTGAGAAATCCCCTCTCTTTTATAATGTAAACTATCACTTTAAAAAAATGAGATACAAAATAGCTTCTACATAATATCAAATATAATTTCTACGTGGGAAGAAATAGAAGATGCATGTATTTCAAATAGTTAGTCAACCCTAGTAATTGCACTTTTCACAGTATTAAAGTGCATTAGTAATTTCAAATACATGGTATTTTATGTTTATAAAAAAAAAAATGACACAATGAAAAAAACCAAATACATTGTATTATTTTATGATTCTTTTTACCAATATAAACTTATTATGAAAATTTATATTCATTCTTTAAAAAAAATTAGTCACGACGAGCTTATATTGTGTATTCTCTTAAAGCATGATAATTTTTTTCTGTTAAGAGAACAATGAACAATGAGCCCGTCGTTCAAGTGGTTAAGAGAATAATTGGTTTGTAACTCAAATGGTTAAGAGAACAAGGTATTTGTTGGGGCTAAATCCTTGCCTAGTCAATTTATTGGACTATATACCACCTGATGGACTGCACAACCCATGTGAAAGAAAACAAAAGTGGGCTGACGTGGCACATTAAAGGGCGGACATGTGTCCCGCCCCGGAAAATCAGCAACAATTTCAAAAAATTTGGAGGGGGAACGCATGTCGCGACGTGATTCAACCCGCCCATTAATCTAAAAATTTGGAGGTGGAAACTGAGGTTCACAAGTGCAAATTTTTTTTTACCACGCCAAGGCTGACATAAGCCAAAACTCGGGTTGTAGCTCGGGCTCGCCCAGTCTCATGGCCCCGACCGCCTACCCGGGCAAAACTGGGCCGTTGGAATCGTTTTCCGGGCTCCCCCCCAACCCAACCTGCACCGCTGGAACGGCTCTTATTAAAGATCAATGTTTTTTTTTTTGTTGTTGAGATCCATGTAAAAGAATAAATGAGAAAATAAGAACCATCTAGGAAATTTCCCAAAAACCAGTGTTTGGAAGCCCAATTGTAAAAGTCCTATTCGCTTTCAAATCCAGACCCAAAATAACAGCCCAGTAAGCATAAGTAACTTGAAGAGAAACACGCGCGCACAGAGCACGTGTGACACACGTCTCCAACCCTCTCCTCCTAAACTTCTCAGATCACAATATCTCACACCAATCAGATCAGAAACCCAGAAGAAGAACCAGAAGCAGAAGAAGGGTTTTCGAAGATGTCAGGTGCAGTAGTGGTGGGTTACTAGAGCTCATGGGCGCGCGCCCTAGTCCAGATCTCTCAGTACACATTCTCAGCAAAATTGGAATAAAAAAGAACGTTTGTCAGATGCTGCTTCAGGTGAACCTGCACAATTAATCTAAAAGAATGACAAAGCTGCAGCATAAATGATTGTTACTCTTCTAACCACATTTAAAAATCAGTTGCCACGAGCTTTAATATATAAAAATTGCCCATTACTTGAGTAAGCATGAAACCATGATACTTAGCAAAACAATACAGGGCGATAACATACAGCAGAAAGTAGTTGCCGCGTCTTCACATTCCAAAGCCGTAGATAGCTATCCAATCCTAGGATAGGAGGAAAGGAGAACTTAATATCAGTATGAAGATAATTTTAGTTTCCAAAGAGAACTCATAAACTTCACCGATAAAGTTTAAAAACTAGAAACAAATGTTCAAGATCCTGAGAATGACTTGGAAAATGTAATAATAAGCATGCCCGATATTCAAAACTGCAACCATGCACTCACCACATGATGCTATCACTGGAAACTCAGGGTGCCTTGCTATGGATCTTATACTACCTGAACACTTGCCCAAAAAGCAACCTAACAATTTACCTGTAAAAAACAGAGAATTAAAATAAATAAAGCAACTTAAATATAGTCCAAATGAGAGAATACAGGACGAAAGAAACAACATCAAGGCATCTTCTATACTATCATTTTCTGTTGGGACAACACACCACCACTTTATTCCTATCAAAGCAAATAAGTAAGACATGTTATAATTCACAAATCAAGTATGATACCAACTAGCTCCTAGTCTAGCGGTACTCCTCTTTCCAAAGTTGGAAGAGGTCCCAAGCTCAAATCCCCCCTCCCCAATTGGTCAAAATTTATTAAAAACTGAATTATGAACAATGCTCTCGAATATGAATAGGACTTGAAAAGGGACCGCCATAGTGTACATTCCTAACCCCCAGCAGTTCATATACACCAGTCATACAAGAATGAAGCTCAACATATGGTTTTTTCTTCCATAAGTAAGCTTCACAAATAGCTTGAGTTACTTTTAAATTTCTGATCGTGTCCAAATCCATACCCAGAACTAACTGTTTACCAACTGTATTCAGACTATTCTTAATTTTGATGCAAGTACAAAATTCCTACAATTTATACTCATGATCATGATGGAAGTTAACATACAAATTTGCCAAGAGTTGATATACAAGTATAATTGAGCCTCATGTCAGTAGAAATCGGGCAGAACCAAGGGGCAGCCTATGGATAGTAATCTCAAATTCAAGCAAGAATGTGAAAGCCCTAAGCTCAGTCCGTATAAAAGGCATTGCCCCCATTGACCCCACCACTTATGTACTAAAAAACAGTTGAGCAAAACACGAATTGAAAACAAAAACATCCTTATGTGCCCACTAAAAATCAATGCACCTGTGCGTATGTCAAAAGAAGCGAGGTCACCAGATCCATTCCCTACGTAGATGGTATAGCCATCTAGATCTTCAGCAACAGATTTAATAGCAGTCTCCCGAAAATCAAATGATATGACAGGTCTTTGCTGAGCAGAAATGTCATAAAGACGAACCTATTGAATAAAACAAGTCATAAGGTGTCAAGAAAATCATTTTTGGGTAAGCTACTAGGAGTAGACATTCAAAAAACTGAACTTCTAAACGAAGAATAAACATGATAGGACTCCAAGTACACATAGTCATCCAGTTTTTAATAAAACCTATACTATATTCCTAATTTGCACAGGGGTTTATAATTTCATATGGCAAATATTATGTTATAATATAGCCACTAAAATGCAGAATAACTGCCTACAGTTGGAAATAGGAAGCAATCGTCCAAAGTACATAAAGAAAGGGAGTACTTTCCACAAGTCGTTTATTCCCAACTGAAAATAATAAGAAAAAAGCATCCTACTGTAAGCAATTATTACCTCATGGCTGTTGGTGCCAGCCACAAATTTACGATGATCATCTTTACTCAAAAATGTGGCAGATGTGAACCAAGTTGGGGTAAAGATACCAAGGCTGTTTTTAGGAGGCTGCTCAGGGTCAAAAAGGTCAGAATAAATGTAGGTCATACATTTGCAAACGAAAAATTTATGTGCCAGTTTGTTCAAGATGTAATGGGGGAAGATAGAAATGCTCACAGGTTTTGCTGTCCAAATTTTGGCACAGCCGTCAAGATCCCAGACATTCATCTCAACACGCTTCCTGAATTTGAAAATAATAAGGACATCACATATCATGCCAATATGCTACTGATGATACTCTTTGTTTAATTAAAATTACATAGATCTTGAACCTCCTATAGTAAGTTACTCAAAATGAGAACTCACCCTCCCAATAAAAAATAGTTTTCACTTCCATCCACTTTAGAACATAAGATACTGCCGCCATCACCTATACTCCATGTTCTTGAAGACCCAGTAGAAGAAACATCTGCGGATGGTTTATTCACTTCAAAGGATCTTATGCTTGCATTTCCTTTTGTTGTACACGTAAGCAAAGTGCAAGACCTAACAGTAGACAATAATTGAAAAAAGATCCATAACTGTATGCACTGAGGGAACAATAGCACTGATTTTAAATATATAAAAACTTCTGGAAGAGATCAATGACTGACATAAGAATATAGCAAAATTGGAGACATCTCTCACAGGTTTAAGTGCAAGACAACTTGGCTTACAGGGGACACTTGTTTAGGTTCATAACCTCACATACATGCAAGCAGTTGAAACAGAAAGTAAATAAATGAAATACACAAGTATCAATACATTGTGCATGTAAGAGATGCATTCCACAAACCACTGCACCAGACAATGCATCCTATACAATATGAGTAAGGGTACTGCAATTACTCAAACTTGGTGAAAAAAATATTAAAAAAACGAGTGAATCTAAAATTTGAACACCCAACCATACCCAAGCCCATGTCTCATAGGATGATTCAGTAGTCTAATTTTACTAGAAATTGCGTAGCCAATAAGAAAATGGGGGTTCGTGGTTACTCATTGATATCGGTAGAAAAACCATGTAAGCACATAAGGCATGTTACCTAGAAGCCAATTCCAACTTCTTTTTGGCAAATAAATGCAATCCAGCAACGGGGTCATCTTCAGGCTGAACGCCATTATTACTGGCATTGGAGACTGCGAAACGGAGATCCCCATTAAGAGGATTAAGAACTTCAACCTGCAATGCATATAAGCACCTAACATTTATCACCCCCTCTACTGAACCAGAAACCACAAATTGCTCCCACATATTCATAGTCCAAATATGCACTCACCGTGCCATTTCTTCTTGCAACAGCTAGTAACTGCAACATAGCAAAAAGGAAAAAGTTAAATAAATAAGGAAAGGAACCATTCATAAAAATACATTTTTACATATCAAGTATTAAGAAACAGAGCAACACATGCCCAATTGAAACTAAAGCACATACCCAAGACACACCTGAATAAAATGCAGAAACTCAACAGACCGAAACACATTGTATTAATTCTAACACAAACAAACAAACAAACAAACAAACAACAAACACAAAGCAACACATACTGGGTCAGATTTTCGGTCATGGATAGAGGCGGCGAGCACACATTTAGAGGAATCTGGGTCGCCCCACCTCTCAACCACCTTAGGTTCTGCTCTTCCTTGTTTACCTCGAGCTTCAATAACTATTAATGACAAAGAGAAATTTGTTGTTTAGACTATTAGCAAAAGAATTAGCAGTTGATTTTGATTGAATAAGAAATGGGCAGCTTAGGATACAGTTACCTTTTATGAGACCAAGCTCGTCGAAGGTTAGAGCTCGAAGTGGAGGGCAACCGGGACAATCGAGTGTGGTCGTACGAGGCATGTTTTACTCTCTGCTTCAACCCAGTCACAGAATTTGCGAAAGAGAGAAACCCTTAAACCCTAACCCTCAGCCTTTTTTTGTGTGTTTTTCCTCTTTCTTTTATTTGGGTCTGAAATTGGGCTGGAAGCATAAACGAACTTTTGCTAATTTTAGGTTTGGGCATACCATCAAGTTTTGGCCCAATATTTTTTTTATATATTCAACTATAAAAAAGCCTACCATCCAAATTCTTTGTAGTCCAAACCCATCACCATTAAAACCCTTAACTCACGGTGCGTTTGAAGGAAATAAACTTAAGATTTTGACAAAAGTTAGAATTTCTAAATTCACATAAATTAATTCATGAGTTTTTTTTAATAAAAAAAACTTTACAAATAAACCCCGTATCCGATACCGCTATTAAAATAACATATATTTAAAATGATATATATTCAAAATAGTCATTTTCCAAATTAGCATAATTGCTACTAGAATTCCCCAAAAAACAATAGCCCAATACAAAGGTGGAGGAAAAAGACCTATGTGGAGTTGAGAGGAAGCAGCCTTGGAACTGGTACAGCCGATCGATAAGAGTGTTGGGTTTTTTATGTTTGGTTAGCCAGCCTAGTTGGGATTAGTTAATAAGATTGGCCTAGGCTAGGGTATTATTTTAGTTTAGTCTTTAAAAAAACAAGTCTCCCGGGCTATAGCCCAGGTTAGCTTTTTATAGTAGTACCGTCCCTGCTTGGGCCTTTCCATTGACTATAAATTTGTTTCGAGTTGAACACACTGACGAAACCAAGTTAAGGGCTACCATGGGCTCTAGCCCAGGTAGCCTGTTCTGAAAATTAAAATATATTGAATTTTGGGTGACATATCTGAATGCCCAGCTAATTGAGTTGCTGAATGATTGCTGCTAAAGCTCATCTTACGGATCGGCTTCCTCATTGTCGTCGAAATGGAAACCAATAGCACCTCCCATACCTACATATCAAGTTTGTCTGGCCAAACACTCATGGTGCCTAATGAGTACCTTGTTAATGCAAATAATAAGCTTATTGTCTGGAATGCGTTGTATGATAAAGCAACATGCATTTCATCTAGGAAAAAAGAACATGAAAATGCCAATGGTCGAAAAATCGCTAGGCAGTAGGCATGCAGCAAACGGGGCCTAGCGCATATAGGAGTAATCAAAGCCTAGGCGTTTCTTTTTATTATTATTATTATTTATAATTATTTTGTATTATAAATTATAAACTTATACCAAAATCATGCAAAATAAAATGATATATAAATTAGAGGCCCAAATTAGAAAGTACCATAATTGATATAAAACATGGGGGAAAAGTTAAGCATAAAGCATATAATAATACTCTATTATTCAACATATTAGTTAAAAATATTACATTGCAATTTTTGGGTATAGACCGAAAGGGTTTTGTTTGTTGGGCCCATAACTCCTATCCATCAAAACGGTACGTATAGCTTAATAACTCCTACCCAACAAAACGACGCGTACAGCGTATTCCATTAGGTCGTAGTGTTGATAGAAGAGGGGGACATGGAATCTCATCCACTTCAATCATCAGTGAGAGGTAACATGATTTTGATTTGGATCTATATGTTCTCTAGGCAATGTTTATGCAGTGTCCCTTCCCACCCCATCATTCCAACTCATGAATTGATTAATTTACATATTAAAATGCTACAACCATTTAATCAATCATAATTAATATACGATACCATGAGTGGCGTTGACGTCCCTGTCTACACAAATACGTGGAGAGGCAAGATCGACGCATATGATTAGTTTAATTCATCTTATTTTGCAGGTCCTTCATTCACATGATTGTTTGCCAAGGAGGAGGCATGATCTGCAAATATGCAATATTCTGCATTAAAATGGCACCATCCATTGTGTTTCTATAATGTAGAAAAATGGTGACTTGCTTGTTAATTAGCAATGTTCCCCAAACATAAAGAAAAGCAGCCTAATTTTTATTATAATCAGAGTCTGCCATGTTTATGTTTACTTTAATCTGTGTTTACTGTTTCCTGGGAGAAAATTGTTTATGTCAATGTTTGAACTGATGTTACTAATTTTCACCAACCACTTGAGGATCCATAGCGTCCACAAGAATCAAGCAACACTATGAACTTTCTTTTAGTCTCCTTTGAATGTGAAATGTTTATTATTGGTTATCTTCCTTGAGAGAAATAGAATCTTGAAAGTTTGTGACCTCACTCAACTCCCTAAATTGACACTGAAACGTATTGACGAAATTCTGAGCTTATTCAAGATCTGATCTTAAGAGGCAAAGCGAGTGCAACTTGTCCCACATCGCTTAGTTCCTATCACACACTACGCTTTATAAACCCAACACGCGGTTATTGAACCGCCGAGCTTTGTAACACAAGCTTGTAACCCGAGTGGGGGCTTTGAGATGCTGGAATATTGGCTCAGTTAAAG
>NW_018921515.1:40796-55378 GCF_002207925.1 Prunus avium
AATTAGAAACGAACTGCCTTTTGTGGGGGTCTTTTTGTTCCAGCAGCCTAACGAATGGGCTTGGGCTACTGTGGGAAGAAAGCGAACAAAAAGATCCTCCTGAAGCCTGAGTTCAAGAACCAGACTGCCAAAATAATTTTTTTAAAAGACTTGTTGAAGCCTTAAAAAAAAATACGTTTGGGTTTTTTTCACCAACACTCAGAAGAACACATGAAATTCATTAATGACTTAGCGTGAGGAGCTTATGGCATGGGAGCTGAGCTTTCACAGGTTTAGCAATCTGAGACAGAGAAAGAGACCAAAGCATGAATTTCTTGCAGAGAAACAGGTTTTAGAGTGGGAGAGGGGAGAATTAGGATGGCTTCTATCTTAGAACAGAGAGAAACGTTGGGAGTAGAAGATGGGAAAATTCCAGTTCGCTTGACAAAGCTTGGTCTTGCTCTGGAATGGTGTGTGTTGCTGGGTAGAAGAAGCTCTGTTTTATAGGCGTTTGGAATCCTAATTTCGTCGATCATCCATTCCTACTTTTCCTTTCCCTTTCTTCCGGCACGTCCATCGGGAATACTTCATCACCTGTGCTATCATCCCATCCATTAGCGAGGGGCCATGGGGTATTATAGCTTGAAGGCTTCGAATATTTGCACCAATAAGCTTTCTCCATATTCCCGCAAGGCTCCCAAACAGTCCCGGGTGGCTTCGGGTCATTTCTCCATGGGTGGCATGCCTCATCATCGTCGAGCAAGTCGCCGGAACATGTGATAACAGCAGCTATTTCTTTGTCTTTTCTTTTGCGTGAATTGTAGTCATTAGAGGATTTGTCATCCTCATCTAATGTCTGGTGTGCTTCTTCCTCTTCACTCCTCCAAGCTTCCTGCCCAATTAACTTAACTGACATGCTCGTTTTCCTTGCTGCTTCCAGCAGCCGAGAGAATTGACTGATGCCAATATTCTCCAAATAAACTCTATAATCTGCCACGATGTTGCTGATGCAAATTTCGACCAGCACCTCCTCATCTTTCTCGTCATGGCAGTCCAAGGCTAGGTCCCGGAACCTGCGTACAAAGTCCACGGGATCCTCCCCATGTTTTTGGCGAGTGTTGTTGAGTTGAGTAGTTGTGACTCTCTCCTCATGCTGGAAATACTTTTTGCAGAACGTACTTGCCAAATCCTCCCACGAACGAACAGAGCCTAGTGCTAGTGTGGTATACCATGTATAAGCACGGTCGGTAAGGCTCTTCAAGAACTCGCGGAGCCGGAGATTATGGTTGCCAGCATGTGGTCCCAAGGCATCAAGAAAGCGGTTGACATGCTCCTTTGGGCTTCCTTTCCTCCCATCAAAGAGGACAAAGGTTGGTGTTTCATAGCCCTTAGGATATGGCTGTTGGAGCAAGCTTGATGGGTAAGGCGGTTGAGGAATATACTTCCAATCCTCTTGGCTTCTACTCAGCTCCTTTTCCAGCATAGCGATGACATCTTCTTGGGTGACAAAAGATGGTCCCTTCTGTTCAAATCCCTTTCCAGCAGCGGCAGCAGACTCCTCCTGTGGGTGTCCATTGTTTTCTTCGGTCGGCTTAGAGACAGAGCCCTTCAATTCCTTGATGGTGTCCATCATCTCCCTTTGGGTTTCCCCCATAGCCTGGATGGCTGTAATGAGGTCTGTGAGGGTGAAAGCTCCCTCACTTGCACGTTCTTGCTCTCTAGAAGAGGCGTTCTGTCGTGATTCAGAATCACCATGGTCGAGCCCATCTTGGGAAGCCATGGTATTACTTCTGGTCTTCTTCTTCGGAGGCATCAATGGAAATGGCAGTCTGGTCCCCAGCAGAGTCGCCAATTTATGTGGGGGTCTTTTTGTTCCAGCAGCCTAACGAATGGGCTTGGGCTACTGTGAGAAGAAAGCGAACAAAAAGATCCTCCTGAAGCCTGAGTTCAAGAACCAGACTCCCAAAAGAATTTTTTTAAAAGACTTGTTGAAGCCTTAAAAAAAATACGTTTGGGTTTTTTTCACCAACACTCAGAAGAACGCATGAAATTCATTAATGACTTAGCGTTAGGAGCTTATGGCATGGGAGCTGAGCTTTCACAGGTTTAGCAATCTGAGAGAGAGAAAGAGACCAAAGCATGAATTTCTTGCAGAGAAACAGGTTTTAGAGTGGGAGAGGGGAGAATTAGGATGGCTTCTATCTTATAACAGAGAGAAACGTTGGGAGTAGAAGATGGGAAAATTCCAGTTCGCTTGACAAAGCTTGGTCTTGCTCTGGAATGGTGTGTGTTGCTGGGTAGAAGAAGCTCTGTTTTATAGGCGTTTGGAATCCTAATTTCGTCGATCATCCATTCCTACTTTTCCTTTCCCTTTCTCCGATTACTCCCTTTCTTGTGCAAAATCATTGACCAGAGCGCCTGAATCAATGGCTTCTTGTGGTTCCAAGGCTTTGTGCGGCTGAGCCTCTCCATGGGGGTAAGGCGCCACTTGCTTTCTCCCTTGGTTTTCAAATCAGAGCTTACAAAGGAAAACTGAGAACAGAGGAAGTTGTTTGTCCACTAGGTATTTCTCCTACACTTATGGATTTCCTATGGTCCTTGCTGTGATTCTGGGTTGACCACATGGGAACTCTGGTATGGGTGGAGCTCGATGTTGGATTTTCTAAGAGACGCTGGGCTGGGCTTCGAGTACAGTTTTGAGGTTATTGGTGTTTTCCCTTCCAGCGGCCCGCACGCTTTCGTCCAGCTGCTGGAAGTGGTTTTACTCGTTCTTGGGCATTCTAACTGTCATGGACTTCCCTAAATGCTACAGCAGCCTATGGGATGTTCTCCTAAGGCCGGACCCCATTCTTCTCTCTCTCTCATGCTAACCCATGTATTTGGGCCCGAGGAATGGGCCTGAGTTTTAGTGCTCCCAAGTAGCCTAAAGCTTCCATCCCTCGGTCCCTCAATGGGCCCTGTGAGTGCTCGTACCCATCCATGCCACAACCTTCTCAGCAAGCCCCGGGTGATTACGTGGCTTGGGCCCACTTGAGCTTGTAGCATGGCGTGATGGCATCGCATGTTTATTCGTTGTGCTTGTGCTTGAGTTTAATTGTGCTATAATAAGCCGAGCTCGAATTAAATAACACCGGATAGGTTCATGAGCGTGAACTTATATAGCCGTTGCGTTTTTGGCATGCTTGCTTGGCGTGATGTGTGACCCGTGGCTCGTGTAGGTGTCCTACAATTCCCTATTATGCCCCGGTCGAGTTTCTTTTGTAATTAATTATTTGCATCGGGTTGACAATAAGCTTGGGCCTAACCCCTGGATTTTTGGGCCTCAACACCTTTGAACATGCTTTGTCCAATTTATTACACCTATTGATTTCGGATCGAGCCCAAAACTTGGGCAACATAATAATATGGTGGGAGGAGTCATTTGGTTAGTTTTGAGTGAAATCCAATCTCTAGAACTATGGAATACACCAACCACTCCGATTAGGAACGAACTGCCTGTGAACATAAATTGTCCAATTTCTTAAACCTATTGATTTCGGATCGAGCAAAAAACTTAGGCAACATCGTAATACGGTGGGAGGAGTCATTTGATTAAGTTTGAGTGAAATCCGATCTCTAGAACAACCCAAAACACCAACCACTCCAATTAGGAACAAACTGCCATTGAACTTGAATGGTCCAATTTCTTACACCTATTGATTTCGGATCGAGCCCAAAACTTGGGCAACATCATAATATGGTGGGAGGAGTCATTTGGTTAAGTTTGAGTGAAATCCAATCTCTAGAACTTCCCAAAACACCAAGCACTCCAATTAGGAACGAATTGCCTTTGAACTTGAATTGTCCAAATTCTTACATCTACTGATTTCGGATCGAGCCCAAAACTTGGGTAACGTCGTAATATTTTGGGAGTAGTCATTTGGTTAGTTTTGAGTGAAATCCAATCTCTAGAACTATGGAATACACCAACCACTCCGACTAGGAACGAACTGCCTTTGAACATAAATTATCCAATTTCTTACATCTATTGATTTCGGATCGAGCCCAAAAATTGGGCAACATCATAATACGGTGGGAGGAGTCATTTGGTTAAGTTTGAGTGAAATTCGATCTCTAGAACTACCCAAAACACCAACCACTCCAATATGGAACGAACTGCCTTTGAACTTGAATTGTCCAATTTCTTACACCTATTGATTTCGGATCGAGCCCAAAACTTGGGCAACATAATAATATGGTAGGAGGAGTCATTTGGTTAGTTTTGAATGAAATCCGATCTCTAGAATTTTGGAATACAACAACCATTCCGATTAGGAACGAACTGCCTTTGAACATAAATTGTCCAATTTCTTACACCTATTGATTACGGATCGATCCCAAAACTTGGGCAACATCATAATACGGTGGGTGGAGTCATTTGGTTATGTTTGAGTGAAATCCGATCTCTAGAACTAACCAATACACCAACCACCCCAATTAGGAACGAACTGCCTTTGAACTTGAATTGTCCAATTTCATACACCTATAGATTTCGGATCGAGCCCAAAACTTGGCCAACATCATAATATGGTGGGAGGAGTAATTTGGTTAAGTTTGAGTGAAATCCAATCTCTAGAACAACACAAAACACAAACCACTCCAATTAAGAACGAACTGCCTTTCAACTTGAATTGTCCAATTTCTTACACCTATTGATTTCGGATTGAGCCCAAAACTTGGGCAACATCATAATACGGTGGGTGGAGTCATTTGGTTATGTTTGAGTGAAATCCGATCTCTAGAACTAATCAATACACCAACCAACCAAATTAGGAAAGAACTGCCTTTGAACATGAATTGTCCAATTTCTTACACCTATTGATTTCGGATCGAGCCCAACACTTGGGCAACATCATCATACGGTGGGAGGAGTCATTTGGTTAAGTTTCAGTGAAATCCGATCTCCAGAACTACCCAATACACAAACCACCCCAATTAGGAATGAACTGCCTTTGAACCTGAATTGTCCAATTTCTTACACCTATTGATTTCGGATCGAGCCCAAAACTTGGGCAACATCAAAATATGGTGGGAGGAGTCATTTGGTTAAGTTTGAGTGAAATCCGATCTCTAGAACTACCCAAAACACCAACCACCCCAATTAGGAACGAACTGCCTTTCAACTTGAATTGTCCAATTTCTTACACCTATTGATTTCGGATCGAGCCCAAAACATGGGCAACATCATAATACGGTGGGAGGAGTCATTCGGTTATGGTTGAGTGAAATCCGATCTCTAGAACTTCCCAATACACCAACCACCCAAATTAGGAAAGAATTGCCTTTGAACTTGAATTGTCCAATTTCTTACACCTATTGATTTCGGATCGAGCCCAAAACTTGGGCAACATCATAATATGGTGGGAGGAGTCATTTGGTTAAGTTTGAGTGAAATCCAATCTCTAGAACTACCCAAAGCACCAACCAATCCAATTAAGCACGAACTGCCTTCCAACTTGAATTGTCCAATTTCTTACACCTATTGATTTCGGATCGAGCCCAAAACTTGGGCAACATCATAATATGGTGGGAGGAGTCATTTGGTTAAGTTTGAGTGAAATCCGATCTCTAGAACTACCCAACACACAAACCACCCCAATCAGGATCGAAATGCCTTCGAACTTGAATTGTCCAATTTCATACACCTATTGATTTCGGATCGAGCCCAAAACTTGTCCAACATCATAATATGGTGGGAGGAGTACTTTGGTTAAGTTTGAGTGAAATCCAATCTCTAGAACTACCCAAAGCACCAACCAATCCAATTAAGCACGAACTGCCTTCCAACTTGAATTGTCCAATTTCTTACACCTATTGATTTCGGATCGAGCCCAAAACTTGGGCAACGTCATAATATGGTGGGAGGAGTCATTTGGTTAAGTTTCAGTGAAATCCGATCTCTAGAACTACCCAATACACAAACCACCCGAACTAGGAACGAACTGCCTTTGAACTTGAATTGTCGAATTTCATAGACCTATTGATTTTGGATCGAGCCCAAAACTTGGGCAACATTAAAATATGGTGGGAGGACTCATTTGGTTAAATTTGAGTGAAATCCGATCTCTAGAACTACCCAAAACACCAACCACTCCAATTAGGAACGAACTGCCTTTGAACTTGAATTGTCCAATTTCTTACACCTATCGATTTCGGATCGAGCGTAAAAATTGGCCAACATCATAATATTGCGGGAGGAGTCATTTGGTTAAGTTTGAGTAAAATCCGATCTCTAGAACTACCTAATACACCAACCACCGAAAGTAGGAAAGAACTGCCTTTGAACATGAATTGTCCAATTTCTTACACCTATTGATTTCGGATAGAGCCCAAAACATGGGCAACATCATAATTCCGTGGGAGGAGTCATTTGGTTCTTTTTGAGTGAAATCCGATCTCTAGAACTACACAATACACCAACCACCCAAATTTGGACAGAACTTCCTTTGAACGTGAATTGTCCATTTTCTTAGACCAATTGATTTCGGATAGAGCCCAAAACATGGGCAACATCATAATATGGTGGGAGGTGTCATTTGGTTAAGTTTGAGTGAAATCCGATCTCAAGAACTACCCAACACACAAACCACCCCAATTAGGAACGAACTGCGTTTGAACCAGAATTGTCCAATTTCTTACACCAATTCATTTCGGATCGAGCCCAAAACGTGGGGAACATCATAATACAGTGGGAGGAGTCTTTTGGTTAAGTTTGAGTGAAATCCGATCTCTAGAACTGCCCAAAACACCAACCACTCCAATTACGAACGAACTGCCTTTGAATTTGAATTGTCCAATTTCTTACACCTATTGATTTCGGATCGAGCGTAAAACTTGGCCAACATCATAATATGGTGGGAGGAGTCATTTGGTTAAGTTTGAGTGAAATCCAATCTCTAGAACTAACCAAAACACCAACCACTCCAATTAGGAACGAACTGCCTTTGAAGTTGAATTGTCCAATTTCTTACACCTATTGATTTCGGATCGAGCCCAAAACATGGGCAACATCATAATATGGTGGTAGTAGTCATTTGGTTAAGTTTGAGTGAAATCCGATCTCTAGAACTACCCAAAACACCAACCACCCCAATTAGGAACGAACTGCGTATGAACTTCAATTGTCCAATTTCTTACACCTATTGATTCCGGATCGAGCCCAAAACTTGAGCAACATCGTAATATGGTGGGAGGAGTCATTTGGGATATTTTGAGTGAAATCCGCTCTCTAGAACTATGGAATACACCAACCACTCCAATTTGGAACGCACAGCATTTGAACTTGAATCGTCCAATTTCTTACACCTATTGATTTCGGATTGAGCCCAAAACTTGGCCAACGTCATAATATGGTGGGAGGAGTCGTTTGGTTAAGTTTGAATGAAATTCGATCTATAGAACTAACCAAAACACCAACCACTCCAATTAGGAACGAACTGCCTTTGAACTTGAATTGTCCAATTTCTTACACCTATTGATTTCGGATCGAGCCCAAAACTTGGCCAACAACATATTATGGTGGGAGCAGTCATTTGGTTAGTTTTGGGTGAAATCCGATCTCTAGAAGTATGGAATACACCAACCACTACGATTAGGAACGAACTGCCTTTGGACCTGAATTGTTTAATTTCTTACACCTATTGATTTCGGATCGAGCCCAAAACTTGGGCAAGATCATAATATGGTGGGAGGAGTCATTTGGTTAGTTTTGAGTGAAATCCGATCTCTAGAAGTATGGAATACACCAACCACTACGATTAGGAACGAACTGCCTTTGAACATAAATTGTCCAATTTCTTACATCTATTGATTTCGGATCGAGCCCAAAACTTGGCCAACATCATAATATGGTGGGAGGAGTGATTTGGTTCAGTTTGAGTGAAATTCGATCTCTAGTACTACCCACACACCAACCACTCCAATTAGGAACGAACTGCCTTTGAACCTGAATTGTTTAATTTCTTACACCTATTGATTTCGGATCGAGCCCAAAACTTGGCCAACATCATATTATGGTGGGAGCAGTCATTTGGTTAGTTTTGGGTGAAATCCGATCTCTAGAAATACGGAATACACCAACCACTCCTATTAGGAACAAACTGCCTTTAAACAAAAATTGTCCAATTTCTTACACCTATTGATTTCGGATCGAGCCCAAAACTGGGGCAACATCATAATATGGTGGAAGGAGTCATTTGGTTAAGTTTGAGGGAAATTCGATCTCTAGAACTAACCAAAACACCAACCACTCCAATAAGGAACGAACTTCCTTTGAACTTGAATTGTCCAACTTCTTACACCTACTGAGTTCGGATCGAGCCCAAAACTTGGGCAACATCATAATATGGTCGGAGGTGTCATTTGGTTAGTTTTGAGTGAAATCCGATCTCTAGAAGTATGGAATACACCAACCACTCCGATTTGGAACGAACTGCCTTTTAACATAAATTGTCCAATTTCTTACACCTATTGATTTCGGATCGAGCCCAAAACTGGGGCAACATCATAATATGGTGGGAGGAGTCATTTGGTTAATTTTGAGGGAAATTCGATCTCTAGAACTATCCAAAACACCAACCACTCCAATTAGGAACGAACTGCCTTTGAACCTGAATTGTCCAATTTCTTACACCTATTGATTTCGGATCGAGCCCAAAATTTGGACAACATCATAATATGGTGGGAGGAGTCATTTGGATAAGTTTGAGTAAAATCCAATCTCTAGAACTACCCAAAAAACCAACCACTCCAATTAGGAACGAAGTGCTTTTGAACTTGAATTGTCCCATTTCTTACACCTATTGATTTCGGATCGAGCCCAAAATTTGGGCAACATCATAATATGGTGGGAGGAGTCATTTGGTTATGTTTGAGTGAAATCCGATCTATAGAACTACCCAAAACACCAACCACTCCAATTAGGAACGAAGTGCTTTTGAACTTGAATTGTCCCATTTCTTACACCTATTGATTTCGGATCGAGCCCAAAATTTGGGCAACATCATAATATGGTGGGAGGAGTCATTTGGTTATGTTTGAGTGAAATCCGATCTATAGAACTACCCAAAACACCAACCACTCCAATTAGGAACGAAGTGCTTTTGAACTTGAATTGTCCCATTTCTTACACCTATTGATTTCGGATCGAGCCCAAAATTTGGGCAACATCATAATATGGTGGGAGGAGTCATTTGGTTATGTTTGAGTGAAATCCGATCTATAGAACTACCCAAAACACCAACCACTCCAATTAGGAACGAAGTGCTTTTGAACTTGAATTGTCCCATTTCTTACACCTATTGATTTCGGATCGAGCCCAAAATTTGGGCAACATCATAATATGGTGGGAGGAGTCATTTGGTTATGTTTGAGTGAAATCCGATCTATAGAACTACCCAAAACACCAACCACTCCAATTAGGAACGAAGTGCTTTTGAACTTGAATTGTCCCATTTCTTACACCTATTGATTTCGGATCGAGCCCAAAATTTGGGCAACATCATAATATGGTGGGAGGAGTCATTTGGTTATGTTTGAGTGAAATCCGATCTATAGAACTACCCAAAACACCAACCACTCCAATTAGGAACGAAGTGCTTTTGAACTTGAATTGTCCCATTTCTTACACCTATTGATTTCGGATCGAGCCCAAAATTTGGGCAACATCATAATATGGTGGGAGGAGTCATTTGGTTATGTTTGAGTGAAATCCGATCTATAGAACTACCCAAAACACCAACCACTCCAATTAGGAACGAAGTGCTTTTGAACTTGAATTGTCCAATTTCTTACACCTATTGATTTCGGATCGAGCGCAAAGCTTGGGCAACATCATAATATGGTGGGAGGAGTCATTTGGTTAAGTTTGAATAAAATCCGATCTCTAGAACTACCCAAAACACCAACCACTCCAGTTAGGAACGAACTGCCTTTGAACTTGAATTGTCCAACTTCTTACACCTACTGAGTTCGGATCGAGCCCAAAACTTGGGCAACATCATAATATGGTGATAGGAGTCATTTGGTCAGTTTTGAGTGAAATCCGATCTCTAGAACTACGGAATACACCAACCACTCCGATTAGGAACGAACTGCCTATGAACATAAATTGTCCAATTTCTAACATCTATTGATTTCGAATCGAGCCCAAAACTTGGGCAAATTCATAATATGGTGGGAGGAGTCATTTGGTTAAGTTTGAGTGAAATCCGATCTCTAGAACTACCCAAAACACCAACCACTCCAATTAGGAACGAACTGCCTTTGAACTTGAATTGTCCAATTTCTTACACCTATTGATTTCGGATCGAGCCCAAAACTGGGGCAACATCATAATATGGCAGGAGGAGTCATTTGCTTATGTTTGAGCTAAATCCAATCTCTAGAACTACCGAAAACACCAACCACTCCAATTAGGAACGAACTGCCATTGAACTTGAATTGTCCAATTTCTTACACGTATTGATTTCGGATCGAGCCGAAAACTTGGGCAACATCATAATATGGTGGGAGGAGTCATTTGGTTAGTTTTGAGTGAAATCCGATCTCTAGAACTATGGAATACACCAACCACTCCGATTAGGAACGACCTGCCTTTGAACATAAATTGTCCGATTTCTTACATCTGCTGATGTCGGATCGAGCCCAAAACTTGGCCAACATCATAATATGGTGGGAGGAGTCATTTGGTTAAGTTTTTAGTAAAATCCGATCTCTAGAACTACCGAAAATACCAACCACTCCAATTTGGAACGAACTGCCATTGAACTTGAATTGTCCAATTTCTTACACCTATTGATTTCGTATCGAGCCCAAAACTTGGGCAACATCATAATATGGTGGGAGGAGTCATTTGGTTAAGTTTGAGTGAAATCCGATCTCTAGAACTATGGAATACACCTACCACTTCGATTAGGAACGAACTGCCTATGAACATAAATTGTCCTATTTCTTACATCTATTGATTTCGGATCGAGCCCAATACTTGGGCAACATCATAATATGGTGGGAGGAGTCATTTGGTTAAGTTTTGAGTAAAATCTGATCGCTAGAACTACCCAGAACACCAACCACTCCAATTAGGAACGAACTGCCTTTGAACTTGAATTGTCCAATTTGTTACACGTATTAATTTCGGATCGAGCCGAAAACATGGGCAACGTCATAATATGGTGGGAGGAGTCATTTGGTTAAGTTTGAGTAAAATCCGATCTCTAGAACTACCGAAAACACCAACCAAATGACTCCTCCCACTCATTTGGTTAGTTTTGAATGAAATCTGATCTCTAGAACTATGGAATACACCAACCACTCCGATTAGGAACGAACTGCGTTTGAACATCAATTGTCCAATTTCGTACACCTATTGATTTCGTATCGAGCCCAAAACTTGGGCAACATCATAATATGGTGGGAGGGGTCATTTGGTTAAGTTTGAGTGAAATCCGATCTCTAGAACTACCCAAAACACCAACCACCCCAATTAGGAACGAACTGCCACTGTGGTGGGAGGAGTCATTTGGTTATGTTTGAGTGAAATCCGATCTCTAGAACTATGGAATACACCAGCCACTCCGATTAGGAACGAACTTCCTTTGAACATAAATTGTCCAATTTCCTACACCTATTGATTTCGGATCGAGCCCAAAACTTGGGCAACATCATAATATGGTGGTAGGGTTCATTTGGATAGTTTTGAGTGAATTCCGATCTCTAGAACTATGGAATACACCAACCACTACGATTAGGAACGAACTGCCCTTGAACATAAATTGTACAATTTCTTACACCTATTGATTTCGGATCGAGCCCAAAACTTGGGCAACATCATATTATGGTGGGAGTTGTCATTTGGTTAAGTTTGAGTGAAACCCGATCTCTAGAACTACCCAAAACACCAACCACTCCAATTAGGAACGAACTGCCTCTGAACTTGAATTGTCCAATTTCTTACACCTATTGATTTTGGATCGAGCCCAAAACTTGGGGTACATCATAATGTGGTGGGAGGAGTCATGTGGTTAATTTTGAGTGCAATCTGATCTCTAGAACTGCCCAATACACCAACCATCCCAATTAGGAACGAACTGCCTGTGAAATTGAATTGTCCAATTTCTTACACCTATTGATTTTGGATCAACCCCAAAATTTCGGCAACAACATAATATGGTGGGAGGAGTCATTCGGTTAATTTTGAGTGCAATCCGATCTCTAGAACTATGGAATACACAAACCACTCCGACTAGGAATGAACTGCCTTTGAACATAAATTGTCCAATTTCATACACCTATTGAGTTCGGATCGATCCCAGAAGAACTTGGGCAACATCATCATATGGTGGGAGGAGTCACTTGGTTAATTTTGAGTGCAATCCGATCTCTAGAACTACGCAATACCCCAACCACCCCAATTAGGAACGAACTGCCAATGAACTTGAATTGTCCAATTTCTTTCACCTACTGATTTCGGATCAACCACAAAACTTGATCAACAGCATAATATGGTGGGAGGAGTCATTTGGTTAAGTTTGAGTGAAATCCGATCTCTAGAACTACCCAAAACACCCACCAATCCAATTATGAACGAACTGCCTTTGAACTTGAATTGTCCAATTACTTACACCTACTGATTTCGGATCAAGCCCAAAACTTGGGCAACATCATAATATGGTGGGAGGAGTCATGTGGTTAATTTTGAGTGAAATCTGATCTCTAGAACTGCCCAATACACCAACCATCCCAATTAGGAACGAACTGCCTGTGAAATTGAATTGTCCAATTTCTTACACCTATTGATTTCGGATCGAGCCCAAAACTTGGGCAACATCATAATATGGTGGGAGGAGTCATTTGGTTAGTTTTGAGTGAAATCCGAACTCTAGAACTATGGAATACACCGACCACTCCGATTCGGAACGAACTGCCCTTGAACATAAATTGTACAATTTCTTACACCTATTGATTTCGGATCGAGCGCAAAACTTGGGCAACATCATAATATGGTGGGAGGAGTCATTTGGTTAAGTTTGAGTGAAATCTGATCTCTAGAACTACCCAAAACACCAACCACTCCAATTAGGAACGAAATGCCTTTGAACTTGAATTGTCCAATTTCTTACACCTATTGATTTCGGATCGAGCCCAAAACTTGGAGAACAAAATAATATGGTGGGAGGAGTCATTTGGTTAGTTTTGAGTGAAATCCGTTCTCTAGAACTATGGAATACACCAACCACTCCGATTACGAACGAACTGCCTACGAACATAAATTGTCCAATTTCTTACACCTATTGATTTCGGATCGAGTCCAAAACTTGGGCAACATCATAATATGGTGGGAGGGGTCATTTGGTTAAGTTTGAGTGAAATCCGATCTCTAGAACTACCCAATACACCAACCACCCCAATTAGGGACGAACTGCCTTTGAACTTGAATTGTCCAATTTCTTACACCTATTGATTTCGGATCGAGCCCAAAACCTGGGCAACATCATAATATGGTGGGAGGGGTCATTTGGTTAAGTTTGAGTGAAATCCGATCTCTAGAACTACCCAAAACACCAACCACTCCAATTAGGAACGAACTGCCTTTGAACTTGAATTGTCCAATTTCTTACATCCACTGATTTCGGATCGAGCCCAAAACTTGGGCAACATCATAATATGGTGGGAGGAGTCATTTGGTTAAGTTTGAGCGAAATCCAATGTCTAGAACTAACCAAAACACCAACCACTCCAATTTGGAAAGAACTGCCTTCGAACTTGGATTATCCAATTTCTTACACCTACTCAATTCGGATCAAGCCTAAAACTTGGGCAACATCATAATATGGCGGGAGGAGTCATTAGGTTGAGTTTGAGTGAAATCCGATCTCTAGAACTGCCTAATACACCAACCACCCCAATTAGGAACGAACTGCCTTTGAACTTGAATTGTCCAATTTCTTAAACCTATTGATTTCGGATCGAGCCCAAACCTCAGGCAACATCATAACATGGTGGGAGGAGTCATTTGGTTAATTTTGAGGGAAACCCGATCTCTAGAACTATCCAATACACCAACCACCCAAATTAGGGACGAACTACCTTTGAAATTGAATTGTCCAATTTCTTACACCTATTGATTTTGGATCGAGCTCAAAACTTGGGCAACATCATAATATGGTGAGAGGAGTCATTTGGTTAGTTTTGAGTGAAATCCAATCCCTAGAACTACCCAATACACCAACGACCCCAATTAGGAACGAACTGCCTTTGAACTTGAATTGTCCAATGTATTACACCTATTGATTTCGGATAGGGCCCAAAACTTGGGAAACATCATAATATGGTGGGAGGAGTCATTTGGTTAATTTTGAGTGCAATCGGATCTCTAGAACTACCCAATACACCAACCACCACAATTAGGAACGAACTACCTTTGAACTTGAATTGTCCAATTTCTTACACCTATTGATTTCGGATCGAGCCCAAAACATGGGCAACAAATTAAGCATTAGGAACCCATTAAGCATAGAAGAACATTTTAAACAACCAAGTATGTATCTAATCCCTGTTGTCGAATG
>NW_018921515.1:81294-92040 GCF_002207925.1 Prunus avium
CCAAAACTTGGGCAACATCATAATATGGTGGGAGGAGTCATTTGGTTAGTTTTGACTGAAATCCGATCTCTAGAACAATGGAATACATCAACCACTCCGATTAGGAATGAACTGCCATAAAACATAAATTGTCTAATTTCTTACACCTATTGATTTCGGATCGAGACCAAAACTTGGGCAATATCATAATATGGTGGGAGGAGTCGTTTGGTTAAGTTTGAGTGAAATCCAATCTCTAGAACTACCCAAAACACCAACCACTCCAATTTCCGAACTGCCTTCGAACTTGAATTGTCCAATTTCTTACACCTATTGATTTCGGATCGAGACCAAAACTTGGGCAATATCATAATATGGTGGGAAGAGTCATTTGGTTAAGTTTGAGTGAAATTCGATCTCTAGAACTACCCAAAACACAAACCACAACAATTAGGAACGAACTGCCTTTGAACTTGAATTGTCCAATTTCTTACACCTATTGATTTCGGATCAAGGCCAAAACTTGGGCAACATCATAATATGGTGGGAGGAGTCATTTGGTTAGTTTTTAGTAAAATCCGATCTCTTAAACTATGGAATACACCAACCAATCCGATTAGGAACGAACCGCCATTGAACATAAATTGTGCAATTTCTTACACCGATTGATTTCGGATCGATCCCAAAACTTGGGCAACATCATAATATGGTGGGAGGAATCATTTGGTTACGTTTGAGTGAAATCCGATATCTAGAACTACCCAAAACACCAACCACTCCAATTAGGAACGAACTGCCTTTGAACTTGAATTGTCCAGTTTCTTACATCTATTGATTTCGGATCCAGCCCAAAAGTTGGACAACGTCGCAATATGGTGGGGGGAGTCATTTGGTTAGTTTTGTGTGAAATCCGATCTCTAGAACTATGGAATACACCAACCACTCCGATTAGGATCGAACTGCCATCGAACATAAATTGTCCAATTTCTTACACTGATTGATTTCGGATCGAGCCCAAAACTTGGGCAACATCATAATATGGTTGGAGGAGTCATTTGGTTAAGTTTGAGGGAAATCCGATCTCTAGAACAACCAAAAACACCAACCACTCCAATTAGGAACGAACTGCATTTGAACTTGAATTGTCCAATTTCTTACACCTATTGACTTCGTATCGAGCCCAAAACTTGGGCAACATCACAATATGGTGGGAGAAGCCGTTTGGTTAGTTTTGAGTGAAATCCGATCTCTATAACGATGGAATACACCAACCACTCCGATTAAGAACGAACTGCCTTTGAACATAAACTGTCCAATTTCTTACACCTATTGATTTCGGATCAAGCCCAAAACTTGGGCAACATCATAATATGGTGGCAGGAGTGATTTGGTTAAGTTTGAGTGAAATCCGATCACTAGAACTACCCAAAACACCAACCACTCCAATTAGGAACGTACTCCCTTTGAACTTGAATTGTCCAATTTCTTACACCTATTGATTTCGGATATTTCCCAAAACTTGGGCAACATCATAATATGGTGGGAGGAGTCATTTGGTTAAGTTTGAGTGAAATCCGATCTCTAGAACTGCCCAAAACTCCAACCACTCCAATTAGGAACGAACTGCCTTTGAACTTGAATGGTCCAATTTCTTACACCTATTGATTTCGGATCGAGCCCAAAACTTGGGCAACGCCACAGTATAGTCGGAGGAGTCATTTGGTTCGTTTTGAGTGAAATCCGATCTCTAGAACTATGGAATACACCAACCACTCCGATTAGGAACGAACTGCCTTTGAACATAAATTGTCCAATTTCTTACACCTATTGATTTCGGATCGAGCCCAAAACTTGGGCAACGCCACAGTATAGTCGGAGGAGTCATTTGGTTCGTTTTGAGTGAAATCCGATCTCTAGAACTATGGAATACACCAACCACTCCGATTAGGAACGAACTGCCTTTGAACATAAATTGTCCAATTTCTTAAACCTGTTGATTTCGGATCGATCCCAAAACTTGGGCAACATCATAATACGGTGGGAGGAGTCATTTGGTTAAGTTTGAGAGAAATCCGATCTCTGGAACTACCCAATACACCAACCACCCCAATTTGGAACGAACTGCCTTTGAACTTGAATTGTCCAATTTCTTACACCTATTTATTTCGGATCGAACCCAAAACTTTGGCCTTTGATCTTGAATTATCCAATTTCTTTCACCTATTGATTTCGGATCGAGCCCAAAACATGGGCAACATTACAACTATGGAATACACCAACCGCTCCGATTAGGAAAGAACTTCCTTTGAACATAAATTGTCAAATTTCTTATCCCTATTGATTCCGGATCGCGCCCAAAACTTGGGCAACATCATAATATGGTGGGAGGAGTCGTGTGGTCTGTTTTGGGTGAAATCCGATCTCTAGAACTGCCCAAAAACAACAACCACTCCAATTGGGAACGAACTGTCTTTGAACATGACTTGTCCAATTTCTTACACCTATTGGTTTCGGATCGAGCCCAAAACTTGGGCAACATCATAATATGGTGGGAGGAGTCATTTCGTAAAGTTTGTGTGAAATCCAATCTCTAGAACTACCCAAAACACCAACCACTCCAACGAGGAACGAACTGCCTTTGAACTTGAATTGTCCAATTTCTTACACCTATTGATTTCGGATCGATCCCAAAACTTGGGCAACACCATAATATGGTGGGAGGAGTCATTTGGTTAAGTTTGAGTGAAATCCGATCTCTAGAACAACCCAGTACACCAACCACCCCAATTAGGAACGAACTTCCTTTGAACTTGAATTGTCCAATTTCTTACACCTATTAATTTCGGATCGAGCCCAAAACTTGGGGAACATCACAATATGGTGGGAGGAGTCGTTTGGTCAGTTTTGGGTGAAATCCGAAATCTTGAACAGCCCAAAACACCAACCACTCCAATTGGGAACAAACTGCCTTTGAACTTGAATTGTCCAATTTCTTACACCTATTGATTTCGGATCGAGTACAAAACTTGAGAAACATCATAATATGGTGGGAGGAGTCATTTGGTTAAGTTTGAGTGCAATCCGATCTCTAGAACTACCCAAAACACCGACCACTCGAATTAGGAACGAACTGCCTTTGAGCTTGAATTGTCCAATTTCTTACACCTATTGATTTCGGATCGACCGCAGAACTTGGGCAACATCATAATAAGGTGGGAGGAGTCATTTGGTTTAGTTTGAGTGAAATCCAATCTCTAGAACAATCCAAAACACCAACCACTCCAATTCGGAACGAACTGCCTTCGAAGATGAATTGTCCAATTTCTTACACCTATTTATTTCGGATCTAGCCCAAAACTTGGGCAACACCATAATATGGTGGGAGGAATCATTTGGTTAAGTTTGTGTGAAATCCGATATCTAGAACTACCGAAAACACCAACCACTCCAATTTGGAACGAACTGCCGTTCAACTTTAATTGTGCAATTTTTACACCTATTGATTTCGGATCGAGCCCAAAACTTGGGCAACATCATAATACGGTGGGAGGAGTCATTTGGTTAAGTTTGAGTGAAATCTGATCTTTAGAACTACCCAATACACCAACCACCCCAATTAGGAACGACCTGCCTTTGAACTTGAATTGACAAATTTCTTACACCTATTGATTTCGGATCGAGCCCAAAACTTGGGCAACATTATAATATGGCGGGAGGAGTCATTTGGTTAAGTTTGAGTGAAATCCGATCTCTAGAACTGCCCAAAACACCAACCACTCCAATTGGGAACGAACTACCTTTGAACTTGAGTTGTCCAATTTCTTACACCTATTGATTTCGGATCGAGCCCAAAACTTGGGCAACAACATAATATGGTGGGAGGAGTCATTTGGTTAAGTTTGAGTGAAATCCGATCTCTAGAACTACCCAATACACCAACCACCCAAATTAGGAACGAACTGCCTTTGAACTTGAATTATCCAATTTCTTACACCTATTGATTTCGGATCTAGCGCAAAACTTGGGCAACATCATAATATGGTGGGAGGAGTCATTTGGTTAAGTTTGAGTGAAATCCGATCTCTAGAACTACCCAATACACCAACCACCCAAATTAGGAACGAACTGCCTTTGAACATGAAATGTCCAATTTCTTACACCTATTGATTTCGGATAGAGCCCAAAACTTGGGCAACATCATCATACGGTGGGAGGAGTCATTTGGTTAAGTTTGAGTGAAATCCGATCTCTAGAACTGCCGAAAACACCAACCACTCCAATTAGGAACGAACTGCCTTTGAACTTGAATTATCCAATTTCTCACACCTATTGATTTCGGATCGAGCCCAAAACTTGGGGAACATCATAATATGGTGGGAGGAGTCATTTGGTCAAGTTTGAGTGAAATCCGATTTCTAGAACTACCCAATACACAAACCACTCCAATTAGGAACGAACTGCCTTTGAACTTGAATTGTCCAATTTATTACACCTATTGATTTCGGATCGAGCCCAAAACTGGGAAAACATCATAATATGGTGGGAGGAGTCATTTGGTTAAATTTGAGTGAAATCCGATCTCTAGAACTACCCAATACACCAACCACTCCAATTAGGAACGAACTGCCTTTGAACTTGAATTGTCCAATTTCTTACACCTATTGATTTCGGATCTAGCGCAAAACTTGGGCAACATCATAATATGGTGGGAGGAGTCATTTGGATATGTTTGAGTGAAATCCGATCTCTAGAACGATGGAATACACCAACCACTCCGATTGGGAACGAACTGCCTATGAACAAAAATTGTCCAATTTCTTACACCTATTGATTTCGGATCGAGCCCAAAACTGGGAAAACATCATAATATGGTGGGAGGAGTCATTTGGTTAAGTTTGAGTGAAATCCAATCTCCAGAACTACCCAAAACACCAACCACTCCGATTAGGAACGAACTGCCGTTGAACATAAATTGTCCAATTTCTTACACCTACTGATTTCGGATTGAGCCCAAAACTTGGGCAACATCATAATATGGTGGGAGGAGTCATTTGGTTAAGTTTGAGTGAAATCTGATCTATAGAACTACCCAAAACCCCAACCACTCCCATTAGGAACGAACTGCCTTTGAACTTGAATTGTCCAATTTCTTACACCTATTGATTTCGGATCGAGCCCAAAACTTGGGCAACATCATAATATGGTGGGAGCAGTCATTTGGTTAAGTTTGAGTGAAATCCAATCTCCAGAACTAGCCAAAACACCAACCACTCCAATTAGGAACGAACTGCCTTTGAACTCGAATTGTCCAATTTCTTACACCTATTGATTTCGTATCGAGCCCAAAACTTGGGCAACATCATGATATGGTCGGAGGAGTGATTTGCTTAAGTTTGAGTGAAATCCGATCTCTAGAACTACCCAAAACACCAACCACTCCAATTAGGAACGAATTGCCTTTGAACTTGAATTGTCCAATTTCTTACACCTATTGATTTCGTATCGAGCCCAAAACTTGGGCAACATCGTAATGTGGTGGGAGGAGTCATTTGGTTAAGTTTGAGTGAAATCCGATCTCTAGAACTACCCAACACACCAACCACTCCAATGAGGAAAGAATCGCGTTTGAACATGAATTGTCCAATTTCTTACACCGATTTATTTCGGATCGAGCCCAAAACTTGGGTAACCACATAATATGGTGGGAGGAGTCATTTGGTTAGTTTTGAGTGAAATCCGATCTCTAGAACAATGGAATACACCAACCACTCCGATTAGTAATGAACTGCCATAAAACATAAATTGTCCAATTTCTTACACCTATTGATTTCGGATCCAGACCAAAACATGGGCAACAATGTAATATGGAGGGAGGAGTCGTTTGGTTAAGTTTGAGTGAATTCCAATCTCTAGAACTACCCAAAACACCAACCACTCTAATTAGGAACGAACTGCCTTTGAACTTGAATTGCTCAATTTCTTACACCTATTGATTTCGGATCGAGCCCAAAACTTGGGCAACATCATAATATGGTGGGAGGAGTCATTTGGTTAGTTTTGAGTGAAATCCGATCTCTAGAACAATGGAATACACCAACCACTCCGATTAGGAACGAACTGCCTTTGAACATAAATTGTCCAATTTCTTACACCTAATGTTGTCGGATCGAGCCCAAAACTTGGGGAACATCATAATATGGTGGGAGGAGTCATTTGGTTAAGTTTGAGTGAAATCCGATCTCTGGATATACCCAAAACACCAACCACTCCAATTAGGACCGAATTGCCTTTGAACGTGAATTGTCCAATTTCTTACACCTATAAATTTCGGATTGAGCCCAATACTTGGGAAACATCATATTATGGTGGGAGGAGTCATTTGGTTAAGTTTGAGTGAAATCCGATCACTAGAACTACCCAAAACACCAACCACTCCAATTAGGAACGAACTGCCTTTGAACTTGAATTGTCTAATTTCTTACACCTACTGATTTCAGATCGAGCCCAAAACTTGGGAAACATCGTAATATGGTGGGAGGAGTCATTTGGTTAAGTTTGAGTGAAATCCGCTCTCTAGAAGTACGCAAAACACCCACCACTCCAATTAGGAACGAAATGCCTTTGAACTTGAATTGTCCAATTTCTTACACCTATTGATTTCGGATCAATCCCAAAACTTGGGCAACATGGTAATATGGTGGGCGGAGTCATTTGATAAGTTTTGAGTAAAATCCGATCTCTAGAACTATGGAATACGCCAACCACTCCGATTTGGAACGAACTGCCTTAGAACATAAACTGTTCAATTTCTAACACCTATTGATTTTGATTCGAGCTCAAAACTTGGGCAACATGGTAATATGGTGGGCGGAGTCATTTGATAAGTTTTGAGTGAAATCCGATCTCTAGAACTACCCAAAACACCAACCACTCCAATTAGGAACGAACTGCCACTGAACTTGAATTGCAAAATTTCTTACACCTATGGATTTCATATCGAGCCCAAAACTTGGGCAACATCATAATATGGTGGGAGGAGTCAATTGGTTAGTTTTGAGTGAAATCCGATCTCTAGAACTATGGAATATACCAACCACTCCGACTAGGAACGAACTGCCTTTGAACTTGAATTGTCCAATTTCCTAAACCTATGGATTTCAGATCGAGCCCAAAACTTGGGCAACATCATAATATGGTGGGAGGAGTCATTTGGTTAAATTTGAGTGAAAGCCGATCTCTAGAACTACCCAAAACACCAACCACTCCAATTAGGAACGAACTGCCTTTGAACTTGAATTGTCCAATTTCTTACACCTATTGATTACGGATCGAGCCCAAAACTTGGGCAACATCATAATATGGTGCGAGGAGTCATTTGCTTATGTTTGACTGAAATCCGATCTCTAGAACTACCCAAAACACCAACCACTCCAATTAGGAATGAACTGCCTTTGAACTAGAATTGTCCAAATTCTTACATCTATTGATTTCGGATCGAGCCCAAAACTTGGGCAACGTCGTAATATGGTGGGAGTAGTCATTTGGTTAGTTTTGAGTGAAATCCGATCTCTAGAACTATGGAATACACCAACCATTCCGATTAGAAACGAACTGCCTTTGAACCTATATTGTCCAAGTTCTTACACCTATTGATGTCGGATTGAGCCCAAAACTTGGGCAACATCATAATATGGTGGGAGGAGTCATTTGGTTTAGTTTGAGTAAAATCCGATCTCTAGAACTACCCAAAACACCAACCACTCCAATTAGGAACGAACTGCCTCTGAACTTGAATTGTCAAATTTCTTACACCTATCGATTTCGGATAGAGCCCAAAACTTGGGCAACATCATACTAAGGTTGGTGGAGTCATTTGGTTAGTTTTGAGTGAAATCCAATCTCTAGAACTACGGAATACACCAACCACTCCAATTCGGAACGAACTGCCTTTGAACATAAATTGTCCAATTTCTTACACCTAATGTTGTCGGATCGAGCCCAAAACTTGGGCAACATCATAATATGGTGGGAGGAGTCATTTGGTTAAGTTTGAGTGAAATCCGATCTCTAGAACTGCCCAAAACACCAACCACACCAATTTGAAACGAACTGCCTTTTTACTTGAATTGTCCAATTTTTTACACCTATTGATTCCGGATCGAGCCCAAAACTTGGGCAACATCATAATATGGTGGGAGGAGTCATTTGGTTAAGTTTGAGTGAAATCCGATCTCTAGAACTATGGAATACACCAACCACTCCGACTTGCAACGAACTGCCTTTGAACATAAATTGTCCAATTTCTTACACCTATTGATTTCAGATCGAGCCCAAAACTTGGGCAACATCATAATATGGGGGAAGGAGTCATTTGGTTAGTTTTGAGTGAAATCCGATCTCTAGAACTATGGAATACACCAACCACTCCGATTAGGAAGGAACTGCCTTTGAACATAAATTGACAAATTTCTTACACCTATTGATTTCGGATCGAGCCCAAACTCACATAAATTGTCTAATTTCGTACACCAATTGATTTCGGATCGATTCCAAAACTTGGGTAACATCATAATATGGTGGGAGGAGTCATTTGGCTAAGTTTCCGTGAAATCCGATCTCTAGAACTACCCAAAACACCAAGCACTCCAATTAGGAACGAACTACCCTTGAACTTCAATTGTCCAATTTCTTACACCTATTGATTTCGGATCGGGCGCAAAACTTGGGCAACATCAAAATATGGTGGAAGGAGTCATTTGGTTTAGTTTGAGAGAAATCCAATCTCTAGAACTTCCCAAAACACCAACCACTCCAATTAGGAATAAAATGCCTTTGAACTTGAATTGTCCAATTTCTTACTCCTATTCATTTCGGATCGAACCCAAAACTTGGGCAACATTATAATATGGTGGGAGGTGTCATTTGGTTAAGTTTGTGTGAAATCCGATCTCTAGAACAACCCAAAACACCATCCACTCCAATTAGGAACGAACTGCGTTCGAACTTGAATTGTCCAATTTCTTACACCAATTGATTTCGGATCGAGCCCAAAACTATGGCAACGTCATAATATGGTCGGAGGAGTCGTTTGGTTAGTTTTGAGTGAAATCCGATCTCTAGAACTATGGAATACACCAACCACACCGATTAGGAACAAACTACCTTTGAACATAAATTGTCCAATTTCTTACCCCAATTGATTTCGGATCGAGCCCAAAACTTGGGCAACATCATAATATGGTGGGAGTTGTCATTTGGTTAAGTTTGAGTGAAATCCGATCTCTAGAACTACCCAAAACACCAACCCCTCCAATTAGGAACGAACTGCCTCTGAACTTGAATTCTCCAATTTCTTACACCTATTGATTTCGGATCGAGCCCAAAACTTGGGCAACATCACAATATGGTGGGAGGAGTCATTTTGTTTGTTTTGAGTGAAATCCGATCTCTAGAACTATGGAATACACCAACCACTCCAATTCGGAACGAACTGCCTTTGAACATGAATTGTCCAATTTCTTACACCTATTGATTTCGGATCGAGCCCAAAACTTGGGCAACATCATAATATGGCGGGAGGAGTCATTTGGTTAGTTTTGAGTGAAATCCGATCTCTAGAACTATGGAATACACCAACCACTCCGATTAGGAACGAACTGCCTTTAAACGTAAATTGTCCAATTTCTTACACCTATTGATTACGGATCGAGCACAAAACTTGGGCAACATCATAATATGGTGGGAGGAGTCATTTGGTTATGTTTGAGTGAAATCCAATCTCTAGAACAACCCAAAACACCAACCACTCCAATTAGGAACGAACTGCCTTTGAACTTGAATTGTCCAATTTCTTACACCTATTGATTAGGGATCGAGCCCAAAACTTGGCCAACATCATAATACGGTGGGAGGAGTCATTTGGTTAGTTTTGAGTGAAATCCGATCTCTAGAACTATGGAATACATCAACCAGTCCGATTAGGAACGAACTGCCTTTGAACATAAATTGTCCAATTTCTTACACCTATTGATTTCTTATCGAGCCCAAAACTTGGGCAACAACATAAAATGGTGGGAGGAGTCATTTGGTTAAGTTTGAGTGAAATCTGATCTCTAGAACTACCCAAAACAGCAACCACTCCAATTAGGAACGAACAGCCATTGAACTTGAATTGTCCAATTTCTTACTCCTATTGCTTTCGGATCGAGCCAAAAAGTTCGGCAACATCATAATATGGTAGGAGGAGTCATTTGGATAAGTTTGAGAGAAATCCGATCTCTAGAACTACCCAAAACACCAACCACTCCAATTAGGAACGAACTGCCTTTGAACTTGAATTGTCCAAATTCTTACATCTATTGATTTTGGATCGAGCCCAAAACTTGGGCAACGTCAAAATATTTTGGGAGGAGTCATTTGGTTAGTTTTGAGTGAAATCCGATCTCTAGAACTACCCAAAACACCAACCACTCCAATTAGGAACGAACTGCCTTTGAACTTGAATTGTCCAAATTCTTACATCTATTGATTTTGGATCGAGCCCAAAACTTGGGCAACGTCAAAATATTTTGGGAGGAGTCATTTGGTTAGTTTTGAGTGAAATCCGATCTCTAGAACTATGGAATACACCAACCACTCCTATTAGGAACGAACTTCCTTTGAACATAAATTATCCAATTTCGTACACCTATTGATTTCGGATCGAGCCCAAAACTTGGGTAACATCATAATATGGTGGGAGGAGTCATTTGGTTAAGTTTGAGTGAA
>NW_018921515.1:113500-126690 GCF_002207925.1 Prunus avium
CAAAATTTGATGCGATTGCGTCGATTCAGCTGCACCAAAATGGATTCAGCTGCATCCTCAACCTGTGATACTCGCAAGTGCACGAGCCGTTTGGTAGTATAGCATATGTAAGTGCGAGGTCGATTCCACAGGATTGGTGATTGAATGATCCAATTCATTTCCCCTACACAAAACAGAAATGAAAAAGAAAATAAATAAAACAAGAAAAAAGCCATGTTGTTTGGTCATAACCTTGTGTTCCTAATTCCCTAATTTGATCATTTGTTGTCTAACCTAAAATTAAGGATTAGGAACCCATTAAGCATAGAAGAACATTTTAAACAACCAGGTATGTATCTAATCCCTGTTGTCGAATGTCCATACATACTCTTCCTATTCATAGTTCAATTTGAATTAAAGCATGGTGTCTACTCTTAATTCAAACCAAGATAGCTAACATGCAAGCCTAAATGGTGATCAATCATTCAAACTAGCCTATTAACTTATAAGCATAATGAATAAGAACATAAACCATAATTGAAACTTGGAAACTAATTAAACTTGAATACTTAAGAAAGAATGTACATTAGAAATAAAAGTAAAGTGGAATTAAGAAAACTTGAAGGAAAATTTAGTAAAATCATTTTGTTACAACAATTGACAACTTGAAAGGAAACTAAGAGAATTTGAGGGAGAGAAGGGAAGGGAGCTCTAGAGAAGTGTTTGAGACCTCCCCCCTTTGGGGTGTGATTTATGAAGCTTGAAGACTTCTCTATTTATAGGGCTAAGAGGAAGGAACATCATGATTTAATCCAACACCACCATTCCTCATTTAATACAACCCATAACTCCCACTTCATCTTGCCTATGTTAGTGTGGTTGGAATCAACTCCATCCCATACTTCTTTTGTTGCACCTCAAGTTTTCTTCACAAGGGATTGCTGGTTTCTTATTTTAGCATGGAGGTCTGACTCTTTATTTGCTGCCAACCCATGTGCTGCTAGTCTTTGTTGCTGGCTAATAAAGTTCCTTTGCTGTTGCACATCTGTTGCTGGAAAAATGAATCCTCCTGAGCAGGGTTCAGTGTTGGACGGGCTGAGGACTCTAGATATGTTCAATTGGGCTGAAATTTGGATATGTTATACTAGACACCCATTGGAACAACTTCTATGAACAATGTCTTCCCATATGAGCAATACAAGTGTACATTTTGGGCCTTTCAAGTTGACTACCAAAAATAGACTGCAATGAATCCGATCTCCAGAACTACCCAATATACCAACCAACCCAATTAGGAAGGAACTGCCATTAAACGTGAATTGTCCAATTTCTTACACCTATTGATTTCGGATCGAGCCCAAAACTTGGGCAACATCATAATATGGTGGGAGAAGTCATTTGGTTAAGTTTCAGTGAAATCCGATCTCTAGAACTACCTAAAACACCAACCACTCCGATTAGGAACTAACAGCCTTTGAACTTGAATTGTCCAATTTCTTACACCTATTGATTTCGGATCGGGCCCAAAACTGGGGCAACATCATAATATAGTGGGAGGAGTCATTTGGTTAAGTTTGAGTGAAATTCAATCTCTAGAACTACCCAAAACACCAACCACTCCAATTAGGAACGAACTGCCTTTGAACTTGAATTGTCCAATTTCTTACAACTATTGATTTCGGATCGAGGCCAAAACTGGGGCAACGTCATAATATGGCGGGAGGAGTCATTTGGAGAAGTTTGAGTGAAATCCGATCTCTAGAACTACCCAAAACATCAACCACTCCAATTAGGAACGAACTGCCTTTGAACTTGAATTGTCCAATTTCTTACGCATATTGATTTCGGATCGAGCCCAAAACAGGGGCAACATCATAATATGGTGGGAGGAGTCATTTGGTTCAGTTTGAGTGAAATCCGATCTCTAGAACTACCCAAAACAATAACCAATCCAATTAGGAACGAACTTCCTTTGAACTTGAATTGTCCAATTTCTTACACCAATTGATTTCGGATCAACCCCAAAAGATGGGCAACAACATAATATGGTGGGATGAGTCATTTGGTTAAGTTTGAGTGAAATCCGATCTCTAGAACTACCCAGAACACCAACCACTCCAATTAGGAACGAACTGCCTTTGAACTTGAATTGTCCAATTTCTTACACCTATTGATTTTGGATCGAGCCCAAAACTTGGGCAACATCATCATATGGTGGGAAGAGTCATTTGGTTAATTTTGAGTGAAATCCAATCTGTAGAACTACCCAATACACCAACCACCCCAATTAGGAACGAACTGCCTTTGAACTTGAATTGTCCAATTTCTTACACCTATTGCTTTCGGATAGAGCCCAAAACTTGGGCAACATCATAATATGGTGGGAGGAGTCATTTGGCGAAGTTTGAGCGAAATCCGATCTCTAGAACTACCCAAACCACCAACCACTCCAATTAGGAACGAACCGCCTTTGTACTTGAATTGTCCAATTTCTTACACCTATTGATTTCGGATCAAGCCCAAAACTTGAGCAGCCACATAATATGGTGGGAGGAGTCATTTGGTGAAGTTTGAGTGAAATCCGATCTCAAGAAGTACCCAAAATACCAACCACTCCAGTTAGAAACGAACTGCCTTTGAACTTGAATTGTCTAATTTATTACACCTATTGATTTCGGATCGAGCCCAAAACTTGGGCAACAACATAATATGATGGGAGGAGTCATTTGGTTAAGTTTGAGTGAAATCCGATCTCTAGAACTACCCAAACCACCAACCACTCCAATTAGGAACGAACTGCCTTTGAACTTGAATTGTCCCATTTCTTACACCTATTGATTTCGGATCAAGCCCAAAACTTGGGCAACATCAAAATATGGTGGGAGGAGTCATTCGGTTAGTCTTGAGTGAAATCCGATCTCTAGAACTATGGAACACACCAACCACTCCGATTAGAAACGAACTGCCTTTGAACATAAATTGTCCAATTTCTTGGACCTATTGATTTCGGATCGAGCCCAAAACTTGGGGAACACCATAATATGTGGGGTGGAGTCATTTGGTTAAGTTTGAGTGACATCCGATCTCTAGAACTACCCAAAGGACTAACCACTACAATTAGGAACGAACTGCCTTTGAACTTGAATTGTCCAATTTCTTCCACCTACTGATTTCGGATCGAGCCCAAAACTTGGGCAACATCATAAAACGGTGGGAAGAGTCATTTGGTTAAATTTGAGTGAAATCCAATCTCTAGAACTACCCAAAACACCAACCACTCCAATTAGGAACGAACTGCCTTTGAACTTGAATTGTCCAATTTCTTACACCTATTGATTTCGGATCGAGACCAAAACTGGGGCAACATCAGAATATGCTGGGAGGAGTCATTTGGTTAAGTTTGAGTGAAATCCGATCTCTAGAACTACCCGAAACACCAACCACTCCAATTAGGAACAAACTTCCTTTGAACATAAATTGTCCAATTTCATACACCTATTTATTTCGGATCGAGCCCAAAACTTGGGCAACATCATAATATGGTGGGATGAGTCATTTGGTCAAGTTTCAGTGAAATCCGATCTCTAGGACTACCCAATACACCAACCTACCCAATTAGGAACGAACGACCTTTGAACATGAATTGTCCAATTTCTTACACCTATTAATTTCGGATCGAGCCCAACACTTGGGCAACATCATAATATGGTGGGAGGAGTCATTTGGTTAAGTTTGAGTGAAATCTGATCTCTAGAACTACCCAATACACCAACCAATCTGATTAGGAACGAACTTCCTTTGATCTTGAATTGTCCAATTTCTTAAACCTATTGATTTCGGATCGAGCCCAAAACTTGGTCAACACCATAATATGGTGGGAGGAGTCATTCGGTTAATTTGGAGTGAAATCCGATCTCTGGTACTACTCGATACACCAACCATCCCAATTAGGAACGAACTGCCTTTGAACTTGAATTGTCCAATTTCTTACACCTATTGATTGCTGAACGAGCCCAAAACTTGGGCAACATCATCATATATTGGGATGTGTCATTTCGTTAAGTTTGAGTGAAATCCGATCTCTAGAACTTCCCCAAACACCAACCACCCCAATTAGGAACGAACTGCCACTGAACTGGAATTGTCCAATTTCTTACACCTATTGATTTCGGATCCAGCCCAAAACTTGGGCAACATCATAATGTGGTGGGAGGAGTCATTTGGTTAAGTTTGGGTGAAATCCGATCTCTAGAACTACCCAAAACACCAACCACTCCAATTAGATTGGCATTGAACTTGAATTGTCCAATTTCTAACACCTATTGATTTCGGATCGAGCCCAAGACTTATGCAACATCATAATATGGTGGGAGGAGTCATTTGGTCAATTTTGAGTGAAATCTGATCTCTAGAACTATCCAATACACCAACCACTCCAATTAGGAACGAACTGCCTTCGAACATGAATTGTCCAATTTCTTACACCTATTGATATCGGATCGAGCCCAAAACTTGGGCAACATCATAATACGGTGGGATGAGTCATTTGGTTAAGTTTCAGTGAAATCCGATCTCTAGAACTACCCAATACACCAACCCACCCAATTAGGAACGAACGGCCTTTGAACATGAATTATCCAATTTCTTACACCTATTGATTTCAGATCGAGCCCAACACTTGGGCAACATCATAATATGGTGGGATGAGTCATTTCGTTAAGTTTGAGTGAAATATGATCCCTAGAACTACCCAAAACCCCAACCGCTCCAATTTTGAACGAATTGCCTTTGAACTTGAATTGTCCAATTTCTTACACCTATTGATTTTGGATCGAGCCCAAAACTTGGGCAACATCATAATATGGTGGGAGGAGTCATTTGGTCAATTTTGAGTGAAATCTGATCTCTAGAACTATCCAATACACCAACCACTCCAATTAGGAACGAACTGCCTTCGAACTTGAATTGTCCAATTTCTTACACCTATTGATATCGGATCGAGCCCAAAACTTGGGCAACATCATAATATGGTGGGATAAGTCATTTGGTTAAGTTTCAGTGAAATCCGATCTCTAGAACTACCCAATACACCAACCCATCCAATTAGGAACGAACGGCCTATGAACATGAATTGTAAAATTTCTTACACCTATTGATTTCAGATCGAGCCCAACACTTGGGCAACATCATAATATGGTGGGACGAGTCATTTGGTTAAGTTTGAGTGAAATCTGATCTGTAGAACTACCCAATACACCAACCAATCCGATTAGGAACGAACTTCCTTTGATCTTGAATTGTCCAATTTGTTAAACCTATTGATTTCAGATCGATGCTAAACCTTGGGCAACATCATAATATGGCGGGAGGAGTCATTTGGTTAAGTTTGAGTGAAATCCGATCTCTAGAACTACCCAAAACACCAACCACTCCAATTAGGAACGAACTTCCTTTGAACATAAATTGACCAATTTCTTACACCTATTGATTTCAGATCAAGCCCAAAACTTGGGCAACATCATAATGTGGTGGGAGGAGTCATTTGGTTAGTTTTGAGTGAAATCAAATCTCTCGAACTTTGGAATACACCAACCACTCCGATTTGGAACGAACTGCCTTTGAACATAAATTGTCCAATTTCTTACACCTATTGATTTCGGATTGAGCCCAAAACTTGGGCAACATCATAATATGGTGGGAGGAGTCATTTGGTTAAGTTTGAGTGAAATCCGATCTCTAGAACTACCCAAAACACCATCCACTCCAATTAGGAACAAATTTCCTTTGAACTTGAATTGTCCAATTTCTTACACCTATTGATTTCGGATTGAGCCCAAAACTTGGGTAACATCGAAATATGGTGGGAGGAGAGATTTGGTTAATTTCGAGTGAAATCCGATCTCTAGAACTACGGAGTTCACCAACCACTCCGATTTGGAACGAACTGCCTTTAGACATAAATTGTTCAATTTCTTACACCTATTTATTTTGGATCGAGCCCAAAACTTGGGCAACATCATAATATGGTGGGAGGAGTCTTTTGGTTAATTTTGGGTGATATCCAATCTCTAGAACTATGGAATACACCAACCACGTCAATTAGGAACGAACTGCCTTTGAACTTGAATTGTCCAATTTCTCAAACCTTTTGAATTCGAATCGAGCCCAAAAGTTGGGCAACATCATAATATGGTGGGAGGAGTCGTTCGTTTAAGTTTGAGCGAAATCGAATCTCTAGAACTACCCAAAACACCAAGCACTCCAATTAGGAACGAACTGCCTTTGAACTTGAATTGTCCAATTTCTTACACCTACTGATTTCGGATAGAGCCCAAAACTTGGGCAACATCATAATATGGTGGGAGGAGTCATTTGGTTAAGTTTGAGTGAAATCCGATCTCTAGAACTACCCAATACACCAACCCCCTCAATTTGGAACGAACTGCCATTGAACTTGAACTGTCCAATTTCTTACACCTATTGATTTCGGATAGAGCCCAAAACATGGGCAACATCATAATATGGTGGGGGAGTCATTTGGTTAATTTTGAGTGCAATCCAATCTCTAGAACTACCCAATACACCAACCACCTCAATTTGGAACGAACTGCCATTGAACTTGAACTGTCCAATTTCTTACACCTATTGATTGCGGATCAACCCCAAAACTTGGGCAACATCATAATATGGTGGGAGGAGTCATTTGGTTAATTTGGAGTGAAATCTCATCTCTAGAACTGTGGAATACACCAACCACTTCAGTTGGGAACGAACTGCCTTTGAACTTGAATTGTCCAATTTCTTACATCTATTGATGTTGGATCGAGCCCAAAACTTGGGCAACATCATAATATGGTGGGAGGAGTCATTTGGTTAAGTTTGAGTGAAATCCGATCTCTAGAACTACCCAAAACACCCCAACCACCCCAATTAGGAATGAACTGCCTTTGAACTTGAATTGTCCAATTTCTTTCACCTATTGATTTCGGATAAAGCCCAAAACTTGGGCAACAACATAATATGGTGGGAGGAGTCATTTGGCTAAGTTTGCGTGAAATCCGATCTCTAGAACTACTCAAAACTCCAACAACTCCAATTAGGAACGAACTGCCTTTGAACTTGAATTGTCCAATTTCTTACACCTATTGATTTCGGATCGAGCCCAAAACTTGGGCAACATCAAAATATGGTGGAAGGAGTCATTTGGGTTAGTTTGAGTGAAATCCAATGGTGCTTCGATTCGGCTGCACCAAAATGGATTCAGCTGCATCCTCAACTTGTGATACTCGCAAGTGCACGAGCCGTTTGGTAGTATAGCATATGTAAGTGCGAGGTCGATTCCACAGGGATTGGTGATTGAATAATCCAATTCAGTTTTCCTATACAAAACAGAAGAACAGGAAAGAAAATAAATAAAACAAGAAAGAAAGAAAAGAAAATAACTCAAGTAGATAGGTTCCCAAGTTCAATTAGATTAACGTATTGATTCTTGCTAAAGTATTAGTAAGCCATGGTGTTTGATCATAACCTTGTGTTCCTAATTCCCTAATTTGATCATTTGTTGTCTAACCTAAAATTAAGCATTAGGGACCCATTAAGCATAGAAGAACAATTTAAACAACCAAGCATGTATCTAATCCCTGTTGTCGAATGTCCATACATACTCTTCCTCTTCATAGTTCAATTCGAATTAAAGTATGGTGTCTACTCTTAATTCAAACCAAGATAGCTAACATGCAAGCCTAAATGGTGATCAATCATTCAAACTAGCAAATTACTTATAAGCATAATGAATAAGAACAAAAACCATAATTGAAACTTGGAAACTAATTAAACTTGAATACTTAAGAAAGAATGTACATTACAAGAAAAATAAATTACAACTAAGAAAACATTAAAGAAAGCTAGAATTGAGAACTAGAAAGCAAAACTAAGAGAATTTGAGGGAGAGAAGGGAACGGAGCTCTAGAGAAGTGTTTGAGAGCTCCCCCCATTGGGGTGTGTTTTTTCTTCACATGGGATCAAAGGTGATCAATTGTGGCTGCCTTTTGCTGCCAACCCATGTGGTCTTCTTTTGGTTGTTGAACAAAAACGAGTCTTCTGAACCAGACTTGATGTAGGAAGGCCAGAGGTTTCAAAACTTATCCAATGGGGCTCAAATTTGGATATGTTATAGTAGAACAACTTCTATGAAGAAAGTATTCCCATCGGAGCAGTAGAAGTGTGCGTTCTGGGCCTTGCAATTTGGCTGCCGAACAGAGACTGGAATTGACTTCATTTCATTTATGCTTTACATGCATGCACAAGCTTTCTCTTTAATAGCTCCATCATGTACCAAATTGATCCTTTAGACTTTCATAGCTGGAATGCCTCCCCACTTCACTCATTATGTTGGATCCAAAGTCAGTTATGGCTAAAAGGAGGCACATGGCTAAAAGCTGGCAGCTGCAAATCCTCCTGAGCAGGGTTCAGTATTGGACGGGCCAAGGACTCCAGATATGTTCAATTCGCCTGACATTTGGATATGTTATAGTACACACCCATTCGAACAACTTTCAGGAAGATCTTCATCTCATCCGAGTCCCAGAGCATGCTGATCCAAGGCCAAGAAGTTGACCTCCGAAACTGGGCTGGCAAGGGTTTGTAGCCAAAATTAGTTTGTCTTTAAGCTCTTCTTCCATTCACCCAAATCAGGCCTTCAAATGCATGGATTGCATAATTTCCCATCCAAAGCCATCATTGTTACCTAAAGCTCAATAAACTGAAAGATAAACACAAAAAAGATTAAAAGCACAAGTTTAACTCAAACACATAACCAAATCATAAGCTAGAAGGGTACAAAATGATAGACAATTATGAACCGATCATCCAATCTCTAGAACTGCCCAAAACACCAACCACTCCAATTAGAAACGAAGTACCTTTGAACTTGAATTGTACAATTTCTTACACCTATTGATTTCGGATCGAGCCCAAAACATGGGCAACATCATAATATGGTGGGAGGAGTCATTTGGTTAGTTTTGAGTGAAATCCGATCTCTAGAACTACGGAATACACAAACCACTCCGACTTGCAACGAACTGCCTTTGAACATAAATTGTCCAATTTCTTAAACCTATTGATTTCGTATCAAGCCCAAAACTTGGGCAACACCATAATATGGTGGGAGGAGTCATTTGGTTAAGTTTGAGTGAAATCCGATCTCTAGAACTACGCAAAACACCAACCACTCCAATTAGGAACGAACTGCCTTTGAACTTGAATTGTCCAATTTCTTACACCTATTGATTTCGGATCGAGCCCAAAACTTGGGCAACATCATAATATGTTGGGAGGAGTCATTTGGTTAGTTTTGAGTGAAATCCGATCTCTAGAACTATTCAAAACACCAACCACTCCAATTAGGAACGAATCTCCTTTGAACTTGAATTGTCCAATTTCTTACATCTATTGATTTCGGATCGAGCCCAAAACTTGAGCAACATCATAATATGGTGGGAGGAGTCATTTGGTTAGTTTTGGGTGAAATCCGATCTCTAGAACTATGGAACACACCAACCACTCCGATTAGGAACGAACTGCCTTTGAACATAAATTATCCAATTTCTTAATACTGTTGATTTCGGATCGAGCCCAAAACGTGGGCAACATAATAATACGGTGGAAGGAGTCATTTGGTTAAGTTTGAGTGAAATCCGATGTCTAGAACTATGGAATACACCAACCACTCCGACTAGGAACGAACTGCCTTTGAACATAAACTGTACAATCTCTTACACCTATTGATTTCGAATCGAGCCCAAAACTTGGGAAACATAATAATATGGTGGGAGGAGTCATTTGGTTAAGTTTGAGTGAAATCCGATCTCTAGAACTACCCAAAACACCAACCACTCCAATTAGGAACGAACTGCCTTTGAACTTGAATTGTCCAATTTCTAACATCTATTGATTTCGGATCGAGCCCAAAACTTGAGCAACATCATAATATGGTGGGAGGAGTCATTTGGTTAGTCTTGAGTGAAATCTGATGTCTAGAACTATGGAATATACCAACCACTGCGATTAGGAGCGAACTGCCTTTGAACATAAATTGTCCAATTTCTTACACCTATTGATTTCAGATCGAGCCCAAAACTTGGGCAACATCATAATATGGTGGGAGTTGTCATTTGGTAAAGTTTGAGCGAAATCCAATCTGTAGAACTACCCAAAACACGAACCAGTCCAATTAGGAACGAATTGCCTTTGAACCTGAATTGTCCAATTTCTTACATGTATTGATTTCGGATCGAGCCCCAAAATTTGGCAACATCACAATATGGTGGGAGGAGTCATTTGGTTAGTTTTGAGGGAAATCCGATCTCTAGAACTATGGAATACAACAACCGCTCCGATTAGGAACGAACTGCCTTTCAACATAAATTGTCCAATTTCTTCCATCTATTGATTCCGGATCGCGCCCAAAACTTGGGCAACATCAAAATATGGACGGAGGAGTCGTTTGGTCAGTTTTGGGTGAAATCCGATCCCTAGAACTGCCCAAAACACCAACCACTCCAATCGGGAACGAACTGCCTTTGAAATTGGATTGTCCAATTTGTTACAGCTATTGATTTCAGATCGAGCCCAAAACTTGGGCAACATCATAATATGGTTGGAGGAGTCATTTGGTTAGTTTTGAGTGAAATCCGATCTCTGGAACTACAGAATACACCAACCACTCCAACTTGGAACGAACTGCGTTTAAACATAAATTGTCCAGTTTCTTACACCTATTGATTTCGGATCGAGCCCAAAACTTGGGCAACATCATAATATGGTAGGAGGAGTCATTTCGTTAAGTTTGAGTGACATCCGATCTCTAGAACTACCCAAAACACCAACCCCTCCAATTAGGAACAAACTGCCTTTGAACTTGAATTGTCCAATTTCTTACACCTATTGATTTCGGATCGAGCCCAAAACTTGGGCAACATCATAATATGGTAGGAGGAGTCATTTCGTTAAGTTTGAGTGACATCCGATCTCTAGAACTACCCAAAACACCAACCCCTCCAATTAGGAACAAACTGCCTTTGAACTTGAATTGTCCAATTTCTTACACCTATTGATTTCGGATCGTGCCCAAAAGTTGGACAACATCACAATATGGTGGGAGGATTCATTTGGTTAAGTTTGAGTGAAATCCGATCTGTAGAACTACCCAAAATACCAACCACTCCAATTATGAACAAACCGCCTTTGAACTTGAATTGTCCAATTTCTTACACCTATTGACTTCTTATCGAGCCCAAAACTTGGGCAACATCATAACTTGGTGGGAGGAGTCATTTGGTTAAGTTTGAGTGAAATCCGACCTCTAGAACTACCCAAAACACCAACCACTCCAATTAGGAACGAACGACCTTTGAACTTGAATTGTCGAATTTCTTACACCTATTGATTACGGATCGAGCCCAAAAGTTGGGCAACATCATAATATGGTGGGAGGAGTCATTTGGTTAGTTTTGAATCAAATCCGATCTCTAGAACTATGGAATACACCAACCACTCCGATTAGGAAGGAACTGCCTTTGAACTTGAATAATCAAATTTCTTACACCTATTGATTTCGGATCGAGCCGAAAATTTGGGCAACATCATAATACGGTGGGAGGAGTCATTTGGTTAAGTTAGAGTGAAATCCAATCTCCAGAACTACCCAATACACCAACCACCCAAATTGGGAACGAAATGCCTTTGAATATAAATTGTCCAATTTCTTACACCTATTGAATTCGGATCGAGCCCAAAACTTGGGCAACATCATAATATGGTGGGAGGAGTCATTTGGTTAAGTTTGAGTGAAATCCGACCTCTAGAAGTACGCAAAACCCCAACCACTCCAATTAGGAACGAACTTCTATTGAACTTCAATTGTCCAATTTCTTACACCTATTGAATTCGGATCGAGCCCCAAACTTGGGCAACATCATAATATGGTGGGAGTAGTCATTTGGTTTGTTTTGAGTGAAATCCGATCTCTGGAGCTACGGAATACACCAACCACTCCGATTAGGAACGAACTGCCTTTGAACTTGAATTGTGCAATTTCTTACACCTATTGATTTCGGATCGAGCCCAAAACTTGGGCAACATCATAATATGGTGGGAGGAGTCATTTGGTTAAGTTTGAGTGAAATCCGATCTCTAGAACTACGGAATACACCAACCACTTCGATTAGGAACGAACTGCCTTTGAACTTGAATTGTCCAATTTCATACCCCAATTTATTTCGGATGGAGCCCAAAACTTGGGCAACATCATAATATGGTGGGAGGAGTCATTTGGTTAAGTTTGAGTGAAATCCAATCTCTAGACCTACCCAAAACACCAACCAATCCAACTACGAACGAACTGCCTTTGAACTTGAATTGTCCAATTTCTTACACCTATTGATTTCGGATCGAGATCAACAGTTGGGCAACAACACAACATGGGGGGAGGAGTCATTTGGTTTGTTTTGAGTGAAATCCGATCTCTAGAACTATGGAATACACCAACCACTCCGATTAGGAATGAACTGCCATTGAACTTGAATTGTCCAATTTCATACTCCTATTTATTTCGGATCGAGCCCAAAACTTGGGCAACATCATCATATGGTGGGCGGAGTCGTTTGGTTAAGTTTGAATGAAATCCAATCTCTAGAACTACCCAAAACACCAACCACTCCAAATAGGAACGAACTGCCTCTGAGCTTGAATTGTCCAATTTCTTAAACCTATTGATTTCGGATCGAGCCCAAAAACTGGGTAACATCAAAATATGGTGGTAGGAGTCATTTGGTTGAGTTTCAGTGAAATCAGATCTCTAGAACTACCCAAAACACCAACCACTCCAATTAGGAACGAACTGCCTTTGAACATAAATTGTCCAATTTCTTACACCTATTGATTTCGGATCGAGCCCAAAACTTGGGCAACATCACAATGTGGTGGGAGGAGTCATTTGGTTAGTTTTGAGTGAAATACGATCTCTAGAACTATGGAATACACCAACCACTCCGATTAGGAACGAACTGCCTTTGAACAAAAATTGTCCAATTTTTTACACCTATTGATTTCGGATCGAGCCCAAAACTTGAGAGGAGTCATTTGGTTAAGTTTGAGTGAAATCCGATCTCTAGAACTACCCAAAACACCAACCACTCCAATTAGGAACG
>NW_018921515.1:127172-139316 GCF_002207925.1 Prunus avium
AAAACTTGGGCAACATCATAATATGGTGGGAGGAGCCATTTTGTTAAGTTTGAGTGAAATCCGATCTCTAGAACTACCCAATACACCATCCACCCCAATTAGGAACGAACTGCCCTAGAACTTGAATTCTCCAATTTCTTACACCTATTGATTTCGAACGACTCTCAAAAGTTGGGCAACATCATAATATGGTGGGAGGAGTCATTTGGTTAGTTTTGAGTGAAATCCAATCGCTAGATGTATGGAACGAACTGCCTTTGAACATAAATTGTCCAATTTCTTACACCTATTCATTTCCGATCAAGCCCAAAACTTGGGCAACAACATAATATTGTGGGAGGAGTGATTTGGTGAATTTTGAGTAAAATCCGATCTCTAGAACTATGGAAAAGACCAACCACTCCAATTTCGAACGAACTGCCTTTGGACTTGAATTGTCCAATTTTTTAAACCTATAGATTTTGGATCGACCCCAAAACTTGGGCAACAGCATAATATTGTGGGAGGAGTCATTTGGTTAGTTTTGAGTGAAATCTGATCTCTAGAACTACCCGATACACCAACCATCCCAATTAGGAACGAACATCCCTTGAACTTGAATTGTCCAATTTCTTACACCTATTGATTTCGGATCATGCCCAAAACTTGGGCAACATCATAATATGGGGGGAGCAGTCATTTGGTTTAGTTTGAGTGAAATCCGATCTCTAGAACTACCAAAAACACCAACCACTCCAATTAGGAACGAATTGCCTTTGAACTTGAATTGTCCAATTTCTTACACCTATTGATTTCGGATCGAGCCCAAAACTTGGGCAACATCATAATATGGTGGGAGGAGTCATTTGGTTAAGTTTGAGTGAAATCCAATGTCTAGAACTACGGAATACACCACCCACTCCGATTAGGAACGAACTGCCTTTGAACATAAATTGTCCAATTTCTTAAACCAATTGATTTCGGATCAAGCCCAAAACATGGGCAACACCATAATATGGTGGGAGGAGTCATATGGTTAAGTTTGAGTGAAATCCGATCTCTAGAACTACCGAAAACACCAATCACTTCAATTAGGAACGAACTGCCTTTGAACTTGAATTGTCCAATTTCTTACACCTATTGATTTCGGATCGAGCCCAAAACTTGGGCGACATCACAATATGGGGGGAGGAGTCATTTGGTTAGTTCTGAGTGAAATCCGATCTCTAGAACTATGGAATACACCAACCACTCCGATTAGGAACGAACTGCCTTTGAACTTGAATTGTCCAATTTCATAACCCAATTTATTTCGGATGGAGCCCAAAACTTGGGCAACATCATAATATGGTGGGAGGAGTCATTTGGTTAAGTTTGAGGGAAATCCGATCTCTAGAACTACCCAAAACATCAACCACTCCAATTAGGAACGAACTGCCTTGCCACTCCAATTAGGAACGAACTGCCTTCGAACTTGAATTGTCCAATTTCTTACCCCTATTTATTTCGGATCGAGCCCAAAACCTGGGCAACATAATAATACTGTGGGAGGATTCATTTGGTTAGGTTTGAGTGAAATACGATCTCTGGAACTACCCAAAACACCAACCACTCCAATTAAGAATAAACTGCCTTTGAACTTGAATTGTCCAATTTCTTACACCTATTGATTTCGGATCGAGCCCAAAACATGGGCAACATCATAATATGCTGGGCGGAGTCATTCGGTTAGTTTTCTGTGGAATCGGATCTCTAGAACTACGGAATACACCAACCACTCCGACTTGCAACGAACTGCCTGTGAACATAATTTGTCCAATTTCTTAAACCTATTGATTTCGTATCGAGCCCAAAACTTGGGCAACACCATAATTTGGTGGGAGGAGTCATTTGGTTAGTTTTGAGTGAAATCCGATCTCCTGAACTATGGAATACACCAACCACTCCGATTAGGAACGAACTGCCTACGAACATAAATTGCCCAATTTCTTACACCTATTGATTTCGGATCGAGCCCAAAACTTGGTTAACCTCATAATATGGTGGGAGGAGTCATTTGGTTAAGTTTGAGTGAAATCCGATCTCTAGAACTACCCAAAAGACCAACCACTCCAATTTGGAACGAACTGCCACTGAACTTGAATTGTCCAATTTCTTACACCTATTCCTTTCGGATCGAACCAGAAAATTGGGCAACATCATAATAAGGTAGGAGGAGTCATTTGGTTAAGTTTGAGAGAAATCCGATCTCTAGAACTACCAAAAACACCAACCACTCCAATTAGGAACGAACTGCCTTTGAACTTGAATTGTCCAATTTCTTACCCCTATTGAATTCGGATCGATCCCAAAACTTCGGCAATATCATAATATGGTGGGAGGAGTCATTTGGTTAGTTTTGAGGGAAATCCGATCTCTACAACGATGGAATACACCAACAACTCCGATTAGGAATGAACATCCTTTGAACATAAATTGTCCAATTTCTTAAACCTATTGATTTCCGATCAAGCCCAAAACTTGGCCAACATCATAATATGGTGGGAGGAGTCATTTGGTTAAGTTTGAGTGAAATCCGATCTCTAGAACTACCCAAAACACCAACCGCTCCAATTAGGTACGAACTGCCTTTGAACTTGAACTGTCCAATTTCTTACACCTACTGATTTCGGATCAAGCCCAACACATGGGCAACATCATAATATGGTGGGAGGAGTCATTTGGTTAATTTTGAGTGAAATCCGATCTCTAGAACTAGCCAAAACACCAACCACTCCAATTAGGAACGAACTGCCTTTGAACTTGAATTGTCCAATTTCTTACACCTACTGAGGGAGGAGTCATTTGGTTAATTTTGAGTGAAATCCGATCTCTAGAACTATGGAATACACCAACCAATCCGATTAGGAACGAACTGCCTTTGAACTTGAATTGTCCAATTTCTTACACCTATTGATTTTGGATCGAGCCCAAAGCTTGGGCAACACCATAATATGGTGGGAGGAGTCATATGGTTAAGTTTGAGTGAAATCCGATCTCCGGAACTATGGAATACACGAACCACTCCGATTAGGAACGAACTGCCTTGGAACATAAATAGTCCAATTTCTTACACCGCTTGATTTCGGATCGAGCCCAAAACGTGGGCAACATCCTAATATGGAGGGAGGAGTCATTTGGTTAGTTTTGTGTGAAATCCGATCTCTAGAACTATGGAATACACCAACCACTCCGATTAGGAACGAACTGCCTACGAACATAAATGTGGTGGGAGGAGTCATTTCGTTATGTTTGAGTGAAATCAGTTCTCTAGAACTTCCCAAAACACCAACCCCTCCAATGAGGAACGAACTGCCTTTGAACTTGAATTGTCCAATTTCCTACACCTATTGATTTCGGATCGAGCCCAAAACTTGGGGAACATCATAATATGGTGGGAGGAGTCATTTGGTTAAGTTTGAGTGAAATCCGATCTCTAGAACTACCCAAAACACCAACCACTCCAATTAGGAACGAACTGCCTTTGGACTTGAATTGTCCAATTTCTTACACCTGTTGATTTCGGATCGTGCCCAAAACTGGGGCAACATCATAATATGGTGGGAGGACTCATTTGGTTAAGTTTGAGTGAAATCCGATCTCTGGAACTACCCAAAACACCAACCACTCCAATTAGGATCGGACTACCTTTGAACTTGAATTGTCCAATGTCTTACACGTATTGATTACGGATCGATCCCAAAACTTGGGCAACATCATAATATGGTGGGAGGAGTCATTTGGTTAGTTTTGAGTGAAATCCGATCTCTAGAACTATAGAATACACCAACCACTCCGATTAGGAACGAACTGCCATTGAACATAAATTGTAGAATTTCTTACACCTATTGATTTTGGATCGAGCCCAAAATTTGGGCAACATCGTAATATGTTGGGAGGAGTCATTTGGTTAAGTTTGAGTGAAATCCGATCTCTAGAACTACCAAAAACACCAACCACTCCAATTAGGAACGAACTGCCTTAGAACTTGAATTGTCCAATTAATTACACCTAATGATTTCGGATCGAGCCCAAAACTTGGGCACCATCATAATATGGTGGGAGGAGTGATTTGTTTAGTTTTGGGTGAAATCCGATCTCTAGAACTATGTAATACAACAACCACTCCGATTAGGAACGAACTGCCTACGAACATAAATTGCCCAATTTCTTACAATTATTGATTTCGGATCGAGCCCAAAACTTGGTTAACATCATAATATGGTGGGAGGAGTCATTTGGTTAAGTTTGAGTGAAATCCGATCTCTAGGACTACCAAAACACCAACCACTCCAATTTGGAACGAAGTGCCACTGAACTTGAATTGTCCAATTTCTTACACCCATTCCTTTCGGATCGAACCAGAAAATTGGGCAACATCATAATATGGTAGGAGGAGTCATTTGGTTAAGTTTGAGAAAAATCCGATCTCTAGAACTACCAAAAACACGAACCACTCCAATTAGGAACGAACTGCCTTTGAACTTGAATTGTCCAATTTCTTACACCTATTGAATTCGGATCGATCCCAAAACTTCGGCAATATCATAATATGGTGGGAGGAGTCATTTGGTTAGTTTTGACTGAAATCCGATCTCTACAACTATGGAATACACCAACAACTCCGATTAGGAACGAACATCCTTTGAACATAAATTGTCCAATTTCTTACACCTATTGATTTCGGATCGAGTTGGGAGGAGTCATTTGGTCAAGTTTGAATGAAATCCGATCTCTAGAACTACCCAAAACACCAACCACTCCAATAAGGAACGAACTGCCTTTGGACTTGAATTGTCCAATTTCTTAAAACTATTGATTTCGGATCGTGCCCAAAACTTGGGCAAAATCAGAATATGGTGGGAGGAGTCATTTGGTTAGTTTTGAGTGAAATCCGATCTCTAGAACAATGCAATACACCAACCACTCCGATTAGGAACTAACTGCCTTTGAACTTGAATTGTCCAATTTCTTACACCTATTGATATCGGATCGAGCCCAAAACTTGGGCAACATCATAATATGAGGGGAGGAGTCATTTGGTTAGTTTTGAGTGAAATCCGATCTCTTGAACTATGGAATACACAAACCACTCCGATTAGGAACGAACTGGCTTTGAACATAAATTGTCGAATTTCTTACACCTATTGATTTCGGATCGAGCCCAAAACTTGGGGAACATCTTAATATGGTGGGAGGAGTCATTTGGTTAAGTTTGAGTGAAATCCGATCTCTAGAACTACCCAAAACACCAACCACTCCAATTAGGAACGAACTGCCATTGAACTTGAATTGTCCAATTTCTTACACCTAATGATTTCGGATCGAGCCCAAAACTTGGGCAACATCATAATATGGTGGGAGGAGTCATTTGGTTAGTTTTGTGTGAAATCCGATCTCTAGAACTATGGAATACACCAACCACTCCGATTTGGAACGAACTGCCATTGAACATAAATTGCAGAATTTCTTACACCTATTGATTACGGATTGAGCCCAAAATTTGGGCAACATCGTAATATGTTGGGAGGAGTCATTTGGTTAAGTTTGAGTGAAATCCGATCTCTAGAACTATAGAATACACCAACCACTCCGATTAGGAACGAACTGGCTTTGAACATAAATTGTCCAATTTCTTACACCTAATGATTTCGGATTGAGCCCAAAACTTGGGCAACATCATAATATGAGGGGAGGAGTCATTTGGTTAAGTTTGAGTGAAATCCGATCTCTAGAACTACCAAAAACACCAACCACTCCAATTAGGAACGAACTGCCTTAAAACTTGAATTGTCCAATTAATTACACCTAATGATTTCGGATCGAGCCCAAAACTTGGGCAAAATCAGAATATGGTAGGAGGAGTCATTTGGTTAGTTTTGAGTGAAATCCGATCTCTAGAACGATGGAATACACCAACCACTCCGATTTGGAACGAATTGCCTTTGAACTTGAATTGTCCAATTTCTTACACCTATTGATATCGGATCGAGCCCAATACTTGGGCAACATCATAATATGAGGGGAGGAGTCATTTGGTTAGTTTTAAGTGAAATCCGATCTCTTGAACTATGGAATAGACAAACCACTCCGATTAGGAACGAACTGGCTTTGAACATAAATTGTCCAATTTCTTACACCTATTGATTTCGGATCGAGCCCAAAACTTGGGCAACAACATAATATGGTGGGAGGAGTCAGTTCGTTAAGTTTGAGTGAAATCCGATCTCTAGAACAACCCAAAACACCAACCACTCCAATTAGGAACGAAATGCCTTTGAACTTGAATTGTCCAATTTCCTACACCTATTGATTTCGGATTGAGCCCAAAACTTGGGCAACATCATAATATGGTGGGAGGAGTCATTTGGTGAGTTTTGAGTTACACCTATTGATTTCGGATCGAGCCCAAAACTTGGGCAACTTCATAATATGGTGGGTGGAGTCATTTGGTTAAGTTTGAGTGAAATCCGATATCTAGAACTACCCAAAACACCAATCACCCCAATTAGGAACGAACTGCCTTTGAACTTGAATTGTCCAATTTCTTACACCTATTGATTTCGGATCGAGCCCAAAACTTGGGCAACGTCATAAAATGGAGAGGGGTGTCATTTGGTGAGTTTTGAGTGAAATCCAATCGCTAGAAGAACGGAATACACCAACCACACCAATTAGGAACGAACTGCCTTCGAACTTGAATTGTCCAATTTCTTACACCCGTTGAATTTGGATCGAGCCCAAAACTTGGGCAACATCATAATATGGTGGAAGGAGTCATTCGGTGTGTTTTGAGTGAAATCGAATCCCTAGAACTATGAATTACCCCAGCCACTCCAGTTTGGAACGAACTGCCTTTGAACTTGAATTGTCCAATTTCTTGCACCTATTGATTTCGGATCGAGCCCAAAACGTGGGCAACATCATAATATGGTGGGAGGAGTCGTTTGGGTTAAGTTTGAGTGAAATCCGATCTCTAGAACAACCCAAAACACCAACCACTCCAATTAGGAACGAACTGCCTTTGAAGTTGAATTGTCCAATTTCTTACATCTATTGATTTCAGATCGAGCCCAAAACTTGGGCAACGTCGTCATATGGTTGGAGTAGTCATTTGGTTAGTTTTGAGTGAAATCCGATCTCTAGAACTATGGAATACTCCAACAACTCCGATTAGGAACGAACTGTCTTTGAACATAAATTGTCCAATATCTTACACCTATTGATTTCGGATCGAGCCCAAAACTTGGGCAACATCATAATATGGTGGGAGGAGTCATTTGGTCAGTTTTGAATGAAATCCGATCTCTAGAACTACCGAAAACCCAAACCACTCCAATTCGGAACGAACTGCATTTGAACTTGAATTGTCCAATTTCCTAAACCTATTGATTTCGGATCGAGCCCAAAAGTTGGGCAACAACATAATATGGTGGGAGGAGTCATTTGGTTAAGTTTGAGTGAAATCCGATATCTAGAACTACCCAAAACACCAATCACCCCAATTAGGAACGAACTGCCTTTGAACTTGAATTGTCCAATTTCTTACACCTATTGATTTCGGATCGGGCCCAAAACCTGGGCAACAACATAATATGGTGGGAGGAGTCATTTGGTTAATTTTGAGTGAAATCCGATCTCTAGAACTACCCAATACACCAACCACCCCAATTAGGAACGAACTGCCTTTGAACTTGAATTGTCCAATTTCTTACACCTATTGATTTCGGATCGAGCACAAAACTTGGGCAACATCATTATATGGTGGGAGGAGTCATTTGCTTGGTTTTGAGTGAAATCCGATCTCTAGAACTATCAAATACATCAACCACTCCGATTAGGAACGAACTGCCTTTGAACATAAATTGTCCAATTTCTTACACCTATTGATTTCGGATCGAGCACAAAACTTGGGCAACATCATTATATGGTGGGAGGAGTCATTTGGTTAAGTTTGAGTGAAATCCGATCTCTAGAACTACCCAAAACACCAACCACTCCAATTAGGAACGAACTGCCTTTGAACTTGAATTGTCCAATTTCTTACACCTACTCATATCGGATCAAGCCCAAAACTTGGACAATAACATAATATGGTGGGAGGAGTCAATTGGTTAAGTTTGAGTGAAATCCAATCTCTAGAACTACCCAAAACACCAACCATTCCAATTTCCGAACTGCCTTTGAACTTGAATTGTCCAATTTCTTACACCGATTGATTTCGGATCGAGCCCAAAACTTGGCCAACATCATAATATGGTGGGAGGAGTCATTTGGTTAAGTTTGAGTGAAATCCGATCTCTAGAACTACCCAAAACACCAACCACTCCAATTAGGAACGAACTGCCTTTGAACTTGAATTGTCCAATTTCTTACACCGATTGATTTCGGATCGAGCCCAAAACTTGGCCAACATCATAATATGGTGGGAGGAGTCATTTGGTTAAGTTTGAGTGAAATCCGATCTCTAGAACTACCCAAAACACCAACCACTCCAATTAGGAACGAACTGCCTTTGAACTTGAATTGTCCATTTTCTTACACCTGTTGATTTCGGATCGAGCCCAAAACATGGGCAACATAATAATACGGTGGGAGGAGTCATTTGGTTATGTTTGAGTGAAATCCGATCACTAGAACTACCCAATACACCAACCACCCAAATTAGGAAAAAACAGCCCTTGAACTTGAATTGTCCAATTTCTTACACCTATTGATTTCGGATCGAGCCCAAAACTTGGGCAACATCATAATATGGTGGGCGGAGTCATTTGGTTAAGTTTGAGTGAAATCCGATGTCTAGAACTACCCAATACACCAACCACCCAAATTAGGAACGAACTGCCTTTGAACTTGAATTGTCCAATTTCATACACCTATTGATTTCAGATCGAGCCGAAAACTTGGGCAACATTATAATATGGTGGGAGGAGTCATTTGGTTAAATTTGAGTGAAATCCAATCTCTAGAGCTACCCAAAATACCAACCACTCCAATTAGGAACGAACTGCCTTTGAACTTGAATTGTCCAATTTCTTACACCTATTGATTTCGGATCGAGCCCAAAACTTGTGCAACAGCATAATATGATGGGAGGAGCCATTTGGTTAAGTTTGAGTGAAATCTGATCTCTAGAACTACCCAATACACGAACCACCCAAATTAGGAAAGAACTGCCTTTGAACTTGAATTGTCCAATTTCTTACACCTATTGATTTCGGATCGAGCCCAAAACTTGGGCAACGTAATAATATTGTGAGAGGAGTCATTTGTTTAAGTTTGAGTGACATCCGATCTCTAGAACAACCCAATATACCAACCACCCAAATTTGGAAAGAACTGCCTTTGAACGTGAATTGTCCAATTTCTTAAACCTATTGATATCGGATTGAGCCCAAAACTTGAGCAACATCTTAATATGGTGGGAGGAGTCATTTGGTTAAGTTTGAGTGAAATCCAATCTCTAGAACTGCCCAAAACACCACCACTCCAATTACGATCGAACTGCCTTTGAATTTGAATTGTCCAATTTCTTACACCTATTGATTTCGGATCGAGCGCAAAACTTGGGCAACATCATAATATGGTGGGAGGAGTCATTTGGTTAGTTTTTAGTGAAATCTGATCTCTAGAACTATGGAATACACCAACCACTCCGACTAGGAATGAACTGCCTTTGAACATAAATTGTCCAATTTCTAAAACCTATTGATTTCTGATCGAGCCCAAAACTTGGGCAACGTCATAATACGGTGGGAGGAGTCATTTGGTAAAGTTTGAGTGAAATCTGATCTCTGAAACTACCTAAAACCCCAACCACTCCAATTTGGAACGAATTGCCTTTGAACTTGAATTGTCCAATTTCTTACACATACTGATTTCGGACCGAGCCCAAAACTTGGGCAACATTGTAATTTGGTGGGAGGAGTCATTTGGTTAGTGTTCAGTGAAATCCGATCTCTAGAACTATGGAATACACCAACCACTCCAATTAGGAACGCACTGCCTTTGAACTTGAATTGTCCAATTTCTTACACCTATTGATTTCGGATCGAGCCCAAAACATGGGCAGCATCATAATACGGTGGGAGGAGTCATTTGGTTATGTTTCAGTGAAATCCGATCTCTAGAACAACCCAATATACCAACCACCCAAATTAGGAAAGAACTGCCTTTGAACGTGAATTGTCCAATTTCTTACACCTATAGATTTCGGATCGAGCCGGAAACTTGGGCAACATCATAATATGGCGGGAGGAGTCATTTAGTTAGTTTTGAGTGAAATCCAATCTCTAGAACTACCCAAAACACCAACCACTCCCATTAGGAACGAACTGCCATTGAACTTAAATTGTCCTATTTCATACACCTATTGAGTTCGGATCGAGCCCAAAACGTGGGTAACATCATAATATGGTGGGAGGAGTCATTTGGTTAAGTTTGAGTGAAATTCGATCTCTAGAACTACCCAAAACACCGACCACTCCAATATGGAACGAATGGCCTTTGAACTTGAATTGTCCAATTTCTTACACCTATTGATTTCGGATCGAGCCAAAAACTTGGGCAACATCATAATATGGTGGGAGGAGTCATTTGGTTAAGTTTGAGTGAAATCCGATCTCTAGAACTACCCAAAACACCAACCACTCCCATTAGGAACGAACTGCCTTTGAACTTGAATTGTCCAATTTCATACACCTATTGGTTTCGGATCGAGCCCAAAACTTGGGAAATATCATAATATTGTGGGAGGAGTCATTTGGATAAGTTTGAGTGAAATCCAATCTCTAGAACTACCCAAAACACCAACCACCCCAATTAGGAACGAACTGCCTTCGAACTTGAATTGTCCAATTTCTTACACCTATTGGTTTCGGATCTAGCCCAAAACTTGGGCAACATCATAATATGGTGGAAGGAGTCATTTGGATAAGTTTGAGTGAAATCCAATCTCTAGAACTGCCCGAAACACCAATCACCCCAATAAGGAACGAACTCCCTTTGAACTTGAATTGTCCTATTTCTTACACCTGTTGATTTCGGATCGAGCGCAAAACTTGGGCAACGTCATAATATGGTGGGAGGAGTGATCTGGTTACTTTTGAGTGAAATCCGATCTTTACAACTACCCAATACACCTACCTCCCCAGTTAGGAACGAACTGCCTTTGAACTTGAATTGTCCTATATCATACACCTATTGATTCCGGATCGAGCCCAAAACTTGGGCAACATCATAATATGGCGGGAGGAGTCATTTGGTTAGTATTGAGTGAAATCAGATCTCTAGAACTATGGAATACACCAACCACTCCAATTGTGAACGAACTGCCTTTGAACTTGAATTGTCCAATTTCTTACACCTATTGATTTCGGATGGAGCCCAAAACTTGGGCAACATCATAATATGGTGGGAGGAGTCATTTGGTTAGTTTTGAGTGACATCCGGTCTCTAGAACTATGGAACACACCATCCACTCCGATTAGAAACGAACTACCATTGAACATAAATTGTCCAATTTCTTAAACCTATTTATTTCAGATCGAGCCCAAAACTTGGGCCACATCATAATATGGTGGGAGGAGTCATTTGGTTAAGTTTGAGTGAAATCAGATCTCTAGAACTACCCAAAACACCGACCACTCCAATTTGGAACGAACTGCCGTTGAACTTGAATTGTCCAATTTCATACACCTATTGATTTCGGATCGAGCCCAAAACTTGGACAACATCATAATATGGTGGGAGGAGTCATTTGGTTAAGTTTGAGTGAAATCCGATCTCTAGAGCTACCCAATACACCAACCATCCCAATTAGGAATGAAATGTCTTTCAACATGAATTGTCTAATTTCTTACACCCATTGATTTCGGATCGAGCCCAAAACTTGGGTAACATCATAATATGGTGGGAGGAGTCATTTGGTTAAGTTTGAGTGAAATCCGAAATCTTGAACTACCCAATACCCCAACCACCCCAATTAGGAACGAACTGCCTTTGAACTTGAATTGTCCAACTTCTTACCCGTATTTATTTCGGATCGAGGCCAGAACTTTGGCAACATCATAATTTGGTGGGAGGAATCAGTTGGTTAGTTTTGAGTGAAATCCGATCTCTAGAACT
>NW_018921516.1:28276-39172 GCF_002207925.1 Prunus avium
GGGTTATTATTGTTTTTACGTCAGTTCAAGTAAATATATGTCATGTTATATGTTTTAGACGTCCGTTTTTTTGTTCAGTGACCGTAGTATTTATTAACCACGACGGTTTCTAAGTTTTACACGTCGGTTTTGTTTGATTTAGAGACGTTGATAAACATATTTACGTCGGTTTTGTAGTTGTTTTTGACATTTAACATTATTTAAACGTCTGTTTTTTACTAAAACCGTCGTCTATTATAGTCGAAAGGTCTCTTTTTATGCTTTTATGTATCAAATCGACGTCGGTTTTAGTTTTTTTATGACCTGTAATATATTAACCACGTCGTTTTTTTTGTGTTCAAGCCGTCAAAATAATTTTCAACGTCTGTGGTGACCTAAAGGGTCATGGTTATTATTGTTTTTACGTTAGTTCAAGTAAATATATGCCATGTTATATGTTTTAGACTTCCGTTTTTTTGTTCAGTGACCGTAGTATTTATTAACCACGACGGTTTCTAAGTTTTACATGTCGGTTTTGTTTGATTTAGAGACGTTGATAAACATATTTACGTCGGTTTTGTAGTTGTTTTTGACATTTAACATTATTTAAACGTCTGTTTTTTTACTAAAACCGTCATCTATTATAGTCGAAAGGTCTCTTTTTATGCTTTTATGTATCAAATCGACGTCGGTTTTAGTTTTTTTATGACCTGTAATATATTAACCACGTCGTTTTTTTTGTGTTCAAGCCGTCAAAATAATTTTCAACGTCTGTGGTGACCTAAAGGGTCATGGTTATTATTGTTTTTACGTTAGTTCAAGTAAATATATGCCATGTTATATGTTTTAGACTTCAGTTGTTTTATTTAGTGAACGTAGTATTTATTAACCACGACGGTTTCTAAGTTTTACACGTCGGTTTTGTTTGATTTAGAGACGTTGATAACATATTTACGTCGGTTTTGTAGTTGTTTTTGACATTTAACATTATTTAAACGTCTGTTTTTTACTAAAATCGTCGTCTATTATAGTCGAAAGGTCTCTTTTTATGCTTTTATGTATCAAATCGACGTCGGTTTTAGTTTTTTTACTGACGTGTACTAATTAACCACGTCGGTTATTTGCCGTCGTTATTTCATGTGTGAAAAGACGGCGGTCGATTTCTCGTCGGTTGTAAACCATGATACACGACGGTGGATTACCGTCGTCTATTTCGTTTTTTGTAGTATTGAGATACAAAAATGGTCCAGCTTACCTTGCTTTTGGTAAAGGCAAGACCTAGAAACCCTAGCAAAACCCTAAAGAACACAAAAGCATATGCATGGCATATTCTTTGTGACTATCCTTTGTCTATACATAGGGCTCCAGCTGGAATACTACCGTTGGATAGTTGCTCATGATGTGACGGTTGTATCCTTCTGTGTTCTTGGGGGCATTCTTGGGTGTGCTGAGAAAACTGATAGCTATTTGGGTTTTGTTGAATGTTGCTTTTGTTAAACCACACGCACTCTTAAGGGGATCAAATTCTTCTCAATCACAATAGTTGACTTGCTCTCCAAATATTTGTAATTACTATCATTTAAGGCTATTATCGTTTATATCTCAATTGTACAAATATAAATATTGTAATTCTTACACAGATCAATACACAACATGTTAAACTTCTACAAGGTATCAGCCTTATCGATCCCAATCTCTCTCTCTCTCTCTCTCTCTCTCTCTCTCTCTCTCTCTCTCTCTCTCTCTCTCTCTCTCTCTCTCTCTCTCTCTCTCTCTCTCTCTCTCTCTCTCTCTCTCTCTCTCTCTCTCTCTCTCTCTCTCTCTCTCTCTCTCTCTCTCTCTCTCTCTCTCTCTCTCTCTCTCTCTCTCTCTCTCTCTCTCTCTCTCTCTCTCTCTCTCTCTCTCTCTCTCTCTCTCTCTCTCTCTCTCTCTCTCTCTCTCTCTCTCTCTCTCTCTCTCTCTCTCTCTCTCTCTCTCTCTCTCTCTCTCTCTCTCTCTCTCTCTCTCTCTCTCTCTCTCTCTCTCTCTCTCTCTCTCTCTCTCTCTCTCTCTCTCTCTCTCTCTCTCTCTCTCTCTCTCTCTCTCTCTCTCTCTCTCTCTCTCTCTCTCTCTCTCTCTCTCTCTCTCTCTCTCTCTCTCTCTCTCTCTCTCTCTCTCTCTCTCTCTCTCTCTCTCTCTCTCTCTCTCTCTCTCTCTCTCTCTCTCTCTCTCTCTCTCTCTCTCTCTCTCTCTCTCTCTCTCTCTCTCTCTCTCTCTCTCTCTCTCTCTCTCTCTCTCTCTCTCTCTGTGTAGTGACCAAGGTCTAAAATATCGATGACATCGGAAATATCGGTAGTCTAAAAATACGGAAATTTCGATGGAAATATCGGGATATTATCGATATCGATAAAAATTGAATAAAAACCACGGAAATTATAAGAAAAACTTGTAAATTTTTATTGAAACTTTGGAGAATGTTTATTTAGTTAATTATCTATTAGTTTATCACAAAAAAATTAGAAGGAAATGTTATGGTAATTATAATATTATCGATATTATCGATATTTCATACTATGGTAGTGACAACTCCTCCTTCCCTACCACCACAAACCCTTGTCGTCCTATTTTCTCATGGCTTCTCAACCCTCCTTCTCCTCTCTTCCTGGCCCAAACTCTTCCCACTTCATCAAACTTACCGAAACTATCTTCTCTGGCTCCGGGAACTCAAACCCTTCCTTATTGGCCACAACTTTTGGAAATTTGTTGATGGCTCTTCCTCACAACCCTCACCCTTTCTGCCTCCTACTGCCCCATCTCTTGACCAAGTTGTCACTCCTCCTCAGCCCAACCCTGACCAAGAAACCTGGTTTCAACAAGATCAACTCGTCATTAGTTACCTCACCAGCACTCTTTTTGAATCGGTGCTTTCCCTCACTGTTGGCTTCGACTCCTCCAAGAAAATTTGGGGATGTTTACAACTCCTTTTTTCCCAAACCTCGGTGGCCAATGAATCCACCCTTTGTTTTTGTTGATTGTGCAAATCTTACGGCCTGACATTTCGAGCCAAGGGGATATGCGTCAACACAGGTGATCCTACTTCGTGTTGGATGAGGTGTGCGTGGGCATCGCACGGTCTACCATGCAATTGATGATGATGTGGATGGATGGATGGATGGATGTGTAGATTGTTGAAGTATAAGTGTGTTAGCTGAGTATTAGTGTTATTTGGTTTTAATTGTATTGAATTAATTGTGAACCATTGGATCATAGTCCAATGAACAACTAAGATGTATTCTTAGTTTAAGTAACGAATTCTGCCATGTGTTGCTATTTCATAGGATAGTTAAATTGAAGGGCTAGATTTGGATGATGTAAGTGGGAATATTCTATTCCCAACGGATATATTTTGGCTGCACAGTTTCTGCGTGTGTAAGCATGAGAAAACAGACTCAATTTTTCTCACTACTACAAAAATGGAAAACTACGACGCCTTTTTAACGATGGTAAAATTAAAAAGCGTCGTGTTTTTAAAAACTATGAAAAACTACGACAGTTCCATCTAAAACTGTCGTGTTTTAAAATAAGCTGGCAAAAATTACGATGGTTACTTATAAAAACCGTCGTGCTTTAAAAGGCGCTCGACAAAAAATTCACTTAAGTTTTCGCTGAAAGGCAACTTTCACCGCACTCTCTCGCGACCTTTAGAAACCCTATCTCTCTCAACTCCCCTTTCACATCGCTGAAACACTCCATCGCCCCCACGATCTTCACGAGGACACCTCCACAATCATCGAGATCTCCTTCATGAGGTCTCTCTCGAGCCCACAGGTTTCTTCGCCTCCACGATCTCCTTTGCGATCTCCATCGATGCCGCGACGCCATCGACTCGGCGACGCTGTGGATGCCATCGTCTTCTTCGCATCAGTCATCACCTGCCGCCATCTTCCTCTCAACGGATCTCTCTCGTCGTCTATCTCTCGATGGTTCTCTCTGGTCAGCGCTCTCTGTCTTGTGATCTGTCTCTCTAGCTCGTCCCCAAAGCTTCTCATGTCTACACTCTCAAGGTAACCCTCTCTCTCTCTATCACTCTTCTATGTTCAAAATTTTATCCTAAAATTCGTTTGATTGGAGATCAAGATTTTATCAAGGTATCATCTCCCTCTTTTCCTTTTTGTTTCAATTTTGTTTATGCTATTGTGATTTGATTTGCTGTTTTAATTTCTATATTTATATGTGGTGTTGGATTTTTTATATTTGATTTCAGATTCGATTGGGTTAGTGAGGTAGCAGTGTCATTCTTTCAGCCTAATATTCTTTTTGCGTTGTTTTTTTTTACTTAAATTGTAAGGATATGGCTGCTGTGTTCTGTAGGCTATAGAGGTGAAGCTAGCTGCAGTAAGGGAGGCCTTGCAAGACAGGTAAAACTTTAACTTGGTTTCTGATTAAGTGACTATGATATTGAATGAGATATTGGGTTTGCTCTGTTTGGGGCCTTGCCGAGTTCTATCACCCTGAGAAGGAGTATAATGTTCGTGTTGCTTCAAGGTTGTTTTCATATCTTTTACTTCACAAAAGACAATAATATTTATTCACATCTCATACATTCTTATCTGAAACTGTGATAACTTTTTTAAAATTTTCTGTTGTAGAAACTGTTGCTCTTGCCTAAAACCTTCTTGTATATAGAGAATTGATTGTGTGGAAAGTTTAAATTACAATTCTATATTTGAATGTAGGAATGTGGGAAGACACTTGCTGGACAGAACTGCCCTTATTAAAGCTACATTGTTTTAGGAAACAAGTCCCCTTCTCCCTCCACGCCCACCCTCTTTTTCTTTATTTTGAGGACTTTTAGTTTATACTATGAAATGATGGTTATTAGTAACATAAATTTTTTGTGTTCAGATTTGTCTTATGCTCTTCCCCCGGCCCCCATTTGATTTCAGGTATTCAAAGGTCCTGAGCTTCTTGTTGATTCACAAGATTATGATTATTCTTTAGACTTGTGGAGTCTTGGTTGCATGTTTGCTAGAATGGTGAGCATTTCCCAACCTATTTTGTTCTATTAAGGCACCTTATATATCACATACTCTTGAGCTCATTATGGTTATGCTGGTATTTGGCCTAAATATATCAAGTATTGTGTATCCACTTCCCCATCTAGCCCAAAATCAACCCCTGATATAATTAAATTTATGCATTTAGTAGGGGATGCTTGAATATATGCAATAGTTTTTCTATCCCGAAATGAGTACTTCAAATGTGATGGATAAAACTTCTCTTAGTGATGCATGAACAATAGATCTTGATCTGCTTGCCTATTTATCCATGGGTTGCAGATGGCGAGAGTCAAAATTTGATACCATGTCAAAGTATGTGATGCTCTCTTGTGATGCTTAGCCTTGTGCTGTACAGATATTTTGTAAGGAGCCATTGTTCTATGGACATGATAACTATGATCGGCTAGTCAAAATAGCAAAGGTATGCATGCTTGTTAAAAAGCTTCTTTGTCTTTTATTGTTGTTCCTATTGTACTTCAACGGTTAATCTTTTGCCTCTACTTTGTCAAATTGATTCATGTGCCCATCACATTGAGAGCCAATAATGTGGATTACAAGTTTTTTTTTTCAATGGAATCCTTCATCATATGCCTATGTGACTGCATTTGACACTTGTGCAAATAAATGTATTTGTGTGTGTTTCTTGTTGTGGTGTGTATTCAATTCATATAACAAATGATGTGGCTTTCAAGAAGAAAAGAAAGCACTGTGTAAGAAAACTATTTGCAGTTTCTTGTTGTTTGAACATTTGCAGTTTCTGTCCTTTTGTTTCTTGTTTCCTCTTGCAAATGGAAAGGGCATAAAAGATTAGAAATATATCTCTTACTAAAACTTTTTTTTTTAAAAAAAAAATCTTGGTTTTACAGTGCAAGAAGACAGCGCTAACTCATACACACAAGAACAAATTGATGAAATTTGGATCGAATGGGCAGCATTTATGAGCAATCACATGCAGCTCTTCTATTTCTAATTATAGTTTATTGCTATGGATATGTTATTTTTTATGGATATGGTAGGAATCAAGATTGATAAATTATGTAATTACTATTGAATCTTTAAGTTTTATGAAAGAAACAATTTTTGAGTATATATATGTATGGTGTGGGTAATATCATATTTGGACCTGAATTTATTGTTCACAAAGCATTATGGTTTTTTTCAGTTAAAATCCTTGTAGAGAACCATTGGAAACAAATAAAAATAAATAAAAAGAAGCCAAAATGTTAATTCACTACGCCCAATTTTACAATTGATAGACGGCAATTTTTTAAACAATACCGTCGTCTTTAGCATTAATAGACGATGATTTTTTTTTTTACAAACTGTCGTTTTTAGAGTTAATAGACGACGGTTTTTCGAACCGTCGTCTTTAATGTTAATAGATGACGGTTATTTTAAAAAAACCGTCGTCTTTATTGTACATAGATGACGATTTAGCGTAAAACCGTCGTCATTACTATTAATAGACAACGGTGAATAACCGTCGTAGTTTAACACTCAAAAGATGGCGATCGATTTAACGATGGTTTTCAAAACAAAAAGACGACCGTTTTTTCCCGTCGTCTATTTCAATTTTTGTAGTAGTGTCTCCAGCTTTCTCTCCAAGTTCTTATTGGATAATTCTAAAACTTCCTCTTCTCTGTATTTTAATTTTCCTTAAGATCTTGAGCTCCATCTACCAAAAATCCAAATTAATCAGATCATAGTCTGAGTATTCTAACATGGTATCAGAGCCTGGTTTGATTGTTTAAATATGGGCGTTGAATCTGTGAAGGAAATGAGTTGAGATTTGAAGGAATTCTTTGGCGAGATCTGTGTCTAACATGGCAGGATCTGTAGGTGGTGAGCTGAGAGCGCTGATCTTCAATGGCGATAACTATGAGTTTTGGAGTATAAGGATGAGAACCATCTTCAAATCTCATGGATTATGGGAATTTGTTGAGAAAGGAATAGAGTGCTCAGATTCGAAGGGAGCTGATGAATCTGATACAAAGAAGAAAGAAAAAGACGAATCAAGTGGTGCTGGGAAGATGACCCACACAGAGGTACGCATGAAGGATGCTAAAACTCTGGGTCTGATTCAGGGAGCAGTTTTCTGATGAGATCTTCCCTAGGATTTCTCATGAAGAATGGTCTAAAGGAGCTTGGGATATCTTGAAGCATGAATTCCATGGTGATAAGCAGGTGTTAAGGCCCCAAAAATCATAGGAAAGGCCCATGCATATTTTAAAGCCCAGTCGCTATCATGCTATAAAAACAGCCTAGCCGATGCATACATGCCATGCCAAGCAAAGCTACAATTTGGCACGTGGGGAGGTAGTGGTGTGAGTTTACCACTTTCACATGCAAACTTGTAAGAATTACAAGGTTTTGTAGGCCCAAGCCCACTTAGCCCACTGCACTGTCAAGCATTATCCAACACAAAGCCCGAGCCACTGCAATACGACATAGCCCAAGCATAAGCACACGATAACGTGCAATGCCAAGCAACTCCCTGTTGTGTCAAATCTCGCAACAAGCCTAAGTGGGCCCAAGCCACTTAATTACACGCATCGGGCTTGCTGATTGGTTTGTGGTGTGGATGGTTACAAGTTACACAAGGCCTATTAGTGGCTCAAAACTGGAGGCTTTCGGCTGGGCACCAAAGCCAAGCCCATTTTCTTGAGTCATTAAATGGGTAAGCAGAGAGAAAGAAAAGCCCAGCACCAGCACGTTCTGGGCGACCGGTCGCGATTTCCAGCTTCTTCGAATCTGCTTCAAAACGACCGGTCGCTCACCCTTGCGACCGGTTGCTTCCTCCGACCTACCCATATCCCACCTAAATACCCATACGGCAGCAAAACAAAGGTCCAGCAGCAAAACAAAGGCCCAGCGGCAAAACAAAGGTCCGGCAGCAAAAGGAAACGACCACCTCGAAGCCGGAGAGCAGGCCGGACCGCCTTGATACCAGAGTGCACGCCTATGGGGAAGTGAGCTCGCAAGGTGTATAAAAGGGCAAGGAAGCAAAGGAAAAGACAACCCGGGGGGGAACACGACGAAAAACACCAAGAAACCCAGAAATCTATACCAAACTTAACCTTCTCCTACGATCATATCCTTCAAAGCCTCAGATATCACCCCATCACCCAATATTCCTGCAAGGTCTTTGATACCAACCCAAGCTGCAATCTGTCAATCTCTCTCTCTCTCTCTCGCTAAACTTGTGGAAACTTAGCTCCCGCATCACAAGCCTCTCAAGCCAAGCGTAACTTTCTAATTCTTTTACCACAGTCATAACCTTCTTGGTGGGAAGAAATAGAGCATTCCCTGAAAATCTACATTTTCTCGGAGTGTTTTGGGCCTGGTTCTGAACTCAGGCAAAGGGGCATCACAATTAGCTCTTTACGACGGCCCAAGTCCGCATTGAGTTGTCGTAACCAAAAAAGACCCCTACATAAATTGGTGACTTCATTGGGGACTCAGGCCGCCATTCTCACCAATGCCTCCAAGAAAGAATACCAGAAGCAACACTGTGGCCTCCCAAGAAGAGTTAAACCACGGTGACTCGACGTCAAGAGGGAACAGCTCCTGTGAAGAGGAGAGACCAACAAATGGAGAAGAGTACACGCTCCCAGAGCTCATCGCAGCCATCCATGCTATGGGTAAATCGCAGAGAGAAATCATTGAAACGATCAAAGAGTTGAAAAAATCTGTTTCCAATCAGAATGACAAAAATGAAGAGCAACGCGAAAAGACGCCGTTAGAAAACTCAGCTGATGCCGGAAGAGGATCTGAGCAAAAGGAAGCATCTTTTGTCACCCGTGAAGATGTGATTGCCATGCTGGAAAAAGAGTTGAATCGAAGCCATGAAGATTGGAAATACGTCCCTCAACCGCCATATCCAGCCAGCCTACTCGAGCAGCCCTATCCTAAGGGCTATGAAACTCCAAACTTTATCCTCTTTGATGGGAGGAAAGGAAGTCCAAAGAAGCACATCAGTCGCTTCGTTGATGCTTTGGGATCTCATGCTGGTGATTATAACTTACGTGTTCGAGAATTTTCGAAGAGTCTCATAGACCGCGCCTATACTTGGTATACTACTTTGGCATCGGGCTCTATTCGCTCATGGGAAGACTTGGCAAGCAGTTTCTGTAGAAAATATTTACAGCATGAGGAATGAGTAACTACGACCCAACTCAATAACACTCGCCAAAAGCCTAGAGAAAACCCTGTGGACTTTGTTCGTCGATTTTGTGATTTAGCTCTTGATTGTTATGATGAACAAGATGAAATGGCGCTTGTTGAGATTTGCATAAGTAACATTGTACCAGAATACATGGTATATCTTGAGAACATTGGAATCAACTAGTTCTCTAGACTTCTGGAAGCAGTGAGGAAAACAAGCATGTCTGTCAGACCAGCCGCCGGGCAAAGAACATGGAGGAATGAAAGGAAGGAACCCTAACAAACTTTGTTTGTAGATGAAAAATCCTCATGCGATTTCAACCCATGCAAACGAAGAGAAAGGGAGAAGGAACCCCAACAAACTTTGTTTGTAGATGAAAAATCCTCAAGCGATTTCAACCCACGCAAACGAAGAGAAAGGGAGAGGTACCCGCCGCTACCGTGCAGAGATGAGGAACTCCATGCTATCTTGGATACAATGTTTGCAGAGGGAGTCATCAAACCGCCAAGACCACAAAAGGTCCCTACCAGAGAAGAAAAGAACGATTCGAGATACTGCCGCTACCATCAATATGTGGGACACCCAACCACTGCCTGTCAGGCTCTACGAAAGATCTTGCATGCCAAGGTACATGATGGAACTCTTGAGTTACCTTCTAAGAAGCAAGCCATTGATGATGATCCCTTACCCAAACGAAGAGGGAAAGAGATAGCCGATGTAATCATGTGTTCTGATGATTTGATGAATGATGATGGGAATCACATGGGAACATGGAGGAAGCCTAAGTACTCAAAGCCCCCAAGTCATGATGCTCCATGGCCATTCTCTGACGAATGGGAAGCCAGACCTAGTAATGAGGAACTCACGCTAGACATACTGGAGAAGCACCACCGAACTTTGGTTGGCCAACAAACAAATCAAGAAACCACTGCTGTAACACTTCATAACCTTACGGAGGCTGAGATAACCGTAATGGAACGCTACCAAAGTCTAAAGTAGGGGCCAACGGCAGCACAAGCCCTTCAAAGGAACCCAAAATTCAAGTCACTCTTTGATCAGCTCGGTTACGGGCCGCAGGCTAGGGAAGCAGCTGCTGAGGCTCTGATGCGTGTCTCTGAAGAATATGGATCTCATTGCCTTACCACTCAACCACAGAGAGGATTCTTGGAGAATGACAATGCTATTATCTTCACTGATGAAGATATGGAGGTCCCGTATCCCGACCACAAAAGGCCGCTTTATCTTGAAGGGCAAATCAATAATGTGTTCATTAGGGGAGCCTTGGTGGACACCGATTCTTCCATCAATATCATGCCTTTATCCGTGCTCACGGCGGCTGACATTCCTCTGTCAAGGATAGTCAAAAACCAGATAAACATTTGCGGCTTTGGAAACCAAAGCGAGGTGTCACTTGGATATGTACAGATAGATTTAAAAGTGGGGCCTTGTTGCGTAGATACAGCTGCACCAAAATGGGTTCAACTGCATCCTCAACTTGTGATACTCGCAAGTGCACGAGCCGTTGGTAGTTTAGCGTATGGAAGTGCGAGGTCGATCCCACGAGGATTGGTGATTGAATGATCCAATTTAGTTTCCCTACACAAAACAGAAATGAAAAAGAAAGGAAATAAATAAAACAAGGAAGAAAGAAATAACTAACTCAAGCAGATAAGTTCCCAAGTTCAATTAGATTAACGGATTGATTCTAGCTAA
>NW_018921516.1:56494-74268 GCF_002207925.1 Prunus avium
CCCCGGGTTTTCTTTTCCTTTGCTTCCTTGCCCTTTTATACACCTTGCGAGCTAACTTCCCCATATACGTGCACTTCGGTATCAAGGCTGTCCGGCCTGCTCTCCGGCTTCGAGGTGGTCGTTTCCTTTTGGTCGTTTTGCCACCCAGCTGAGATGACATAACCTCTCCATTCTATGTAGGTGCCAGGTAATGAGTTATTCTAGGTGCTGGGTAGTTGGTTTTGCTGCCGTATGCTTTGTTTTACCGCTGGGCCTTTGTTTTGCTGCCGTGCCTTTTGTTTTGCCACTGGGCCTTTGTTCTGCTGCCGTGCCTTTGTTTTGCTGCCCGGCCTTTGTTTTGCTGTTGTGCCTTTGTTTTGCTGTTGGACCTTTGTTTTGCTACCGTATGGGTATTTAGGTGGGATATGGGTAGGTCGAAGGAAGCGACTGGTCGCAAGGGATGAGCGACCGGTCGTTTTGAAGCAGATTCGAAGAAGCTGGAAATCGCAGCCAGCGACCAGTCGCCAGGTGCAAGCGACCAGTCTCTTTTAGGCATAGTCTTCAGCGACCGGTCGCTAGGGACGGGCGACCGGTCGTTCCAGCTGTGCTGTTTTGGATTTTCGACTCTATGCAAAAGCGACCGGTCGCCCAGAACGTGCTGGTGTTGGGCTTTTCTTTCTCTCTGCTTACCCATTTGATGACTCAAGAAAATGGGCTTGGCTTTGGTGGCCAGCCCAAAGCCTCCATTTTTGAGCCACTAATAGGCCTTGTGTAACTTGTAACCATCCACACCACAAACCAATCAGCAAGGCCCATGCGTGTAATTAAGTGGCTTGGGCCCACTTAGGCTTGTTGCGAGATTTGACACAACAGGGAGTTGCTTGGCATTGCACGTTATCGTGTGCGTATGCTTGGGCTATGTCGTATTGCAGTGGCTCGAGCTTTGTGTTAGATAATGCTTGACAGTGCAGTGGGGTAAGTGGGCTTGGGCCTACAAAACCTTGTAATTCTTACAAGTTTGCATGTGAAAGTGGTAAACTCACACCACTGCCTCCCCATGTGCCAAATTGTAGCTTTGCTTGGCATGGCATGTATGCATCGGCTAGGCTGTTTTTATAGCATGATAGCGACTGGGCTTTAAAATATGCATGGGCCTTTCCTATGATTTTTTGGGCCTTAACATTAGCCCCCTTGATTATTGGGGCCATGAAGTAGCAGCGAGATGGGCCAAATAATCAATTTCAGCCCTAAAAATAGAAAGCCTCTAAAACTGGGGATGGTTCAAATAACCCATGTGACTTATCTTTTGATGGTATGCATGTTGAGTAACGATACAAAATTTGAAGTGATTGTTGTGAAAACTAGCTAACCCAAGAGATAAAGGAAAGATTGCATTTGATAAACATATAGTTGGAAATTGCACAATTGAATGCAATTGACAAACAGAAATTTGGAAATTGCAAAACGAAATGCAATTGAGAAGCAGATAGTAAGAAATTGCAAAACCGAATGCAATTGATGAACAGAAAGTGGGAAATTGCAAAATGGAATGCAATTGACAAACAGACTTGGAAGTTGACAGGGTGTGATGACAAGTATAATCAGAGTAATGCAAAAATCATTATAATAATAATATAACCATATGATTATAGTGTGGAAAAAGTTTGTAAGGAAATCAAAACTCAATGGCTCTAAAAGGAAGTGCCAAGGAAAAGCCATACTCAACTTCTCATAAGTGGAGTGCCTTTTATTTGTTTACTTAAGAGCTAGAAAGACTTATAATATTAAAAGGTTGGGTCAGGAGCTTACTTCTTTCAGCAATTTGAGAGCTTTTCTTTGCTTTTTATTATTTCAGCATGTGCTGCCGTGCCTCTTCATTTCTCTTCTTCTCCTTCAGCTCTTTCTTCTCTTCTTCAAGACCCAAACCCGTGGCTACTGTTCATCAAAACAGAAGTCATATTTCTGAAGCTCAGATCAAAAAACTTCCTTGATGAAAGTTGTTCATCTGCTCGACTACTACAGCCTATAAAAAATTTGGGAATTTTTGGAATTTTTCTGACGCCTCAAAGTTGCTCTGCAATCTCTGTGTTTATTCATTGTTGGTGAGTGCTTGCAGATTCTGTTTCCTTACTTATTTTCTAACTTCTTATGCTCGGATGTTTGTGTTTTCTTCACGAAATTTGCTCAGAATTGTGTTGTTTGCAACATATCTGAAATTGAGGATAATCCAACCACTGTAGCGTTCCGTGTCTTCATTTTTCTGAAGTATGTTCCTCAATTGATGTTGATTCCTCTGTTGCATGCTTATTTTCCATGCTTGAATGCTTGACTTCCTCTGTATTTCCCATAGTTCGTGATTTAGGCATTGAACCCTGAGTTTGAGCTTATGATGGAGGGTTTTAAGTTGGTGATGAAAAAACCCTACACAAGCTTACTTAAGTAATGCATGCTAAGTGTTTGCGAAAAAGTCTCCAAGTATCCTGCTGGATGTTCTCTGACCTTTTGAAATTTGGTCACTTGAATATGAACTGGAGCTCTTGACACAGGAAAGTAGACTTCTCAATGGTTGTGTTGGAATTGGTTTTGTGGCTTTTGAAGTAAAAATGAATTTGTGGTGTAATTTCAAAGTAAGGGTTAAAGCTGCTGGAATTGTGTGGTTTCTGCTGCATGACCTGATTCGGGAATCTGTTTGGCATGCTTCCCTAACCCTAAATGCAACAAAATTTTGGGAAAATGAGGCTTGACATGTCTAGTTCTAATATGGAAAGTTTGGGATTTGTTGGTTGTAAACTTAATTTCTAGTGATTTTCTAAAAGTGGGATGTTCCAGCTATAGCGGTTGGAAAGCTTGTGTATAAGTTTTGCTTGGCATGTTGATTTTGTTTGAGAATTCAGCATGTCCTTTCTCTTGATGAATCGTACCATTATTCCTTGTCTTGCTTGTAGGAATTCACGATGTGCATTTTAATGGGTTCCCACATTTCACCTAGATTACCACCAGTGATGAAGGATAACTTGTTTTCCCTGGATGATGGCTTAAGGAGGGGATAGCCCCCTCCGTCATCCAAGAACCTTTACAAAGGTCCACTTATAGATGAAGAGCCAGCGACAGAGGCAGCTCCCATTATAGATCCCACATCCATCTCCAGATGTTGCATAGAAGGAGGCCTATTTCCGGCGGTCCCTATATTTTTTCAATATCCCTGTGGCATCATTGGGGCCTGGTTAAAATGGGTTGAGCATGAGTTAGAGGATCCGATTAACCGAGATACCTTGTGGAAAGCTGCAGTGTTAGATGCCATTTTTGTATCCAAACGATGTGAGATTTACTTAGAAGTGCAGCTACTTCGCCATGTAATCAGGAGATGGAGCTCGAAAACACACACTTTCATATGTTCGTGGGGGGAATTCACTCCTACACTTGAAGATGTGGTAAATATTCTTCATCTTCCCATTGTTGGTAATCAAGACCCTTTCAACATTATATTGGATGCCAAAGACAAAGAAAGGCTTGAGATTCTTAAAAAGTGTGCCATGAGTAAGCAATCTCTTCGATTCAGTAGCTAGGTGAAACATTTCGGTGATAAAGACAAAAGGCATTCATGTAGTCTTTATGCACTTGTATCCTTATGGCTGGGAAAGTTTGTGCTTTGTGATTTCTCTTCGGATTGTATGCATGAGAGAGTGTTCCCTTTAGCTCTGGCAATCGTGCGAGGCGACGTGATTCCGTTATCCCTCATGTTCCTGGGTTACTTGTATCGCTTGCTGGATCAGGTGCATCTTCTTCAAAAGGGTGCGGCCGGAACAATGGCAGTGGAGAGTTTTCTCAATTCAAGCTTTTTGCAGGTGTTTCTATGGGAGCACATTAATGGTTTGGATGTGTGCCCACTGCCCCATTCACAAGCTAGACTGCTTGTTCGTGCTAGTGATGATTCATACATGCCAAAACTTCCTTTGATTCACACAAGCTAGACTCCTTTGATTTCTCGGTGGTTCAGGAGAAAGCAAAGGAAAGGCCAAAACTTCCTTGAGCTATTGGATGATATTCAACATTTTGTCTTTCGCCCATATACCAAGGTACCCACAGGGTTTGGACACGTGTCATTTTATGCAGAAGTAGGAGAAACTTCCATTATAATACCAAGGGGTGAGCAATCAAGAAAAGATGCACATCTGAATACGGCAGGCCTCCCACTGTTTACGTTTGGTGATGATCATTCTGAGGTGTCAGTTCATTACTCGACTCATCGGGTTAGACGACAATTTGGGCTTGATCAAGGCGTCCCAGCAAGACCCGACTTTCCCCATCCACTTGAAATGCACAAGGTATTTTGGAGTAGAGTGAGGGTACCAGATGATGGTAGACAATTTGCCCTTGCTTTGACTAGCAGGGGAAGGGTTGGTGGCTGTTCAAAAGGTCACCATGTTTTTTGGAATCGTTGCTTCGCCTATTTTACTCGGTTTCATGCGAGTTCCTCGCGAAGGCTGCTCCCTTCCATTGATCATCACCGAAGACTGATATCGAAAAAGAAAGCTATTGCGCTAAGTGAGAAGCGAAACTTGGCATTTACTTCTAAGGATGGCAAAATTGTTGGAAGGTCCCTGGAGTCGGTAAAAAGAAACACTGTGCTGCAAGAATCAATAGCCAAGCAAGGCGTGAGCGAAAAGTGTTCTTCTCAGAGAAAGAAGAAATTCAAACCTAAAGTGGCAGCGATTGGTCCTCCCAGGAAGAAACTTTCTCCTCCCAGCGGCCCTAAGCAGGCTACGGCGCCGACCACATCAGTCCCAAGTTAGCGCCGGAAACTCCCAGCACCTACACTTTGCTTACAATAATGCATATATATACTTAATTCGTTTGTTACCATGCAGGCGCTTTTTTGAGGAAGAGGAAACGTCGGGGTTCCCACCTGGGAGATATAAGTACTTCAAGTACTCCCGAACTCGATGGTGAAGATGATGGAACTGATTTTGCATATATGGAAAGAAGTGAGGCACCCATTGGCGACATACCGGCTGATCATGCATACAGTCGAGGTGATGAGGATGAAGTTGGTGATGGTGGTCTAGTTGACTTGGACCATCCTTTGGAGGAATCGCTCTGCTTGGACGCCCCCCTTGGATTCGTCCATGATGCCACAACCTCCATGCCATATAATGTTGAATTGGTATACTTTATTCGTTCTATTTATCTTGATCTTGTGCATGCTATACTTTTCCACTATCTTATGATTGATCCATATTTTCTTTTTATCTTGCAGGTGGACACTACTCAGGAGAAAGAGATTCACGTGGCAAGCACATCATCAACATTTAATATACTAACTAATACTTCTAGCGAGGATTTACCTTTGGTAGACATGTTGGGGTATGACCCTTCTTGTTATGACTTGGAAGATGCATTTAGTGACTTTATGGTTTTCTTCGACAGTGACACAAGAATACTTAGATCCACTGACGAGCTTCTTCCACTATGCTACGAATTTCGAGGTTATGAGACATTCCGAGGAGCGCAAGTATTCCCGGAGACAGTGAAAGCTTTGAGTAAGTTCTTTGATAGCTATGAGGCTCGCATCGAGAGTGCCCGCAATCTATCTTTTTCTTCGAAGAATCTGGCCCTTCGTGGTCTTGGTCTGTCTTTATACGGCATGGATGTCACGTCATATTCGGAGATTTTTGACCATAAACTTCTTTGTTGGAGAGATACAATCCGTGACGCTATCTCATATGGGCTTCAAGTAGGTTTCCTACTTGACATATTGAAGATGAGGCTAGCTTGTGTTGTTTTCGAAACACGAGCTGCTTGCAGTGCAGCGATATCTGTTCAATTCCTCAAAGTAGGGGCAACAACTCAAGCTTTGAAACTCAAACATCAGGAGTTGGACAGTGAATGTCATAAGTTGAGTGAGCTTTTACTTGAAAAAAGGGATTTCTTCCGATAATGCTGGCTACGTATTGGAGGCTTCGAAAGGGTCACCTTGTAATGCCTCCTCGATATTGTATGATATACACTAGTTGAGGTTTGCATTTTGCTTCATTTTCTATATACATTTTTTTTTAAGTGCACGAGCCTTGTTCCCCCTCCTAACATTTGATCATACTTTGCAAGCTTGTTATAACTTGATCTACTGAAATGCGTATGTTGAGATGCATTCAGCTGTTGAGGCGTTGCGCATTGTACTAAGAAGCAATTTAGGTGCCGTGCACTAGCCCTGCAGCAATTTGGATGCCCCTGCACTAGCCCTGCAACGATTTAGGTGCCGTGCACTAGCCCTGCAGCAATTTGGATGCCCCTGCACTAGCCCGGTAGCGATTTAGGTGTCGTGCACTAGCCCTGCAAACAATTTGGATGCCCCTGCACTAGCCCTGCGGCGATTTAGCACTAGCCCGGCGGCGATTTAGCACTAGCCTGGCATCGATTTAGGCGCCGTGCACTAACCCTGCAGCAATTTGGATGCCCCTGCACTAGCCCGGCAGCGATTTAGGCGCCGTGCACTAGCCCAGCAGTAATTTAGCACTAGCCTGGCAGAGATTTAGGCGTCGTGCACTAGCCCGACAGCGATTTGGATGTGCACCAGCTCGGCAACAATTTAGCAAATACAAACAGCCATTTCTATGACCCTTCTATCACCTTGGCAGATACAAACAGCCATTTCTATCACCCTTTTATCACCTTAGCAGATACAAACAGCCATTTATATCACCCTTCTATCACCTGTGCATCACTTATGTATCACCTGGTGAACAGTACGCGACCGGTCGCATGAACAGTGATGACCGGTCATTTTGAAGCAGATTGTAAAGGGACCGGTCGCATGAACAGTAGCGACCGGTCTTTTTTTTTTTTTTTATTATTATTTTTTTTAATATTATTTTTTTTAAGGGTAGTATTACTTGTGCATGATGTTTAGTAATAGCTTGGGATCCCATCAAAGCAACTCTACTTGATACTTACTGCTAATTCATTTGCTTGTTTGTTGTGGCAAAAGTTTGCTAAATGGCAAGGAAAACCCCCTTTTCCGAAAAACGTTCCTTCACTTTCCATTAACGGAGTAGTCTTCACCTTCAAATGCTACCATAACAGAGCATTTCTCAAAATGTCTTAACAGTAGTATGGCTTGAGCCACTTTCCGTTGAGCGACTCTCCTTGACTGTGAATGGACCTTCTCATGGTGGTGCAAACTTGGAGGGTCCCGATACTTGCCTCCTTAGATGCTCAGCAGCTCAAAGCACTAAATCCCCATGTTTGAAGCTCTGTGGTTTGATAGCTCTGTTGTAAGCTTGGGAGACTGTCTTGTGGTACAACATCATTTTCTTCTCAGCTTCTGCTCTTTTTTCTTTCAAAGATTCCAAGTCCATCTAGCGCCAGTTTGAGCATGATTTGGCATCCCACTCAATGTCATTGACAGACAAAACCCTGGCTGTGGGGACAGTGATCTCAACAGGGGAGATCGCATCAGATCCATATACAAGTGAAAAAGGGGAGAAGCCTGTGGCGCTCCTCGGAGAGGTACGGTAAGCCCACAGAGCATCTGGCAAGTCAAGGCTCCACCCCCCTTCGTATTCATATACCATTTTGCTCAGAATTCAGAGTCTTGTTGGTAGCTTCAGCTTGACCATTTCCTTGTGGGTAATATGGTGTGGAACACCGGTGCTTGATGCCGTACCCGTTGAGTGTCGAGTTCACTTGCTTGTTGACAAAAGGTGTGCCGTTGTCGGTGACGATCTTGTACGGAATTCCAAACCTGCATACAATGTGTTCTCTTATGAAATTTGATACTGCAACTCCTGTGGCCTTTCGAAGGGGAACTGCCTCCAACCATTTTGTGAAATATTCAATGGCAGTGAGGATCCATATGTAACCATCTGAAGGCGGGTGAATGGTTCCAATCAAATCAAGCCCCCAGGTGTGGAAGGGCCAAGGAGTGCACATGTCTTGTAACAATGTTGGAGGTTTGTGACTTAGGTTTCCATGAACTTGGCATGCATGGAATTTTTTGACGAAGGTATGTGCGTCGTTCTTCATTGTAGGCCAGTAGTAACCTATGCTTAGCAGCTGCTGGTGAAGCCTTTTCTTTCCTGGTGTTCTCCACATTCTCCGGCATGTATTTCCTTCAGGACTTGCTGTGCTTCTGACTCCCCTAAGCATTTTAGCGGCTCCCCATTGAATCCCTTGCGATATAGAGACATTCCATCCATGAAGTACCTTTTAGCAGTTTTCTTCAGCTTGTTTGCATCCCTGGGATTAGTTGGCAGTGATCCCTCAATGAAAAAAGTTATGTACGGAGCTCTCCAATCTTCTGTGAACGAGGCTGTAAGTGTTTTCTCCATCGCAGACATTGTGGAACACTTGGGACAGTTGGCTTGAGTTTCGGTGGCGTGCTTCGTCATCTCTGGCCAGTAGTAGCCTTTGCGTTGTAGGCGCCGGTACAAGCTAACCACTTGATCCAATCCGCAAGAAGCGTCATGCCTTTTTGAGTCTTTCTCGTGCCTCTACTTTCCCTATGCAACGTGCCAAGACACCGCCAGGGAGACGCTTGTATAGTTCCCTAAATATAACCGTGTACTCTTTCAGGCTCTTAATGTTGCTCCCGTCTCTTAGCAGAGAAAGTTCATGTTGAATAGGGATTCTCCAATCATCCTTTTCCAGTAGCTCTTTTGTAGAGATGGTTTCAATTATGGGCATGTCCCTCCTTATTACCGAAATGTTAGGCCGTTCTTTGATGAATGAGAGCCTTGATCCCAAAGTAGCAAGAGCATCAGCATACCTATTAGTATTTCTGGGGATGTGTTCCAGCACAACCTGCTCAAAAGTACTGATAAGTTTTTCAAGGCTGTGCGATACGATGCCAGAACAGGTTCCTTTACTGCAAAACTGCCCTGTAGCTGACTTAGTACCAGGTTTGAATCTCTAATGACTTTGATCTTCTTTATGTCCATCTCTTTTGCCGTGGACAGACCCATAAAAAGAGCTTCGTATTCAGCTACGTTATTTGTGTAGGGGAAATTGAGTTTGAATGAGAGGGCTGTGGCCTGTCTTTCAGGGTTAATGCGCGCCACTCCTGCTCCTTCTCCATTAGCAGTAGAAGAGCCATCAAAGTACAGGGTCCAAGGTTCCTCCCCTGCGACTACTACTACTACTTCCGATAGCTCTCCTGGAATATCCTCAATAAGAGTAGATTCTTCAACCTCAGGAAACAAGGCTAGCATGTCAATCACAGTCTGCCCCTTGATTGCCTTGGGAGTTATGCATGTGATGTCAAATTCAGATAATTGTAAGAGCCAGCGCGCTAAGCGTCCAGACAATACAGGTCTTGTAAGTAAGTACCTCACCGGATCACACTTCACCATGAGTTGTAACTTGTAAGCAAGGAAGTAATGACGTAGACATTGTGAAGCATAAACAAGAGCGAGACACAAGCACTCAGTCTTTGGATAGCGTGTCTCAGCTCCCCGTAATTGCCTGCTAACGTAATAAATAGGGTTCTCACTACCATTACTGTTGTCTTGAGCGAGCAGAGCACCTACGGCAGTACTTGTTGAAGCTAAATAAAGCTTGAGCGGAACCCCTGGGGTAGGCGCCGTCATAGTAGGCAACCTTGTGATCAATTGCTGCACATGTTGATATGCTTCCTCACATTCTTTGCCCCACACAAATTTCTTTCCTTTCTTGAGCAGGGGAGTGAAAGTACCTGTTACGGCTGCCAGACCAGGGATGAAGCACCGTATGTATGATAACCTCCCCATGAAGCTTTTTAGTTCTTTTGGGTTGGCCGGCGGCATGAGAGAACTTATGGCCTTAGTCTTGTCAGGATCAACATCGATGCCTCCCTGGTGTACTAAGAAACCTAAAAATTTGCCCGCTGAAACATCGAATGCACATTTCTTGGGATTCATCTTTAAGCCATATAATCGACATCTTTCCAGTACCTTTCTTAAAACTCCCAGTGGCCTTTTCTTGTTTTGGACTTTACAACTAAGTCATCCACGTAATCTTCCACCTCTCTTCCCATCATATCATGGAACACCGCTGTCATGGCCCGTTGATAAGTAGCTCCAGCATTTTCGAGACCAAACGGCATAACCGTATAGTAAAAATTCCCATATGGCGTCCGAAAAGCTGTTTTCTCTGCATCTCGTGCTGACATTTTTGTCTGGTTATACCCACTGAATCCATCCATGAAAGATAACAGACCCTGCCCAGAATTCTTTCAACAGGCTTACAAGTTTTTCTTTTTCTTTGGCTGTCAAATGAATGCTGATGGAAATGGGCTTCTGGATAGAAGGATCTTCACTTAAGTTGACTATCTCTAGTTGCTCTGCCACGGCCGTGGAGCCATCTTGCATACATTTAGGTGCCAGCATGGGTTCTTGAAAGGTAGAAGGGGTAGGCATCTCCTTGATTCGTTTATTGCACATTTGCTTTGGAACTCCTCCGGACTCGAGGCCCTCCCACGAAACGTGGTCTGGCCTCCAAACCCGTCATAAGCGGTAAACGATGCGTCCGTCCGGTAATGTAACTTTTGAGCATTGCGGGGGGGTATAAGTATAATGATTGACTTCAGGGTGCTTTGGCCTTTCTCGATCCACAATGATCATAAGCTCTGAGTCACTAAGATCACGGATTTCGGCCCAGTCAGGTAAGTGTGTCCTAAAAGCTTTGGATCATTGCTTAGGCTTCCTCCATGTTCCCATGTGATTCCCAGGTAGCGTCCGGCGGCTTAGGATCATTGCTCTATAATCCATCATCATTCATCAAATCATCAGAACACATGATTACAACGGCTATCTCTTTCCCTCTTTGTTTGGGTAAGAGATCATCATCAATGGCTTGCTTCTTGGAAGGTAACTCAAGAGTTCCATTGTGTACCTTGGCATGCAAGATCTTTCGTAGAGCCTGACAGGCAGTGGTTGGGTGTCCCACATATTGATGGTAGCGGCAGTATCTCGGGTCGTTCTTTTCTTCTCTGGTAAGGACCTTTTGTGGTCTTGGCGGTTTGATGACTCCTTCTGCAAACATCGTATCCAAGATAGCATGGAGTTCCTCATCTCTGTACGGCAGCGGCGGGTACGTCTCCCTTTGTCTTTGTTTGCGTGGGTTGAAATCACTTGAGGATTTTTCATCTACAAACAAAGTTTGTTGGGGTTCCTTCCTTTCATTCCTCCATGTTCTTTGCCCGGCGGCTGGTCTGACAGACATGCTTGTTTTCCTCACTGCTTCCAAAAGTCTAGAGAACTAGTTGATTCCAATGTTCTCAAGATATACCCTGTATTCTGGTACAATGTTACTTATGAAAATCTCAACAAGCGCCTCTTCATCTTTTTCATCATAACAATCAAGAGCTAAATCACGAAATCGACGAACAAAGTCCATAGAGTTTTCTCCAGGCTTTTGGCGAGTGTTATTGAGTTGGGTCGTAGTTACTCGTTCCTCATGCTGGAAATATTTTCTATAGAACCTGCTTGCCAAGTCTTCCCATGAGCAAATAGAGCCCGGCGCCAAAGTAGTATACCAAGTATAGGCACGGTTTGTGAGACTCTTCGAAAATTCTCGAACACGTAAGTTATAATCACCAGCATAAGGTCCCAAAGCATCAACGAAGCGACTGATGTGCTCCTTTGGACTTCCTTTCCTCCCATCAAAGAGGATAAAGCTTGGAGTTTCATAGCCCTTAGGATAGGGCTGCTCGAGTAGGCTGGCTGGATACGGCGGCTGAGGGACGTATTTCCAATCTTCATGGCTTCGATTCAACTCTTTTTCCAGCAAGGGAATCACATCTTCATGGGTGACAAAGATGCTTCCTTTTGCTCAGATCCTCTTCCGGCATCAGCTGAGTTTTCTAACGGCGTCTTTTCGCGTTGCTCTTCATTTTTGTCATTCTGATTGGAAACAGAGTTTTTCAACTCTTTCATCGTTTCAATGATTTCTCTCTGTGATTTACTCATAGCATGGATGGCTGCGATGAGCTCTGGGAGTGTGTACTCTTCTCCATTTGTTGGTCTCTCCTCTTCACGGGATCTGTTCCCTCTTGACGTCGAGTCACCGTGGTTTAACTCTTCTTGGGAGGCCACAGTGTTGCTTATGGTATTCTTTCTTGGAGGCATTGGAGAGAATGGCAGCCTAAGTCCCTAGAAGAGTCGCCAATTTATGTAGGGGTCTTTTTTGGTTATGACACTCAATGCAAACTTTGGCCGTCGTAAAGAGCTAATTGTGATGCCCCTTTGCCTGAGTTCAAAACCAGGCCCAAAACACTCCGAGAAAATGTAGATTTTCAGGGAATGCTCTGTTTCTTCCCACCAAGAAGGTGATGACTGTGGTAAAAGAATTAGAAAGTTACGCTTGGCTTGAGAGGCTTGTGATGCGGGAGCTAAGTTTCCACAAGTTTAGCGAGAGAGAGAGAGATTGATAGATTGCAGCTTGGGTTGGTATCAAAGACCTTGCAGGAATATTGGGTGATGGGGTGATATCTGAGGCTTTGAAGGATATGATCATAGGAGAAGGTTAAGTTTAGTACATATTTCTGGGTTTCTTGGTGTTTTTCATCGTGTTTCCTCCCGGGTTGTCTTTTCCTTTGCTTCCTTGCCCTTTTATACACCTTGCGAGCTCACTTCCCCATATGCGTACACTTCGATATCAAGGCGGTCCGGCTTGCTCTCCGGCTTCGAGGTGGTCGTTTCCTTTTGGTCGTTTTGCCTCCCAGCTGAGATGACATAACCTCTTCATTCTATGTAGGTGCCAGGTAATGAGTTATTCTAGGTGCTGAGTAGTTGGTTTTGCTGTCGTATGCTTTGTTTTGCCGCTGGGCCTTTGTTTTGCTGTTGTGCCTTTGTTTTGCCGCTGGGCCTTTGTTTTGTTGCCATGCCTTTGCTTTGCTGTCGGACCTTTGTTTTGTCGTTGGGCCTTTGTTTTGTTGTCGTGCCTTTGTTTTGCTGCTGGACCTTTGTTTTGCTGCCGTATGGGTATTTAGGTGGGATATGGGTAGGTCGGAGGAAGCGACCGATCTCAAGGGATGAGCGACCTGTCGTTTTGAAGCAGATTCGAAGAAGGTGGAAATCGCGGCCAGCGACCAGTCGCCAAGTGCAAGCGACCGGTCTCTTTTAGGCAGAGTCTTCAGCGACCGGTTGCTCCAGCTGTGCTGTTTTGGATTTTCGACTCTGTGCAAAAGCGACCGGTCGCCCAGTCCTTTCGACCAGTGGCCCAGAACGTGCTGGTGCTGGGCTTTTCTTTCTCTCTGCTTACCCATTTAATGACTCAAGAAAATGGGATTGGGTTTGGTGCCCAGCCCAAAGCCTCCATTTTTGAGCCACTAATAGGCCTTGTGTAACTTGTAACCATCCACACCACAAACCAATCAGCAAGCCCCATGCGTGTAATTAAGTGGCTTGGGCCCACTTAGGCTTGTTGCGAGATTTGACACAACAGGGAGTTGCTTGGCATTGCACGTTATCGTGTGCGTATGCTTGGGCTATGTCGTATTGCAGTGGCTCGAGCTTTGTGTTAGATAATGCTTGACAGTGCAGTGGGGTAAGTGGGCTTGGGCCTACAAAACCTTGTAATTCTTACAAGTTTGCATGTGAAAGTGGTAAACTCACACCACTGCCTCCCCACGTGCCAAATTGTAGCTTTGCTTGGCATGGCATGTATGCACCGGCTAGGCCGTTTTTATAGCATGATAGTGACTGGGCTTTAAAATATGCATGGGCCTTTCCTATGATTTTTTGGCCCTTAACAATGCTACTCCAATTTTGTGTGATAATACTTCAGCAACAGTAATAACAAAGAATCTAGTACATCATCACAAGACAATGCATATAAACAGGAGGTTTCATTTTATTCGAGATGCTTTGCAAGATGGAGAGATTGATTTGTTGTATTGCAAGACAGAAGAGCAAACTGCAGATATTTTTACCAAGGCTTTGGCCAGGGATCGGTTTGAATATCTAAGGAGCAAGCTTGGAGGAATTTCAGCTAAACACTTAGAAGGGAGTGTTGAAGTATAAGTGTGTTAGCTGAGTATTAGTGTTATTTTGTTTTAATTGTATTGAATTAATTGTGAACCATTGGATCACAGTCCAATGGACAGCTAAGATGTATTCTTAGTTTAAGTAATGAATTCTGCCATGTGTTGCTATCTCATAGGATAGTTAAATTGAAGGGCTAGATTTGGATGATGTAATTGGGAATATTCTATTCCCAACGGATATATTTTGGCTGCACAGTTTCTGCATGTGTAAGTGTGAGACAACAGACTCATTTTTTTCTCCACTTTCTCTCCAAGTTCTTATTGGATAATTCTAAAACTTCTTCTTCTCTGCATTTTCATTTTCCTTAAGATCTTGAGCTCCATCTACCAAAAATCCAAATTAATCAAATCATAGTCTGAGTATTCTAACATAGATTGCATCTATTTGATATGAATTCCGCTCAAAGTAATTGTGGTTGAGATAGGAACAATTCTCAGCCATCAGGTTCATGGCCTGAGCTACAAGACCATTGATGGTGTTGTTGGAAATGATGGTCGGTGGATTTGGATGGTGCTCCAACGCCTCGCTAGATTGTGAATGTTATATGATATATGAGGTAGACAGAATAATAACCGGGATGATGCTCCGGCGCCTTGAAAATCAAGAGTCGGTTAATATATTGATGAATGGAGGGATTAATTTTACCACTACTCTTAGAAAAAGATTTAAAGATATTAAAAGGACAATAAAAGATAAATTTATACCTTGGGATGCTTTGGCTAAGATTTAAAGATATTAAAAGGACAATAAAAGATAAATTTATACCTTGGGATGCTTTGGTTGGTGCTAGACTCCTATTCCGTTGCTTGGGGTCTTGTATTTTTAGAAGAAGCTGGAGCTTGCAAATGGAGAAATCCACTTGGAGAAGTCCATTTGAAGAGGAAAGCCACGGTCGTGGCTTACATGGCATGAATTATTGTAGTTAGTGGGCAGTTTGGGTAGCATGGGCAGCATCTGGAAATGGGAAAGGTAGCACTCATGAAGGATGTCTGTCGCACTATGTTTTGGAAGTAACACACGTGAAGAACAAACCCACATGGCTTGGAATATGTGGTTCAATCAGAATTGGAGGTGAGTCCGCTCGGTTCAATGGCAGCAATGATGGGAAATGGTGAGTCTTCTCAGCCGAAAGTTGATGATTTTGTCCCCACCAATTAATATTTAATGCTACCCATCATCACAACTTGCCCACCAAATGATTATTTTAATCATATTGGTGCCATCTTTGCTTCTCCTCGTCACATTCTCTTCATGCAAAGCCACCGCCTTCACTTTTTGCTTGAATATTCAAATAACCCACTTGCATGAATTATTGGCTTCCAGCATGTACGCACAGTCCTCTCCCAAAGACTGAAAGGTCACTGACCTCAGCATACTTTAGCCATGGTCGTCGACAAGTTATCAACCGGTCAAACTTCCACGTCATCCAAACTCCTCGGGCCCAAAGCTCGGTTACCGATCTCTGCCGTTCAATTCGGCCGTCAAACTCGATCGTCAAACTTTGGCGATCAAGCTCTTCGGTAGACAACTTCTAACGGCCAAACTCCTCCATGGCCGTACGTGGCCTTTCTTCTTCATGCAAAATGACCTCCAATTTATGCAGCCTTGTATTGGGCAAATACGTGATAATTTTTGGCATCAACAAAGTGAGAGCAGAATGGCCCTTCTTTTCACAGATTTGACACACCAATGTTCGATCAGACGAAGAAAAGGTAGCTGGATAAAAAGAACCAGGAGATGGTGTAGGAAGAATACCACGGCCATTGGTGAAGGGACGAGGAGTATTGTTAAATCCAGAAGAAGAATAGTTACCACGTCCACGACCTCGAGAAGAAGGTCGAAAAGATTGACCGTGACAAGAAGTAGCATGATAGGCATGAAATGGTTCTTGAGAGTGAGAAGAACCACGTGCTTGACGTTTGAGAAGAACAGCCTCACGACTAAGCAATAAGCCATGCAATTCATCAGTATTGACACGTTCAATACGAGTTTCAATGGACGTGACAGTAGAATCAAATTCTTCTGGTAAACCACCAAGAATATAGGCCACCAAGTCAGATTCAGACTGTGGTTGACCAGCAGCAGCAAGGACATCAGCAATTTCCTTGAGGTTTTGGAGATAAACATCCATGGAAGAACGTGAATCGGCATGAGAAGAGAGATGCGGAAGATCAGGGAGAACATGCGAGGAAGAAAGCGGAGCGCCATTGTCAATAAAAGAAAGCATAATTGCAAGAAAGTGAAAGAAAGCTAGTGTTTGGAAGCAGAGAAAGGGCGAGAAAGAGGAAGAAAATTAACAGAGAAGTCGCAAGACGAAGGGCTCTTGATACCATGAAGAGAAATGGATATTCTGTTTTCATTAACTGTAAATAATCATTTACAAAAGACTCTTTTATATTTTTAAGAGAGAGAAAGTTGAACTCTAAGCTGTTATAATGCCAGTTGTACAGATTTGTTATTAACTAACTATTTCTAACTAATTGCTGACAGCTCACGTGCACATCGTGTGAGGTGTGTGACTTCTTCACTTCTATTCGTCCTTAGCCTGCTAGAAACGGTATAAATAACCAGAGACTTAAATATATCGAGATACATTTTCTTCACCTCGAATTCATATTATTGATTAGTCTCAAAGTCTAATAGAGCTATTTGAGGATCGTTGGCTAAAGCCACATGGACCTAGGGTATAATATTAATATTAATAAATTTGACTTTTTTATTTAAAATTAAAACTCGATTTTTTATAAGTAAACCAATGACTATGATTCAACTAAGTAAGTTACCTAATCGATCTTAATCTGTTAAATTTAATATATTTCGGATCCCTACAATCCTTGACAGAATGGGATACAAATTTGTTAAGCTCATAATTTCATACATATGCATGCCCTATTTACTTACTTCTTTTGCTTAGTTTCTTAGATTTCTAAGTTATTTGCCTCCCTTTGTGTGTTTTGTAGGCAAATAGGGCAAGAGAGCATAATTCATGCAATTCAAGCATGTTAAGGCCTAATTTGGATGAATGGATGAAGAGCTTAAAAGACAAACTCATTTTGGCTACAGCCCCCTGCCAGTCCAGTCCCGTAGGTCATATTGCAAGCTTTGTTTCAGCAACCTACACAGCTCGGATGAGGCAGCATCCTTCATGCAAGTTGTTCCAATGGGTGTGTGCTATTACATATCCAAAATTCAGCCCCATTGGATAAATATGGAGTCTGTTACCTAGCAAACACAGAACCATGCTCAGGATGGATTTTTGTCAGCGAGCAAAACGAGTTAACAATTTATTTTGGCCTTAACTTCTTCATCCGAGCTTGGATTGGGCCAATACTTGTGTGCTTGAATCAGACACATTCTGAACTTCAATTTGGAGTGCTTAAAGTCATCATTTGCTTAAGAGAAGCCCAATTTGTAAGCCCTTGAAGTTGCTGGTCATGCTGACCTCAGGATGAGCTATTGTTTCTGGTTGGAAGCTTGGTCATAGTGAGCTAGGCATGAGCTATTGTAGCTGGTTGGAAGCTTGGTCATGGTGACATGAAGATGAGCTAGGGCTGCTGGTGGGATTTATTGGTGAAGTGCATCAACCAATTCAGATTTTCTAATACAAGTGCATCAACCAATTCATATTTTCTAATACAAGTGTTGTATGCATTAGCCATATCAAATTCAGATTTTCACTTCCCCTAGGCCTATAAATAGGGATGTTCTCTAAGCTTGTAAACACACCCCAAGGGGGGGAGCTCTCAAACACTTCTCTAGAGCTCCCTTCCCTTC